>JARWLC010000014.1:3092500-3481565 GCA_033318265.1 Phyllotis vaccarum
TGTCCTTAGCCTATGACTTCTTTTCCCATCTTTGGACAACCAAAAAGGACACACACACACACACACACACACACACACACACACACACACACACACACACACACACACACACACACACACATAAAGTGCTAAAGTGAGAATTGCAGTTTTTGTACTAGCCTTAAAATTGTCAGAGTTATTTGCAGGATTTTCCAGAGCGTTAGGTCCGTCTGTAATGGTAGCCCTGACCCAGACCCATATCAAACACCGTGATAACTGAATTTTTAAAGTCATAGTGGGACTGAGTTGGGGAGCTATATGATGGTTGAGCTAAGAATGCATTCTTTCATTTTATGGGAAAATACAATGTCCTAGAAATATAAATACCTCTTTCGGGGCTTTTTTTTTATTTTTTTTCAATTTTGTTGAGCTCACAAAATGCGAAAACTCTTGGTTTACTCAAAACAACTTTGAGACCTTCACCTGGAAACTGACCTTTAGCCAGCAGGACCCAGAAGTATCTGTCACCCAGAGGAGTATCTATCAGGAAAAAGCCACCCTGCCTTTCCTGCACCCTTGCCGAGGCCACTGTGAACAAGAAAGACTGAAGAACATTCTGTCTTCTTTTTAAACATCCTTTCCTGTTGTTATTCATTGTGAGTCTGTGCTTATGCCAACATAATTCTGACAGCCTCGAGATATCTACAGTTGTAATTGTAGGATTCTGCCTTTAATAAAATAAAATTTGATTTTGATTTATACCAGGAGGGAACGGCTAGACATAAAGACGGTGGATGCATAATCAAAACCACACCAATTTGGTGGGATTCCGCCGGTTAATCAGTATGGATATTAGCTAGAAAGTTGACCTTAACAAGGTCGGGTGCTGATGGTGATATTCCTACACTCTATGGCGTCTTTTGAGGCCTAGGGTTCCTTCACTTCACTGTTGCTCTTTTGGTCTAGCCATTCTCATCCCTAGATGCCTTCTTTCTCTCTTGACTATTGATATGTAACTAGCCTCTTTATTGATTCACATTGTGCTTAACATGGAAACTCAAACTTACTGTTTCTTATCATATGTAGACATAAAGTCATCCTCACAGCTCAGACTATATTCTTTTCCACTTATAGTCTGCCCGGATGTTTTTGTAGACCATGCTTAGGGTGTTTCAGTTTCACGGAGTGGCACTGTCACGCGGATGTTTCTCTGCCACGAGTTTCTCATAGTGAATGACCCCATATTTAGTGGGGTCCCTTAATCTACAACAGTAGAATTTCTTGCTTTTCAGCCTTGGGTGACTATGGTGGTAGCTAGTGCTGAGTGCCACATAGTTGGGGCTCATGGTCGTCAGTGGAGATTTTGTTTTTACATGTACCACACAAGCATGCACACTGGGTCACCTGGCTTCTGTCGTGTGGTCCTCTGCCAAGAACCCAGTCATCTCCTCACTGGAGAAATTCCCAGTGCCGTTTCTCGCCTTCGACCTTTCATATCACTATAGCGATATTCTTGTTTATTATCTCCTGTGGGCTCCTTATATGGGCTCCTTTTCTTTTTATCTCTGCTCTGTGCACCATCACATACTAGTTTCTCTGGAATGACTGAGCTTCAGTTATTACGTAGCTTTCCCAATCAATTTTCTATCATTAGAAAGTAAGTGTGGTGGGTGGTGACCACAATTCTAGTATTTGGGAGACTGGAGCAGAAAGAACGTCACAAGTTTGAGAACAGCTAGAAAACAGTAAGTTCGAGTCCAGCCTTGGCTATGTAGTGAGAGCCTATCTCAAAAGAGAAAACAAATAATCCGAAACATCGACCAAAAACCTAATGAAACTGAATTTAGTGTTCTTGTAATATATGTGACTATTGTAGTACTTTCTTATATCAGGAAACTGATCATGAATTTGCTTTTTGCTTTTTATAATATCAAAACCCACCCCTCCCTGCTGTGGCTTAGATATGGTGTAAGTGTGTTCTCCTCCATTGTTGAGTGGTTAGAAGCTTTCCTCAGGGTCTGGTGATCAGGCTACTGAGGCAGCACCCTCAGAGAGGCATCTCCACTAGTCCATGTTTAGGAAAGTCACTACAGAAAGAGGATGTGTAGGCCTGCGCACCCCTTTGTTTCTGTCTGATGGTGCGTCTGTAGCCAGAAGTCCACAGAGATACTAAACAGGGATCTCTTCCCCTTGCACCTTTAACTCTTCCTGCATTATAAGCATCATATTACCCCTCTAGCCCATCTTTTCTCTTGTCTTCACCTAAAGACACACGGTCACTTCAAGGAATCAGAGCGGCCAGATGAAGCTGGAGAAGAGAGGAGGGCAGAGCACACAGGGCTTAGGAGAAATTTGAATGTTAAGCAAATAAAATCGAAGTCATGCGGTTAGTTCTAACTTGGATTTAAACACTGATAACAAACACAAGTGTGGGGTAGAGGCAAGGGTGACCCTTGAAATAATTAGGGGCTTCCAGAGAAGAATGGCAGGGGTTCTGCATCAACATTTACAGAATTAATGTACACAGGGTGATTATGAAAAGCAGTTACTGTCCAGAGCAAGTACTCAGGAACTGATGGTCATTATTACCACCACCATCTCTTCTTTCCTTCCAGGAGTAGAAATGACATCATCAAGAGCCACAAATGACCAGCTTCTTCCTCTACTGTCTCCCCTGACCCTTTAGCCCTTGCACTTTGCAAAGGTGGATCTCTTAAAGAAGTGATGCCCAAGCTGTTGACTTCAGAAGAGTTCTCTTGTCTTTCATTCACGGATGCCTCTCCAGCCTCTGATCTCTCAGTCCTTGAAATGCCTTGATATTGAGTGGAATGCGCTCTTCCAGCCCTCTGTGCACAGCTCCTGGGCTCGCTTTCCCTGCCTCCATTCTCTCTTCTGCCCTCTCCGAATGGAGGTTGGTGAAAATTCTCATCTTGAGACTTTCGGTCTCATTGGCCAGGCACAGAAGGTTGAATTCTCATCTTTGACCCCCTTCAAGGTCAGTTTCTCATTTTCAGTTGATACCATTTTCTTCCAAAGTCATAACCTGAAGCTGGAAAGAGACATGGGAACTGCAAAGACATCTAAAACCTTTAATTCCTACCTAAGACCATAAAATACATATGATTGGAAATCTTGGGCCACACACAAAGCATAATTTATAAAGGATAGGATTCTTACAGTGAACTAATTTTTGATTAAGTAAGTTAGGAAAAGTTTTGAATCTGGCTTAAAGTATTCATTCCTGAAATTAATCTTATATATGTTTTTTTTTTTTTTTTGGCTAGCTTACATGATACTCATTTTTGCCTCTTGAATAATTCATGTACCACTGACCAGCACAATAAAATATTTTACTTTGAAAATTCATCTACATTTCTTAGCTTAGCTCTCAATTCTAATTACTACATTCAATTTCTGTTTCTTGATGAGAAGGGGAATCCTACATAGGCCTGAACAACAGGCAATGAGCTCCATTAAATAGACCGACTGAGCAAAGCTCCCCTAGATTTACACATAAATCAAATTTCCTTCCTGAGTTAGAACTTTAGCAGACTGTTAAGTAGGCACAAGTTCTCGATAGACTTGGCAGCCTTAGAGGTGGACTGTCAGTGTCCTTCTCTCATGGTTCCCATTACCAGGGACTATCTGGATTCCAGAGAAGGAGAAAGATTTACCTTTCTCTCGACACACACATACACAATTCACACACATATACATATATATGTACATATATATACAACCACACACACCACACACAATACAACACACACACATATACATATGTAAATACACAACCACACACAGACACACACACAACACAACACACACACATATATAACACACACATATACATATATACACACAACCACATACACACACAGACACACACCACACAGTACAACACACACATATGTCACACGAAAGAATGAGACTCAAGGATAGATCTCTGAAGAAGTTGGAAATACTAGAGGGAGTAAACACCACAGTCAAATCTTATCAGCTGTCTTCCAGCTTCCTCAGCCTTGTACTCTTTCAGTAATTAAGGCGTGGTCCACCACACCTGCTTGGGAGCCTAGAATTCCTTCTATAATCCGAAGTGACCTTGACTCAGTTGGGATTAAGGGTGTAGGTCACCACTCCCAGGATACTCCCTGTGCTTGGATTAAAGGTTTGAATCCACTACTCTCTGATTTTCCTAGACTGACTGTGGTTAGAGCTCTGGGACTTCTGGAGCTTTTACTAACCCCCCACACAGACTGTGGGTAGATTTCCTCTGATATCTCCAGAACTTCTGAAACTTTATTAAATCCCCACACACATAAACAACAAATACACATATACATATATACACACAACCACACACACAGACACACAGCACACACACAGCATAGCACACACAGACACATACAATACACACATACAACACACACATACACACACACACACACACACACACACACACACACACACACACTTCTTTTCCAAACTGAATTGTACTCAATGAATTTGGGAGAAGAATGGAATGTGGGGTGATTTCCACATCCCCTTGGGTTCTTGTCCATGTTTTTCCAAAACTGTGGGTAAGATCATCCTGATAGGTTGAGGAATGGGGAGATTACCCAGAATATTTCTCAGGGACCCTTAGAAAACATAAAATGCTGAACTCCTCTTAGAAGGACCAAGCAGAAAGAAAGCTGTTCATGGAGCTTTATCTTCGACAGGGGCAGGACCCTGGCTGTTATTTTCCAGTGGACAAGGAGGTCAGACATTTGTATTTCTCTATCTGTGAACAAGCTCCATAAGTTGGGGAATCCCCCACACAATATCATGAAGAGTGCTGCACACATAACAGATTTCCAGGAATGGTTGAGTAAATGAACAGTAAAGAAGAAATGGATCTTTTTACTTTGATTTTCAGAAGCATCAAGGATGTCAAAGCTTAGCAGACCTGTTACAGTCAATAATCTGAGTGATGGAATTAAAAGGAACACAATTGTTCTATTTCTTTGACTTTCTGCCAGATTTTCAGGACACTCCCTTATGGAAATTCTTAGTTTACAATTTCATTTGGGGATCCACACCTGTAATCCTGACACCTTAGAGGCAGGAGGCTGGAGGTGGGAGGCAGGAGGCCCCGGGATTTCTATGAGCATGAGACCAGCTTGGTCTAGCTCCAGGCCTGCCAGGACTCCATACTAAGGCCTCATCTCCAAAATAACCAAAATACAAACAAAAATTTCAAATAAGTAAAGAAGTTTTCGTAGCTTGTAAATACAAAGTTCTCTATGTGGCTTCTTCTATCAGAATAATAAACTCATTTACTTATTTTTTGAGACAGGGTTTCTCTGTGTAGCCCTGGCTGTGCCAGAACTTGCTCTGTAGACTAGGCCGGCCTCTATCTACCTGTGTTTGCCTCCCAAGTGCTGGGATTAAAGGTGTGCACTCCCAGCATCCACCCAGAATAAAGAAAATTTAAAATACTCCTAGAATCCCTAACCCTTTCCCCACCATTCCCTAGAGTATCATGTTTATGTTTGATATTATTCTTTTCTTTCTGTGTTTTGTAAAATGTGTTATTATTTTTGCAAATCTTTATTTTTAATTATATTACACTATGCTGTAAATAAATAAGGGAGGGAGCTCTTATTTATTTTGACTTTCACTCTGAATACAATGATCCATTGTGCAGCTGAGTGAATATCTACTTCAATTATTATTAATTGCTGTCAAGTCCATCATAGGTGGAACAGTCATCTCCTTATATCTGTTTTGCTTTTTAAAAATGGCTTCAGGTAACTGTAATCAATAAACATCTGAAAATATTAGGTTAAAAATTGTCTTAAGTCAAAAAATTTAAGTTGTGCACTGTAGCATGGTGTAATCTCACACTATCTATCCCATGTTGTCCTTGCTTAGATGTAAAACTTCTATCCCTTCAGTGTATCTATGCTGTGCACAGACCCTCCCCTTAGTTAATTAGGCATCTTCCTAACCAATTATAACAGCACTGCTGTATTGGCTCTGAAAGGACCTTTGGTTTGTTTCAATAGCCCAAAGTACAAGGATAAACAGCTCGCTACTACCCATGTCTATTGATTATTTTTCTCATATTTTTCTTGCTGAAAAAAGCAACTTGTGGAAGGAAGCCTATTTCAACCCATTATTTGCATGTATATCATGTCAAGGAAGATACAGTGGTGAGATCAGCTACAGATATAGAGGTGGGAGCATGACACTGAGTTCTTGAGAGAGGGAGAGGGAGAGATGGAGAGAGGGAGAGAGGGAGAGAGGGAGAGAGGGAGAGAGGGAGAGGGAGGGAGAGAGAGGGAGAGAGAGGGAGAGAGAGGGGGAGAGAGGGGGAGAGGAGAGAGAGAGAGAGAGAGAGAGAGAGAGAGAGAGAGAGAGAGAGAGAGAGAGAGAGAGAGAGAGATCTGAATGATGTTGGGTCTCCACTTACTTGCTCCTTTTTATTTAGTCTAGGACTCCAGGCCGTGGAATGATACTCTACACACTCAGAGTGAGTCCTTTGGCATCAGCTAATGCTCTGCCCAGAATTGTGTCTCCAAGAATTTGATTCTGAACAATCAAGATGAGTCTCTATACACCATGCTCTCAGGCATCCATAGGGACCTTAAAATGCATTAGCAATAGAGAAAAGCAATTGATCTATTTGTTCTTCAGTGACCTAGATTATTTTTGACATCCCATTCCCAAACTCATTGGAGAACATCTTGGCATTTGTCATCTTAGAGAAAAGTATGTTCATTTGGTGCAGTGGTTCTCAGTTTATGGGTTGTAACCTCTTTGTGTGTGTGTGGGGGGGATCCAATGACCCCTTTACCTAAGACCATTGAAAAATGCAGATATTTATGTTACAGTTTGTAACAGTAGCAAAATTATAAAGTTATGAAGTAGAAACCAAATTAATTTTATGGTTGGGACTTACCACATCATGAAGGGTGGTAGCATCAGGAAGGTTGAGAACCACTGATTTAGAGAGACATACATGCTTAGGAGTTACATTTATAAGTCAGAATTACACAAATCATATATTTAATTTAAGCAACTTTAGCCCATTCTCTAGAGTACTGTCCAGCAGCAGTGACAAAGGTACCTGTGTCCCTGCCTCAGACAGCATCAGTGCTTTGCTTTTCATCCTTACTATCAGTATAAAATGATACCTTATTATTGCTATAACGTATACATTTTAAACTCGTGTGTTTTAATTAAGGCTTCCTTTTAAATTAACCAGTTTTCCTTGTCTGTTCATGTTGGGGTCTCTGTCTTTTTCTTGTTCATTGTGTAGGTTTCTTATTATTTTCAGGCAAGTGTCCTTCCCAAATCTGTCATAGATGTTTCTGTTAACTTTTCCTATGATATCTTTTGTCTAACAAAATCTTTAATTTTTATGAAATCAAATTCTTATGTTTGTTTTTACATTTTATGCCTCTGGGTTTGAGCTTTATTAAAGTGATATTTTTGACAATAACACAAGAGATGAAGATATATATTTTCAATGGTTTTATGTCAAACAATGCACACCACTTCTAGAGTTGAGCATGAATCTCTTCTAATGGCCTCAGGCTTCTCTCCATTACTGTGAATAGCTCTGTGAATTCCTGTAGAGCTAAGTGGAAATGTGTTTGCTTGTGGCTTGCATATTAAAGACTGTTCTTATTTAAGCCAAGATAGCTTTTTGAGGAAATGGTGTGAGTCATATAATGCTGAGGCTGCTGGTACAGGGGTTACCTGGCCAAGAAGAGTGATCTTGTACAGGGGCTGAAGAATTTAAACACCTACACACTATTCTCCATTTGGCTTCCTCTAAGTGCCTTTAGTTTTATCTTTATTGCAAGCACATAATGAGAAAAAGACGGCACTGTGGAATTTTCCACAGTGGTTTATATTTATTTTCCTTGTTAGTTGATAACTTTGATTAGCTAGGAAAAAATGTATATTAGTTCCCCAAAGTGGTAAGTCCAAATATAGGTCATAGTTGGTATGAATGTCATGGGTTAGATGAGAAGATGATCCTATTGAGTGTAGCGTCTCCACACACAACTAGTTCTCCATGTAAAATCACTTGCAATTTAAAGTGGGTCTTTGATCCAATGCTTGATGAGGGAGTCCATAGAGCGGTGCCCAGGGAAGCAGGGCAGTTACAGTTAGAGCTTGGAGTCATGGTGGCACAGGTCGGTCAGAAGGAATCTCTGCCGGTGCCTTTGCTGGAACCTGGTGCTACCTGATTCTGAGGTACCTAGGGACAGATGGTCAGCCTTGGCAAAGCAATGTTTGTCAGTGATGAAAACAACTCTTTGGGTTTTTCCTTATTGCAAATGAACTGATGGTCAGTTACTAGCAAAGTAGTGAACAGTTATCAAAACGAATATTATTTATTGCCTCCTTTGTTGTCTTTTTTGGGTTACATATTTTATTCAAAAATATCTTTACTAGTTCATTTTTTACTATAAAACAATAAAGTTCTGTGGTTGTTAATATTGATTATCAGCTTTTCAGGAGATAAATTCAAGGGCATACTTATTGTAGGACAGGCTCATATGGTTGAGGAAATTGGCTCAAACTAGTTGCCAAGGCAGGTATATAATGTACTTCCTTATGAGCTAACCTGGAGTCTGCCTGAGAAGCTAGCAACAGCTGCTGTCCAATGTTCCTGATTGCTTGGAATCTGCTTAGCAACAGGCACTGCCCTCAGTTCCTGATGGTTGGGAATATGCCTAGCAACAGGTGCCCAGTCAATGAGGGGCAATCATGCGATGCAGTATCATTGGATTGGGATGCAGCCTGGGTGCTGGGAGGAGGGTACATAAGGCTCTCCCTGTTGCTGAATAAATGAATCTGCTATTTGCTTTTCATCTGACTTCTAGTGTTTGTGCCATTGATGCTGAGCCTTCTCGGCCCCTCCCCTGAGGGAGCCATTAGGCCCAGCAACACATACTTGTGATATGTTATCTAGATTAGGTTAGACTCTGACTATGCCATTTTACAGATTTTGTTAATTAAAGGATAAGATCCTCTATAATTGTCAGTGGTCCCCTTCCATGGCCTGCTCTCTTGCGTGTAACAAAAAGGGGGAAATCTAGCTGAGAACTAATGTTCATCTTTCTGTTTTCTGACTGTTGACACAGTGTGATCAGCTGCTTCAAGATCCCGAAGCCATGGCCTCCCCAGAATCATGATGTGTACCCATAGAGTGTAAACCCAGATAAACTTGAGGTGCTCGTCAAGGTACTGATGTGTCTGTCACTAAGACAGGTACATTTTGTCTTATTCTTTATAATGTCCCCAGTCAGAGATATTAAAAACTATTTGTAAGACTAAGGCAACCTCTCAGGGGCTGGGAGATAGCTCAGACTCAAAAATACTTCCCTTGCCAGCATAATAGCTCATCTATAATCCCTAGAATAAATTAAAAAGAAAAAAAAAAGGCCAGGCAGGCATGGGGGCATGTGCTTGCTATTTCAGCACGAGAAAGGCAGATGCAGGCTGATCCCTGGGGCTTCTGGGACAGTCACATTAGCTAACTTGGTGAATTCTGGGCTAAGAAGAGCTCTTGTCTCAACTAGAAAGGGCAGCATTTGAGAAACAATGCCTGTGATGTCTCTGGCCTCCACTTACAAAGGTACACACATGTATGAAACCTCCATTCACTTTTTTAATAATGTTACTATCTGAAGCCTATTGCATTTTTAGGTAGAAACCAATGAGTTTTATTATTGAACTATTACATTGAGATTTTATTTTTGGCTCACTTTTATGGAGAGAGATGCATTATTACCATACTCAGTAAAAAAGAGCTTGGGCATACATTAGATATCAGAATCAACCCTGGTCCCAAGCACAACAGAACAATCCAGCAAATCAAAAATAATAAACTCAGGTTAGTGCAAACAAGCCCTCATATTTAAATTCTCCTTGTGTTTAAAATTATCCACAAATGTTCAACAAGTTACTTTCATGGTAATTATCTCACATATGCCCTACGGTAGATCCATTTTCTCTCACAGTTTTCAAATTTGAATGAATGCTGAAGACTCACCAGTTAGCCTCTTCTCCTGATTCCAAGTCACGCGGTTCATCACAAATGAGGCCTGAAGGGATACAGGAGATGATCAATGAGAAGGCTCAGCCAATGTTCAATATGGGGAGGAAAATCTAATGAGCAAAATACAGGACAGGAGCTGAGCCAGTTCCGGACTCCAGTCTTCTCTCGGCTTGTAAGCAGGAGCCTAAGTAGGGAATGTCTCTCCTGGAGTCGGTTGCTGTAACTGTACCCTTCTCCTCTGCTTGAGGAGCAGGGATAGAGAGGCCTCTGTGCATCAGCAGAATCTTTATAAGGGCATGTCCTGTGCTGTGAACCATTTTTCTCCAACTCTAGAGTGTCTTTGTATATGTGCATGTGTGTGTGTTAGCCCATCTGTGTGCAGGCACACACGTTTATGTATTTTTCTGGTCCAGTCTATTTGTTGACCATTTCTGACCTCAAGCACCTGGCTGACATGTGCTCAGCCAATATCTATTTACTCTGCAGGGAAATATCCTGCTGACCAAGGGTCCAGGCATGGGTAAAGCAAAAGAAGAGCCTCAACTATTGTTTCTCAATAACCTACCAGACAAGAATATTTGACTTTCTTTTTAAATGAACACGTTCAAGGATAAAGGGGAGAGACAGTAAAGAAATCCCAACGCAACTATTATCCACCTTCACAAATCATCAACAGATACCTTTACCCTCTACATTCTTCTTGTTCACTGTATGCGCTCATGTGTACTAGCTGGTTATGATGCAGGTCTCTGACTTCATACAGCTCTAGAGGACAGGTTGAATTTCTTCCAATGGAGTAAGATGTGAAGTCTTGCCAGTGTTGGAACTCCACCCTGTCAGTGTCTCTTCCTTTCCCGATGTCAAGCTTCAGACTTTGCCATCAACAGCTGCTCATTCACACTAGGACCCTGGATGAGTTCACTTAGCTGTGATATTTCTGCTTTCAGAAGATGCCCAAGTCTAGATTATGGGGAAGGAAAGGCAAAGGAATGAAATTTGGTTAGCGATGGCTCAGCCCACCCTGTATACCTGTGAGCTCTTCCTGTGTGAAGCCGTGACCCACAGTCTTTCAGAACCCCGGCATCCAAGCTTAACTGAACATTTAGGTTCAGTCTGACCCGAATTCTTAACCATTGCCATTTGTATTGTTTCTGTCCTTGGAGCTTGGTGTCTGGGAGGTAGGGTGAGCAACTGGGAAGTGAGTAAGAAAATAATTGTAGTGAGGATGAACAACATATGATTAAATCAGGGTCCACAGCGTTTACTGTGTATTAGGTGCTAAATTTTCTATGAACCTGGTAGTGTTTTCAACCTCCTTTAGTATTGTGTGAACAAGACAACTAGATCCAGGTCTTATGGCAGCTGCAAGCAGAGCTGGTATTGAAAGCCAAGCAGTCTTGTTCCAGACAGGCCCACTCCGATGGACATAATGCTACAGCACGGTGTTTATGGTGTCCACAACAGCTGCTATCTTCTTGGGGAAAAGACTAGCAAGTACACAGATGGTGAGGATGATATAGTGAAATAAAGGAATGAAACAAAGCATTGGAGGCTGGAGAGATGGCTCAGCAGTCAAGAGCACTGGCTGCTCTTCCACAGGTCCTGAGTTCAGTTCCCAGCAGCCACGTGGTGGCTCGTAACCATCTGTAATGAGATCTGGTACCCTCTTCTGGCCTGCAGGGACACGTGCAGGCAGAACTCTGTGTACATAATAAATAAATCATCATATATATAAAAAAAGAAAATTTTGGGGCTCATTTTATAGATGTACAAGATTTTCATAAAACAGGAAATATATGTGGTAAATAAGAATTTTATTCTTTCAGTATAGTTTTCTTATGAGCAAGAAATTGCTCTAAAAGTAACATCTTTTTAATAAGTGAAGCTTCCCAAAGATGATATCGAGTGACAATTTCAATAATTTAGCACAGTCTAGTTGAAAGAAAAGGCTAGGGAAGTTTTTAATGCTTTGACATTATGATATCATCAGGAAGACTTTTTTTTTTTTTTTTTTTAAACCCATTTATTTCTCATCTATTATGAAAATAAACAAGATTCACAGTTCAGTACATTCATCTATGGGAATGTGTTCAGGCCCTTGTTTTGCACAACTAATGTGCTAATAAAAGTGAGATCTGTATATCTGAGAGTGCTCAGGTATGGGAAAGTTTTCAGGTTTCTGCTCTTCTACGTGTGTTCTCTTTTGCTTTCTGATTCCAGCAAATATTTCTTGCCAAGCCAGGCTGGGTTGCTGGAAACTGGTCCCGTGTCCTCTGTGTCATTCCTATATTTCTGTTTCTGTTTGCATATTGGCAAGATTGGAATATTCCAGAGACTTACTTTTCTTTCCCCAGTTGGCATTTGCATGTATTATAGTGGAGTGTGAGGGTCAGGTGAGTGTGCATCTTGGCTAGTGTGAATGGTATGCACTGCTAGGAAGAAGCTCCTGCCTCAGACATTTGCATGTGCAGACTGCATAGGCATGTACTCACATTAACTGGCCAGTACACTTCCATTTTTTCTTTTCTTTTACAACTCTTGGATGTCTTTGTGTCTGTATGTGAATGCCTGCAAAGACCAGAAGAGTGTGTCAGATCCCCTGGATCTGGAGTTACAGGCAGTTGAGTAATTTGTGTGTTAGAAACAAAGTCCAGTCCTCTGGAAGAGCTTCAAACACTCCTGACTTCCCACTTATCTCTCCAGTCTCCCAGGCCTTCTTGGCTTTCCTTGGGGGATAATGAAAGCAAAGAACTGAGCTACAGGTACAAGATTGTGTAAATAATAGGACGTACATTCTCCAAAACAGATAGATGATGATTTTGTGTGATCTGAGAACTGATGGACGGGCCTGAGTATTTGCATTTTGTTTTCCACCTTGTTAGATGGCTTACTATTTCATGAGTAGATTTGAAACCAAAAAGCCAGAACTTTAACATTTTGATTTGGTTTGATTGCTCTGTGTAGTCACTGTAATAAAATAGTGGGCAATACTGCCCAATTGATAGGAATAGATCTCAGGGGACAGCGTATACTGATTGTTAGGATTAAACTATGGTTCTCCTTGTGTACTGCAATTCAATCATAGCTCAGAAGGTTTGGCTGTGGGAAATTGCCAGAGCTATCAAAGTAACAGTTCTCTACTCTTTCCTTTACCAGTTTCGATAAATATAAAACAATCCAAGACAAAAATCAAAACAAAGGAAAAATTAAGCTCACATGTTTGCTAAAAGAAAAAAAAACCCTAAGGTACAATTTAGAATAAATAAAAGCATGATGTTTGAGAGTATAGACATTTTGAAAATTGTTTCCAGGTGCAATAGGAAAGATTAAAAGCTATTTCTAGTCATTAACCCACAAGAGTTGTTTTGCTTGTTAGTGAGATGTTTGGGCATGCATGCACCAGGGTATAAACACACAGCTCCTTTTGTGTGAAGGCTTTGGAGTGTTCTGTCTAGTGCCATCTAGACAACACTCTTTTCTCTTCCAGGTCTACATCCTTCTAGGGATCATTGACATCTGAATAAATGTCTTAGCCATTCAGTCATGAGCTCTCCCAAACTGTAGTCAACATCACTTGGCCTCTGGCTCTGCTAGACTCCTTTCCCCCCATGTTTAAACTTTAATTTGTTACCTGTTCCAAAAGGTAAGCTTATCTAGCCACATGTATGGCCATTACTTCAGGCCTTGGGTTTATACCCAGCTGCTTCTCCTTCTTGATATCATCACAGATGTGATATTCTCCTGAAGTTTCTTTGTCCAAGATGTGCCTTTCGATGGAAAAGCCTACTTTTTATCAACAGCTGTTATATGTTCTGGCCGTGTCAGATGGATGTGTCATGCTTGTGCGTGTGGGAGTGTAAAGGACCCACACTGGTTAAGTCTATTTCTCTTGTACACCTTCTCTTAGGAGAGTGACTTCCACTGTATATTCACTTTATGGGAGTGGAGAGGCTTCACTTGTCTTCTCCAGCACTGTAAATGACACATGGACCTTAGCCTCTGTCTTATAAGGAGTTCCTTGGTGGGTGTTTATTTGAACACTTTGATATCATTGACCTGAAGTTCTATTAGTTCACAATAAAATCCTTCCTGTGTGCCATCCTAAGATGCATAAAGTTGTTTGTTGGGAACTTGAGCTCCCAGGCTTATACCTCCTCTGTTACGTGCAAAAACATTGACTTTTATATTGTGCATATTTATCAAGCAACCATTTAAGGCTCACAATAGCTCAGTGAGAATAATGTTGGAGTTTCTCTTCTGCTCAGGAGGAAACTGTGATAAAGATGGTCACTGCTTATTCTGTATGTTGTAATTCAACTATACCTCACAAAGCTTTACTGTGGGAAATGGCTAGACCTGACATCCAACATCACGCAACCAGCAGGCACGAGAATCATGATTGAAATCAAATCACTCAATGTTAGGCTTTGTTTTAACTCTGACTCTGCCCCTATCAATACATGTGACACATGCCCCCACGCAGTATGTGAGGAGGCCAGACATCCCTGAGGCGGGTAAGTTACCCAGACAACTGGTAAATTTGCACACAATTTGTAGAGGAGAATGCTTAGTGGTTTTTGGAGATACCTAGGAAAGGGAGTGTTGAGTTTCCTGTAAATATCATCAGTTTTTGCTCCCATCCTCTGTCCTCTAAACATACTACTGAAGGGGGAATAAGGTGCTTGCTATGGAGTGTATCATGAGAAAGTGCCCAGTGTCTCATCCCACCAGATTGCTGCCAGAGGCCCTCCTTTATAGAAATCCCAGAGCCATCTCTGCTTGGTTTCTAAGTCTGAAAGGTTATACATGGTCTCACTGCTCTAAAAGTACATATTGTGGGTCTTTGAAATTTCAAACTAGACCGTCTTATGGTACACTTTTCTTTAACATTCTTGATGAATGGTTTCATGAAAGTCACATAAAATGTGTTTCTGAAAGGTTAGCATTTTTTATTAATATTGAATTTAGCCAGTTTCCCCTGTGTTTTGTTTGCATGACAAATCTTTAACTTCTAAAGAAGACTTCTAATAATTTTTTGTGCCAGTGCTTTTGAGAAAAGCTCAAAGCCAAAGCAGGTAGCAGCAGCATTAAAAATCGCAATTATGAAAAAAAAATCCACACAATTAATCATTCCTCCGTTAAGACTGCTGGCATTTATCCAAGAGAAAAGGGGAGCATTTTCTGAGAGAGATTCTGATAGCATAACCTATGCTTATTTCCATTCATAGCCTCTTTGGGAAATTCACGGCAGAAGGGGTCAATCATGGAATGTTCTGGCTCCTTCTGAGCTGCCAGTGGCACTTGGAATTCTCCAACAGTAGAGACTGAAGTTTCTGAGTATCCAAGTCCTAAGATTATTCCCTCTCAGATACCTACAATTTTCTCTTCATGAATTATTTATGAGCTATAAAGTTCCTCATAACCCTTAGGGACCTTCAGCTCATCAACTGAGCCACATCGTGTTAACTATCGCAACTAATACAGCTGCTCTACATTTCTAAGTAAAATGTTTCCTCCTGGTGACTTACAGACATGTAGAGTGCTGCTTATTCTTATATGTAAGAGAAAATGTGTGTGTAAAATACTTTTACACGCTAAGGAACCAAATTCCTCCACATTGTTATAATCTACAAACTGAAAAACACATCCCTAAAAAGAGTTGTCCCTGGTGAGTATGGAGACAGCTGTGCTCTTTTCTCTATAATGTATGTACTGCTAGAACATCAAAGTACTATTTTAATATTGTTACTAATGTAAAAATATTACTAATGATTCCCAGAGAGCAACAAATGAACAAAGATTGCCCACCGATTAAGAATGCATGCTTCTCTTGCAGAGGATCTGAATTCAGTCAGCCCCCATGCTGGTCAGTTCACAATGGCCTGCAACTCCAGCTTCAGGGGACACACAGACACACATATGTACATAAATAACCCTCATCAAACAGAATAGGGCAGATCTCATCCATGGGAAGATTACTAGTTAGTAGCAAGTGAAGCAGTGATTATGGAAGTCCATTCTATTAAAGTGCTGATACTCTGACTGGAACCCAAATACCTACACACCTGGCAATTAGGTGAATTTTTGGAAAGTTATTTGTTTATTGTTGTTTCTTGAGACTGTGTCTTCCCAGGCTGGCCTTTATCTCATGATCCTCCTGATAGAAGTGTTGGGATTGCAGAATGCATTCTCATGCACAGTTTTGCTTTTTTCCCCCATCTATCCATTCATCCATCCATCCATCCATCCATCCAACCAGCCAGCCATTCATCCATCTATCCACTCATCCATCTACCCACTCACCCACCCATCCACCCATCCATCCATCCACCCATCCACCCACCCACCCACCCACCCATCCATCCATCCGTCTGTCCGTTCGTCCGTCCGTCCGTCCATCCATCCATCCATCCATCTCTCCGTCTGTCCGTCCATCCATCCATCCATCCATCCATCCATCCATCCATCCATCCATCCATCCATCAATTGATCCATCCACCCATCCACCCATCCATCCACCCATCCATTTATCCATCCATCCATCCATCCATCCATCCATCCATCCATCCATCCATCCATCCATCTGTCTGTCCGTTCGTCCATCCATCCGTCCATCCATCCATCCATCTCTTCGTCTGTCCATCCATCCATCCATCCATCAATTGATCCATCCACCCATCCATCCACCCATCCATTTATCCATCCATCCATCCATCCATCCATCCATCCATCCATCCATCAATTCATCCATCCACCCATCCATCCACCCATCCATTTATCCATCCATCTATCCAACCATCTATCTATCCACTCATCCATCTACCCACTCAAACATCCATCCGTCTGTCTGTCTGTCTGTCCATCCATCTATCCATCCATCCATCCATCCACCCATCCATCAATTGATCCATCCACCCATCCATTTATCCATCCATCTATCCAATCATCCATCTATCCACTCATCCATCTACCCGCTCACCCCACCCACCCACCCATCCATCCATCTATCCATCCATCCATCCATCCATCCGTCGTCCGTCCATCCACCCACCCACCCACCTACCCACCCACCCATCCATCCATCTTTCCATCCATCTACCCACTTATCCATCCATCCATCCATTCATCCATCCATCCATTCATCCATCCATCCATTCATCCATCCATCCATTCATCCATCCATCTACCTACCCACCCACCCACCCACCCACCCATCCACTTATATGATGTGAGTATATTTATGTGCATGTACATATGAAAGCTGGAGGTTGATGCCAGGTGTTTTTTCCTCGATTACTCCCTACCTCAAATTTTGAGAAAAAGGTCTTTTAATAAACTAGAATGTGCCCATTAGGCTAGGCTGGCTGCCCAGTGGACACTAGGAATTCTTCCGACTCTGTTTTTTATTTTATTCATTTCTTTTGTCAACTGGGGTCATCTGGGAAGAGGAAACTGTAACTGAGTCTTACCTCCATCTGGTTGGCCTGTGGGCAGTTTGGTTGGATCATTTTCTTGATTAATAATCCATTTGGAAGCGATCAGACCACTGAGTGCAGAGCTGCCCCTGAGCAGGTAGGCGGTCTTAGAATGCATTAAAAAGCAGGCTGAGCAAGTCCTGGAGAGCAAGCTAGTAAGCAGGACCTTCCATGGTCTGTGCTTCAGTTCCCTCCTCCAGGTTCCTGCCCTGTTGATTTCTTGCCTTGGCTTCCTTCTGTGATGGACTGTGATTAGGACCTTGGAACCAAATAAATTTGTTCCTTAAGCTGCTTTTGGTCATGTTCCTTATCTTAGGTTTCTAGTGCTGAGATTTCAGGCAAACAAGCTTCTATACCTAGCTTTGAGTGGGGGTACCAGAGATTCAAACTTGGTTTCTTATGCTGGTGTAGCTCAGTCCTAATTACTCTTATTAAATAAAAACCCAGAGTCAGACATCAGGGTGAAAGCTGAAAGGTCAGTGACTCAAAGGAGCAGCCACAGTCACTTCTTACCTCTCCAAATCCTCACATGAAATGGGGACCTTGATCCTGTCTCTACCTCCCCAGTGCTGGAATCAAAGGCTTGAGTCTCCTATGTGATGGTATCAAAGGTGTGAGCCACCACTGCCCAGCTCTGTTTCTTTTTTTAGACTAGTTCAATGTTGAGGAGCCCACAGTGGCCTTGAATTCCTGATCTTCTTGCTTCCTCCTCCCAAGTGTGTACCGCCTGACCTCCATGGTTAACTGGTGGCTGTCTCTGCCCTCTGGTCTTCAGGCAAGCTCTATTTTTCAGGACACAAAACAGTATCATACAACACACTGGCACAGTGCGAACATACTGACGGAGCTTTTGCGTCAGCCTTGTTTTTATTTTATACACAGCAACTTGATTTTTTAAAAAAACAAACATGTATATAGAAGTTCAATAATTAAAACATTCACTTAGAAAACTGTAATTTATAAGAATGATAGGTAATCATACATATATTGATTGTCTTCTATAGATATATGTGAGTATCATGAAGGATGTACAGGTAAAAATACCACAGCCATAGGCAAGTCTACATGCTTATAGTTACAGTGACCTATCTGAGCAGTTCCCGAAGATTACCATCATCCAGCACTGAATCATTTTATGGTATCATGAGTTTCATTTCATTCCCATTGTGGGTGCAATATTGTTTTCACTGAAATTTTATTACCCACAACTTCTCTTGCTGCATATCTTGAGTATTTGTTTGCTGCATTGCTCTTCTCTCTTTATATCCAAGAATAAGAGTCCCACTCTTGTGTAGTGGGATTCAGGTGTCAGCTGATAAGGTCCTAAGACTCTTATCCAGGGTCCCGAGCTCCTGGAGGGGGTGTGGCCAACCTGGAGGGGGTGTGGCCAACCCCATTGAGAAGGGACTTCTGGGACACAAGGACCCGCTTCCTGGTGCCTCGCTGCTGGAGAGACAGGACTGGAATCCATCGTCCATCCATCGCTCGTCCAACCGTTCCAGACTCCATCCCTGTTCAGGTGCTACTATAAACTGTTACCTGTACCGTGAGTGTTGGTTTATATTTTAATATCTATCTTGCACTGGTTCCTTCTAAGTAAACTTTGCCTACACTCTTGTATCATTAGTATGTATTCATCCTACTCTAGGACCTGGCTTTTGGGGACTTTTATTTTGACTCCTTTGGTTTAGGGTGACTTTTGCTTAAGGTCTGACATGAAAGTGGGTAGCCTCCTGGTGGGGTTATGCCTTTTTTGCATCTCACTCAAATCCGAGAGAGATTAAGAAATCACCCTTCTAATCATTTCATTGGCATCACTACACGGCTGCGCAGAGGTCTGAAACTGTTTCTTAATGGCTTGAGCTCCATTCTGTTCACTAAATTTTTCTTAAATTGGCTCAATTATTTTACCTTTGGGTATGAAAGAAGGTACTGCTACGATGCCCCTTCTGTTTTCCTTCCAGAATTATTATGCAAAATTCTAGTCTGGAAAAACAAATAAATGCTTGAACTGGTGTTTCCACAAAAATTAAGTTCTTGCAAATGAGTTTGTGCACCATAAAAACATACAAACTATGTGAAGTTAGGATACGAGTTTTAAGGTGAAGTTATTGATTGATTTAAAAGAAAACCTAAGAAACGTATGAAAAATCAACTGGTTGGCTTGGACTCATCTTAAAGAATGGATGCCATCAGAAGGGCTTCGGACAAGCCTCCTTTTTTGTGTGAGAATGACATTCGGGTGTGCTAACTAACTATCCTGGCAAGTTATATGACTGAGGACTTAAATCAAGAGATATTATTTTAGTGGTAATTAAAAAAGAAATCAATGCCTGAATCGGTGTGTACTTCCTAATTCATCAAGCTTGTGTTGTGCATTTCTGGGCACGAAGAGGTCAGGGCATGGATTCATAAGTCACAGTTTCCTTAGTTTTGATTCATAAATCTCAAGTTGCCTAATTGCTGGTCAGCAAAGCAGCTTTAGAGAGTCATTCTCCTAATGATGAAATTTTCTTTTCTGATAAATTAGGTGTCAGAGAAATTGCTCACAGATCCTGTGTTATCAGCTGAAGGTCAGCATTAGGTATATTCCCAAAGAAGTAAAAGACCTTCATGAACTCTCTAGACTTCTGGGATGAATGTCTGAGTCACAGCTCTATCCTTGGAAGGACAAGAGGGCTTGCAAGTAAGCTCTATTTTATTTTTAAATCTCAACCCCTGAAACTGCTTACACAAAGACATTGCAGGCACCTTGTCAAATAAACACGAGAAGGAACTGGGATTTTCTGCTTCTTCTTATTTTTCCTCCTCCTCCTCCTCCTTTTGGAGAGAGTTGTCAGTTGAGTATCATCATATCTGTTTGCATACCATTTATTTATTGCGTAAAGAGACACATAATTTATTACTTATAGCTTTGCATTCAGAATGTCTGATCTCCCCTAAAGAAGTATGCTTATAAAATAGGTTAGCCAAAACCCAGAGGAAAAAAAATCATGTCTCTTCACTGCTACATTCTGATTTTATATGAGCAGTTTGACACTTACAAAGGACTGTACGGCCTGCAAATGTCTCCAAGGGAATAAAGGACAACAGAGGTATGTGTATCATCTACCAAAGGGAGATGAGGGATGCTAATTTTTCGCTACAATACTTCCGATATCCCTTCATTTTAACCTGTTCTTAATCACTGGTCCATCCTTAGGAGGGATTCTCCACCTTCTCAAGATGGTGAGTGGACTCCTGTTTTATCAGGGGCTGTAACTCATGATCTGTTTCTTGGCTCTGGCTTTGCCTTAAGTGATCCCTGTACCCCATTCTGTGTGGCTGTCCTCACCCCTCTCCTCCCAGTCACCTCCTCATACAACACTGTCATTGTAGAGACAGATGACTTCTGATTTTCTGATAGGAACTTTAAAGAGATGTTTTACAGTGGGAAAAACCACATAGATGATTTCTTTCCATTGAGAGCCTTTTGTTTTTCCTTGTTAAGGTGTTATCTAGGCAGTTCAGGTAAAGCCTGAAACTTACAGTGTAGGTCAGGATGGCACTGGATTTGAGATTTTCCAGCCCCAGCCTTCTGAGAGCTGGCAGTAGAAACATGTGCCATCACACCTGGCAGCAATTTCTTAAAACAGGGGTCTCGAAGATATTTGTATGCAGTTTTCCTAAGAGAGTCCCTGTGAAGAACTATAGGCATACCGAACTTTAGCAAAATGATAACTTATGTGTTCACTAGCCATAAAACTGTTACAGGACTCAGGGAAGAGTGCCAGAGTGACCGTTACCACAGCCTGCAATGAAGGGACGTCTTACTTGTGTAAGACCGAGTTCTACTTTCTAGTTGTCAATATTTGCTAAGTTCTCATCAGGACTAAGCTTGACAAGATGCTAAACATGATGGTATTTTGTTTCCTTGGAGGGGAAACCCGATATAAACTAGATAAACAACAACTTAGAAATGAAATATAGGATTTAAATTCTGTGTAAGTGGCAGAAAACTTGTCATACTGTGTTTGGGTTTTATTTTTAAGTCTGAGTAACATCTCTTTCCATTCCTTCAAGTTCTGTTGTAAAGCCGAAGCGCTTATTATTTTATTTTTGACTGTTGGGAGTGTAATTATTATTGTGTATGCAGGGTGTGTGTAGCTGATTATAGATTCTAAGTTAGTATTTGATTAGGTTCTTCTGTTTTCAGGCTCAAGGTTTTTGTGATTGTCAAATATGTCAACAACAAACATAGAAACGAAAAGATATATATGCATGTATATTATTACATATACATATGTATGTATTTTTGTACCTGCATGTGATGTGTGTCTATGTGTATGTGATGATGTGGTACATTTGTGTACTGTGAGTTTGGGTCGGAGGTTGAGGTTCCTCCATTACTCCTCACTTTTATGCACATTGAGGCAAACTTTTGTCTGACCACAGAACTTGCCTCTTTTGTGTTTCTAGTTAGCCAGTTTACTCCAGGGACCCTCAGTCTCCTTGAGTGCTGGGATTGCAAGTGGGCTGTGTGCTTGCTGCACCTCTATGGGGCCTGGGTATTTGAACTTGGGTCCTCATGATTGCACAGTAAATACTTTATCCACGGAGCTCCATGAGTTGTTTTTATTACAATAATACTTATCGTATTTTTTTAACTTGTGTTATATAATTAGAATAGGAAGAATTTTGAGATCGTTTATGGTTGTATTAATTTCCAGGTAACACCCAATGAAGTGTTGTTCAAGAGCTATGAGAAATACAAAATGAAAGGCCCTTATAGAGACAAGGATTCTTGGTTGGGAAAATGACACAATTGTAATTCCAAAAGTTAAGAAGTGGAGCGAGATTTTCAAGGATATCAGCAACAAATTTATTTTGTAACCCTAAGGGAGAATGGAAGGGAGATTGAGATATGTCAGCAGGATGCAAGGGGAAGTCAGGGGAAACCAGCATTGACACCCTGGGAGGCAGATGCTGGGCCTGCTCATTCCACTGCACATCATTCTGTGCACCTGTCATGAATAATAACATTGAGAATGAACTGACTTAGGAAATGGCTCTTCATTTGCATACAGACAAACTGCAGAACTTGATCCCACTGCAACGCTCTAAATCTGTTACTTAGCATTACAATATCATTGCCCTTAAGAATATCTTATTTATTAAAAAATGTTTGCCTTGAAAACCCATTCTAAGCCAAGAATTGGCCTAGCTGGTCATTTCAGAATGCATGGTCCCAAATCTTTCTTCTTTTTATTTTTAAAATAAATCCACAGCCTTTTAAAGTGATAGGTTAGAAGATGTTTTGGTTCCCCAGCCTCCTGCTTCTCACCTTTCAGTTCCTGGGAAATAGGAAAAGACTTTATATGGTAACACTAATATTCATTCATTTCACCTCATGTCAACTGCATTCACAAGCCTGCGGCACAAAATAGCATACAAATTACAAAGGAAATAGGGTGCTTCCTTATCCTTATTCTTACCTCCAAATTCTGATGATCATCACAAGTTTAAATGTAGAATTTGAAACTGACTCGGACTATGCTGGAGAGGAAGAAACTGGAGAATGGCCTTGTCAAGGTCACTGGCATTAACAATGGAGTCCTGACCAAGACTTTGGGCTGTCAGCTCAACTCTGGTATCTTTTAAGGCAAAAATCAAGAAAGAGAAAACTTCTCCAGGCTGCCATGCTGTTCTTTCCAGTTATTTGGCTACAAAAATATTTGTAACCTACAACTACAACCTAATAGAAAACAACATTCGGGGGGCTTAGGGATACCCAGCACTGGAGTATTTCCCTAACCTATGCAAAACCTTCGCTTCAATTCCCAGAACCAAGCAAGCAAGCAAACAAACATATCTCCCCTAAATAGTGTGAGACAATATTCAGTGGATTCCACAATTTTAAATATTGTTCTTTCTATTATACAAGAAGATAGGAACTGCCTACATCTAACTATACACATATGGGACCTGCCAAGGAGAGTTCATAGACCTTGCTTGTCACTATGGGATGTAGTCATAGACCCTAGACTTAACACTTAGACACTTTGATCCATATGTTTAAACATTTCTATGAAAGAAGAAGCTTCTGAGGTGTTGAACACTGATATTAATAATAAGACAAATGGGTAAGCCCATCTATTTGGGGTCAAGAGTATATGTGGCTGTAAAATAGAACAGAAACATTGTCAATTTGAGAATAAAGCCAATTTTTGTTTTCATGAAAATGTCAAACTTTCAGTAAGCCTTTAAAGAGATGGCACAAGTTAGGAACACCAAGAGATTCAAGAGGGATTCAAATACTCTTTGCACGTGTGTAGTATGCATAAGTGTATTAACTTGTGTGTGGACGCATGTGTGTGAAGGTGAAGACGCACATGTGTGCGTGTGCATGTGGAAGCCAGGAATTGGCATCTGGTATCTGTCTCAGTCATTCCTTAGCTTATTTATGGAGACCGGGCCTTTCACTGAACCCAGAGCTCGTCGATTGGGCTAGGCTAGTTAGACATCTTTCCCTGTGTATCCCTTTCCACTGCCTTTTGAGAACTAAGAATTCAGGCGGGCTTCATGCGGGTATTAGGACCAAAAGCTCTGATCCTCAAGCATGCTGAGGGGTTTGCCCACTGACCCATTTTCCCTGGCCTTAGTTATCTTCAGCATCAACTTTGTGGTGAATTTGGAAGATAGCAAACATATTTTTTGAGGTTTTCAACATTTTGATAAAGTGAGTTGCATGCATAGATACTAACCCAGACCACCTAGCTTGTGATGGCAATGTGCCGTGTATGTATGAACACAGCTGTTCTGATGCTGGGGTAGAAACTATGGTACTCCAGGCTATGGAGTGGTCATGGGAGTTGTATAAAACACCAGGCTTAGAGTACTTTCTGTTTCTAGCATGTAAATGCTTGATAAATGTTATTCGGTCTATTACCAGCACAGAAAGAAATCAAACACTCTGAGACTATGGATTAGAAGTAGAATTTGGTAACGAGTATGTTGGGTTTAGTTTTTTAAGTTTTCAAGTCACAATCTCTTACTTTCTGTACGTGTGTCAGGCAAGCCCCTCTGCGCCATGTTATATCCCAGATCAAACACACTAGTAATGCTGGCGTGATGTGAGTTAATATCAAAAATTAAGCCAACTGATAAACAGTCACATGCCTCTGGAGAGTTGAGCTTTTGACCAAGGCCTCCTAAACACTTTTGTCAATTTGTATCTTTACATTTATGGTAAGTTTTGTATGGCAAATATTATCGTTTTTTCCTTTCTAGCACTTCCCCGAAAAGTGGAACCATGAGGCTGGACAAGCTGTAAGGATCCTATACAACCAGAATTTCCTCATTCAGTCACAACTAAGAGCAGAGCTGTGTTGCAGGAGAGACTAGGGTGACTGTCCCGATTTTGTCCGTCTTTGCTCATTTTGCTTCTTACATCAGGCAACAGAACCCGAGACCTGTCTCTGCACGAAGGATGGAGTTAGGGATTCTCTGGGCCAGCAGAAAACTGTGAAGGGTGATGCTGACCTCTGAAGCTCACTCATAAGAAGACTTTTAACTTCGCCTGGACTTTTCTTGAAACACTTGTTCTGAGGGCCTTCCCTTAAGAGCCTGCACGCAGAGGCTTTGATAGGCCTATGGTCTAATAGCCAGTAGATATAACTAGGTATCTAGGTAAACACCTTGAATATCCAGCCCAGTTAAGTTGGCAGATGATTCTAACTGCAGCTGCCTTTTGATTGCATGAGAGATTCTGAGGGAAAAACATCCCTGGTGTAACCCAGAGGAGGATGGGATATAACAATATATTATTATCCTAAATGCTAATTTAGGGTGACTTCTTTTTAAAAAAAATACTTATTTTTATTACAGTTTCAGAGGTTCATTCCATTATCATCATGGTGGGGAACATGGCCATGTGGAGGCAGCCATGGTGATCAGAAGGCAACAGGAAGTGGGCTGTGACACTAAGCAATGCTTAAGCAAAAGAGACCCTAAAACCTGCCCCCACAGTGACACACTTCCTTTGACAAGCAACAACACACTTTCCTGTGGTGATATAGTGTATATTTCTTAAAGTTTGTCAGGAAATCAGAGGACAGAGCCAAGCTATGAAGGTCAAGGAGTGGTGACCCATACCTTTAATCCCAGCACTCAGAAGGCAGAGATTCCTCTGGATCTCTGTGAGCGCAAGGCCAAACAAAGCCAGGCAGTGGTGACACACACCTTTAATCCTAGATCTAGGAAAGATGGAGCAGGAAGTGAGACAGCTGGGTAGAGACAGAGAAGGCAGTAGTTCAATTCTCAGCCGAAAGTGATTGTGGTCCCAGGTCATAAGTGGGATAATGCTCTTGTATACTATGAAGATCCATCACTTTCATTAGTTTAATAAAATACTGATTGGCCAAAAGCCTGGCAGGAAGTAGATGTGGGGCAACCAGACGAGGAGAATTATGGGAAGAAGACAGACAGAGACACAGTCACCAGCCAGATGCAGAGGAAGCAAGATGAGAATGCTGTACTGATGTACTGAAGCAAAGATACCAAGCCACTAAAACATAAAACAAAATGTGGCTAAACATAGATAATAATCATGGGTATATTTAAATGTAAGAGATAGTAATAAGCCTGAGCCATAGGGCAAGCAGCTTGTAAATAATATAAGCCTCTGAATAACCATTTTGTAAGTGACTGCAGGTCCACTGTTGAGAGAGATTTGTCTTGGATCACCAGACTTGCAGGACAGAAACTTCTGACTACAAACCTGCTAATACTGCCAACCATATGAGGTTATGGGGGCCAGTTATATTTGAACTACCACAGGTGTGCATGCCTGTGGAGGCGAGAAGAATAGAGTGGATCCCCTGACACTGAAGCAGCCTGACATGGGTGCTGTAAGCCGAACTCCGGTCTTCCTAAAGAGCAGCAATTTCTCTTAATCACAGAGATGTACGTTCTGGCTTGTTTTTGGTTGCTGTGATAAAACATCAGCCATGCAGAAAGGAAGAGTTGATTTTGTACGTTGTTTTGAGGTAAAAGTCCATCACTGAAAGAAGTTAAGGCTTAACGTTGAGCACCAGATACAGTAAAAATTATTTATTAGCAATTGACTATATAGAAATGTTAATATTTATTAAGGAGTTATATGAAATATCTATTGATATAAGATTGAACTTTACGGCAATTTTTGGAGGGTTGAAATGTCCCATACACAGCAGCAGCAACAATCTTCTTTCTGAGAACTCAGGGAACAAACAGGAAGGGGAGACACTGTGCAACGGATCTTCAAAGGGGTTGGCTACCCCCATACAGGGGCCTTCGAGACCCCAAAGCCATACCTCCAGGTCTTGCTTAATAGTGTCTGAAATTGCCACACTGAGTAGAGACCAAAGACGGAGTGATGGTTATTAACTTGCTGTCTTATACAGTCCAAGACCATTTGCTATGGTAGCAACATTCACAATGAGCTGGTCCTTCCCACACCAATCGATCAAAAATACCCCAAGGACATGCCCACAGGAAAATCTAATAGAGGCGATTCCTCAATTGAGGTTCCTTCTTTTGAGATGACTTTAAAACTAAGCTCTTCTCCAGCTCTTAGGGTGCTTTCTCTGGTAGCTATAGATAGATAACTTGAGATAATTTTTAAATTGGGAAGGGGTGGTTAGTAAAGTCTTCGCATATTTTAACTTTGATTTACTTTGGTAGCTAAAAAATAGAAAGGAAAACATACTCCATTCCTTTAAAAATAATAAAATCACCATAGTACCAAGAGGCCCTTATATGTCAGTCACTGCATATTTTTATATACCCAGTTTTTTCTCATTGCAACATATAACCAATTTAAAATGTTATCTTCTTCCGACCAAAGTGCATTAGTCATATGAGATGTTATTTATTTATTTTTTAAAGATAGAACATTTTTGTTTTGTTTTGTTTTGTCTTTTTGAGCCAGTGTATGGCTATGTGTCCTAGGCTGGAAAAAGTAGTGCTACTGTCTCAGGCTGACAAGTGCTGGGATTCTAGGTATGCGGCACAGCATCTAGCAAGGAAGGACACATATAAGCTTTATACAAAGGCAGTGTGTTGCAACAAGAACTCTTTTTTTAGTTATGGGCAGAGAACCCACTACAAAGTAGGCACTTAACAAATTAAGAACTATTAGCCTGGTTATTTCTGACTTGTTTTTTCTTAACACATCACTTGATTCTTTATTACTTTACTCCCTGACATTGAGATACCTTTTCCTCCTTGGTCATCAAAATTTAATTATCATACTCAACCGTCTGTAGTCCATATAGAAGTCAGTAAAAATCCCGCAGTCCTTTTAAAAAGATTTATAAGATCATAGAATATCGGTGAGAGATGAGAGCCCTACACCTTCTGGAATCTCTCGTGCTGCTGCCGCCACCTGACTATTTTATAATCTTGCTTCTACTCTTTTACGACACTGGGTATGCTCCTGTCTTAAGGTTCCTGTCCACCCCCCAGCATGTGAGGTTTTATCCACACTCTCTAGATCTCCCCTCAAATGTCTGCTAAGCTCCTCTTGACTATCCTTAAAAATTCATCTTCTACTCCTGCTGCCTATGTTCTTACATGTTTGATGTTTTTGTTTCATGATGCATATCCTCTGATTTGACATAGTGTTCATTGGCCCCTCAGTTCCTTTAATGGGATGTATTTTCTTCATGGCCTGGGTCTTGGTTAAGTGTTCTACTGTGTTCAGCACCAAGGGAGTTTCTTGTGAACTATGTGAATAAATATTGTTGGATAAATGGACATCTCTGAATCTATAGGTGACTCAGAGAACAGAAATGTTGATGTTATAGAAGCCATTGTTTTAGGTAGGGGGTATTGAGTCATATTTAGGACTTCTGTTATTAAGAAGAATGAGTTGAGAATATTTTGGTAGTAACCATTGGGTTGAGCTTAGATGAGGTGGTCTGAATGAGAATGGGGGCATGGATTCATAGATCTGGATACTTGGTCATCAGGGAGCGGCACTATTTGAAAGGATTAAAAGGTGTGGCCTTGTTGGAGGAAGTGTGTCACTAGAGGTGGGCTTTGAGGTTTCAAAAAAAAAAAAACTCTCTCTAAACCAGAATCTCTTCTTGCTGCAAACAGATCAAGATGTAGAGCTCTCAGTTACCTCTCCATGCCTGCCTGCATCCCGCCATGATGACCTCTCCATGCCTGCCTGCATCCCGCCATGATGACCTCTCCATGCCTGCCTGCATCCCGCCATGATGACCTCTCCATGCCTGCCTGCATCCCGCCATGATGACCTCTCCATGCCTGCCTGCATCCCGCCATGATGATAAAAGGACTAAACCTCTGAAACTGTAAGTAAGCTCCAATCAAATGCTTTATAAGAGTTGCCATGGTCATAGTGTCTCTTCAAAGCAACAGAACACTAAGACATTAGCTTGCACATTATGCTTGCACAGATCTCTGCTACACGATTAGCCAGTGGCTTTTGCACACCAAATATTCTTTGTGAGGAGTCACAGGGACTGGAGAATGTAAGGGAGAAAGAGCAGAATAGTCCAAGGATTAGAATATAGTGGGACTCATCACATAGTAGCAGCCCCTGTAAGTCACACAAAGCCAATGCTCTCTGAAAGGAGAATGAAATTTGACCCATGTTGAAGCTTTTTCTTTATAAGCACAATGTACTTAAAGTAATGCTTTACATGCATTTTAATATCATTATTTTTTACAAAATAAGATCAAATATATTTAAAAATTAGGCACCTTATTTACTGACATATTATTGTTTAAATCAAATTTCTACACATCTTAGAAGAAAAATGCTAATAGAAAGGGAAATTTGTTCTGGAGCAGAACTTTTTCCTAGGGTTAAACTGCTCAGAGTTAGAAACCTCAAGATAAAAGGGAATATGAGAAAGCTAAAGGTAAATTAAAACCTGTGTAATAAAGAACATTCCCTACAGGGTGGAGTGAGTGGCAGAAAGACCTGCTCAGCTCCAGGTCCCAGAGGAAGGCACTTTTTATGCAATGTGAATGCCTTGACATGACATTTGCATCTTAGACAGGAACTCACCTTGCTAAGGCAGGACCATATGGAATTTGCTGTTCTGGACATGGTACCCTTGGTTGGCTGTAGAGATATATTCTATATTTAATAAAATCAGCCTGGAATATCAGAGAACAGAATCACCCACAGTCAAACCATAAAGGTCAGAGAGTGGTGACCCACACCTTTAATCCCATCACTCAGGAGACAGAGATCTTTCTGTATTTCTGTGAGTTCAAGAGCTAACAACCAAACAGTAGTAGCTCACACCTTTAATCCTAACTCTAGGATTATGATGCAGAGTTGAACCTGGAAGTGAAATAACTGGGTGGGGAAGCTATTTAAGGCAGGGGGAGGTAGAGATTCAGGCATCCTGAAGAAGCGACCAGCCAGGCTGAGGACTCTTGAAGACAGCATATACCCTGTTCATCCTGAGAAGTTGCCTGGGTAATAATTGGCTGTGGTCTGTTTCCTCTCTCTGGTATTCCAGATTTTCCCCAATATCTGGCTCTGGTTTTGCATTACAGACTAACTAAAATTCCTGCAATAGTTGCCGTCAGAGAATTCAGCCCTGTGCTGCTCAGGTTTGTGTCTTTGGCTTAATACCCATTCTGCAATCACTGAATTCTTATTTATTGAATCTTTAAAAGATCAAAGTTGATCCAAAACCCTAACTTGGGTTCTGGTAAGGTAGTTCTCTCTAATATTCTTTGTAGAATGGAAGCTGTTGCTTTACTTGTCTAGGGGCTCGAATACAGCAGTAGAAAGTGTGGATTTTTTTTTTTTTAATAAATAAGGGTTTGTAAACTAGATCTGTTCATTCCCAATGTGTGGATCAGCTCCTTGATTTCTTCATATATGAGATAGGAACAATCAAACATTTTTTTGTGTGCAGTAAATAAAATAGTACATACCATTTAATTCAGTGTTTGTGAACCAGGAAGACATCTATTGAGGCCTAAAAGCAAGGCTTTGGAATAAACAAAGATAGAGCGCTTCTGGGTGAGAATGATGCCCTCCTGAATGTGTGTGTATAGCTATTATTTCTTACCCCACTATAAAGTCTTGTCTCATTGAGTGATTCTTCATCTAGTTTGATAATGATCTGCATCACGGTGTTCACCTTGTCTTCTCTCTGTCAAGGATGATTTAGAGATTTTATTGCTTCATCATTTTGTAGTCAGTGTTCTATCCAAATGAGTGGCCTTGCTATGACATATTCTTATGAGAGTTCCTGCGTTTCTGTATCTGGCTCTGCCTGCACACCTGTTTATACATTAGGGAGGTTACGGTCAGTGCACAGGGACGGGATGCAAGTGATGCTGTGGGAATCACTTAGTGTTCTAGGGGTATTCAATTTCCTGCTGCTGCAATTTATCATTCTAACTCAGTGCTATGGTTGGCACCTAGAGAAAAGCCTAATGTTATCAATAACACGTAGATGCCTACGTGACTAATGAAGTTTCCAAGAAGAATGAGCCTGAGAGATGGTTCCGCTGATAAAATGGCTTACAGCCAAGCCTTGAGGCTTAAGTTCAATTCCTAAGTCTTGGATAGTGAAAGGAACAACTGCCACCTGTAAGCTGTCATCTCACCTCCCAAAACACTGAGTAACACATGCACACATGCAAATGCACAAGTACACACACACATGCAGAAGAACAAATCCATCTATCAAAAACACCGAGCAACACATGCAACCACACACATGCACACATGTGAATGCACAAGTACACACACACACAGGTGCAGAAGAACAAATCCATCTATCAATAAATGTAATATGAATTCTTTGAAGTTTCCAAGATAATGAGTCAGTTTTTTAAATGCAGTATGGGAAATTCTATAACCTACTCACAAGAGAGGAGAGGTGAGGTGTGGAGAAAATCCACTGTTATAATTCTTCTTGTTCATGGATAATGTGGATCCTAATAAGATGGGCGATTGCAGAGATGTGAAGGAGGCTTGAGGTTATTTAGTACCTATATAAACTATATCGCATGGTTATGAGGAAAAATCCCCAATGAAACTCCCACACAGATAGTAAGCTAGAAACAAACCGAACATTCTAAATTATTCAAAGGACTTGACATGGGGTTTGCTCCTAGCTAAGCTTGCAGAATATGTAAACAAACAAGCCAGATAAGACAGTGTAAATGACCTAGTCATTCAAATATCAGATAGCATCAGGCAATGAAGAGAGCCAAGCATTCCTCGGAGAACTTATCCAGGCCACAGGGAAAGGTGCTTGAAGCTTTTATACAAACCTAGCACATAGTCACTTGGAGATACATGCACTTAACTGCTCTAGTAGCTTTTCTGCACCTGACAGATTGCAAGTATTATCAAAGGAAGGAGGCCACTTAGAAAACTACCAACAAGAATAATAAGCGATTGCGAGGCAAGGTTCCAGATCGGAAACTTGAGACTTCAGTGTGGGAAAGTGTTATCCTTTAAATCATAATTGAGAGAAAAATGAAAAACTAGGTTGTAGAGAGAGGAAGTGAATGTTTCTGTCAATACCACTGCATTAGACTTTGTTATCTTGTTTTGAAACGAATGCATCACCAAGGCCACAGCTTGAAACATTTATTACCAAGAGATTGGTTCATTAATTTGTTAAGAATCTCTGTGTACTTGGCAATGTAACGGACATAGGAGATACTGAGGTAAATAGAAGGCCTTGCTTTAAAGAAGGTTGTAGCTGATTCAAGAGATAAAAATGAACAGGCAAATTCTAATGTAATCCTGTAAGTGTTTGTTATTATATATGTAAGAATTTTTTTAAAAATTTCCCACTAAACTGTATATCAATCAGGACAAGGGAAAACTTGCATTATTTGAATGTGATATGTATGCATGCATATATATTGGTACAGATTTGATGAAGAGAGTAATGGAGGGCAAAGACAGAGGGAGAGAGTAGGAAAAGGGGAGAGGGAACAAGAGAGAGAGATTTCAAGACCATATTAGTTTGGAATTCACTCAAAAATTAGCTAATGGTGGCACTGATATGTTGGAAGACTAGAGGCCAGGTTGAGGCTCTGCCTGACATAGACATGTCTTTCCAATAGTGAGTGTACATAAGTCTTGCTTCCTCCTGACCAGATCCAGGGGAAGCCTGTCTCTCTTCACTGGGCAGGACCCGTTAGAAATACTCTGTGCTGAGCAGAGCTCACTTTCATGCTTCTGTTAATTCTACTCATGGAATACCTTCAAAATTAATCTCTATATTACTGTTTCATTTTAAAGTTTCCCCCACAGGCTAATGTGTTTGAAAATTTTGTTCCCAAATGATGTTACTGTTTTGAGCAGTTGTGGAACCTTTGAGGCACAAATGAGTTGCTGGGGTGGGGTGATTCCTGAAGGGGATAGTCACATCCTTCAGACACTTGAGAAGTGACTATGGTAACTGCAGCACAGCGACTCTTAGATGTCTGTGCATGCCACTCAAAAACTCCCCTTTGACAAGAGTTCCTGATAAGGCGACATGGGTTGACATACTGATGATGACATATCCAGCATTCATTCTAGAAGGTGGCTTCTAGAGAGTTCCTCACTATGAAGCTGCAGTGAAATCACAGCCTTTGAAGCTGAGGACAATGCTGAATAAGCATATGTTGCTTGTGGAAGAGACTTTCTTATCACATTGACCCAACATAACTCTATACTTTTGTAAGGGGAGATACATCACATGGGAAGCATCGTATGCTTATATGAGGGACCAGAGTAGAATATGTTTGAGAGATTTCTTTGCAGTTTGCCTAGCTTATCCCAAAGTGAGTGTAAATACCGATTATCATTGCTAATAGTGGTTGATGCACTTGGGGAGAATGAACTTCACTTGAGGAATTGCCTCCATCAGATTGGCCTGTGGACATGTCTGTGGGAGCATCTCCTTGATTACTAATTGAGGTAGGATAGTGGATGGTGTCATCCTTGGGCCAGGTGAGCTGGAGCTGTATATGCAAGTTAGCTGACTGTGAGCTTGAAGCAATCAATAGGTAGTGTTCTTCCATGACATCTGGTTTTCTCTAAGTCCCTGAACTGAGTTCCTGTCCTGCCTCCCTTCAATAATGTACTATAGACAGTAAGCTGAAATAAACTCCTCCCCCCAAAACTGGCTTAGGTCTGATGTTTTTATCACAGCAACAGAGAACACAATGTAACAGAAATTGATCCTAATCCACGGGGGAATAACTAGACATTCTTCTATATGTGTGTACTTGTGTATGTGTGAATTACATGTGTTTATTTGTGTGGGTATGTGCACATGTACATGCAGGTGTGTATGTATGTGTGTGCATGTGCAGGGAGAGGCCCAGAGGTCAACACAACTCCCAATTCCACCAGCCTTTTGCTATAATGGACCTGACCATGCGGTTTTCACGCCTGTGGCTATTTTCTGTGAGGAGGTAGAGGATTTGGGACTTTGACCTAGAAAACAATAACAACCACAGAGAACCTAGAGCTTACTGGGCTGTTGTGTGGGAATTTAGTGAATAACGCTGAGAGAAATGTAGACAGTGGAGTTCTCTCTTGTAATGTTTCAGAAAGGAAGTTTGAATGACCCTCAACAACTCTATAAGAGCCATTCATGTGATATTATGAATTAAGACTCTTTGGTTTCTAGTCATGTGGTGTTGAAAAAAAAAATAAACCCTGATTACTAAGAGTTCAGAATTATTGAGGTGAAAAATTCTGAGGCACATTTCCTCAAGGTCAGAACACAAAAGCCGAGGTCCAGAGGAGCCACAAGCTTACACATAAAAGTGGCATTAGAACTTGGAAAATAACATGGAACAGTCTCAGATGATACTGGTTTTGAAGGAGTAAAGGGACTGTGTACAGACGCTGATACTTGTCCCTGTGAGAGTCCTGGAGAGGCCATTGGTCAAGGGGAGGCTTTGGTTGTATTGGAGATCCCCATATATGCCAGAACCATGGAATGGTCACAAGGGAGAATGACATGTATGAAATGGAGCTGACCTCAGTCTATGAGACAAAATGTGTCCTATGGATGGCAGAGCAAGAGGGTGGCCGATCTAAGTCCTTTAGAGCTGAAAAGATTATGAGTGAACTTCAGATGGTAGAGGTTAAGATATTAGAATTTAAGTTACATTGATGGACTTTGATTTTTCTGAAGTGTGATTGTTTTTATGCCTAATCTTCCCTTTTGGAACAAGAAACACTAACTTTTTTTAAAAAAGAGGCATCCACAGTTAAGCAATTTTGGGTTACTTTAAACAGACATTGAACTTTTAAGTGACAACATTTTTAAATACTGAGGAACTTTTAAGGATGTATTGTTTTACATTGTGGAATCAACGTGAGCTCTTAGGGGCAAATGAGAAAGGAGTGGTTATAGTTTAGCAATGATGTATTTGTCTCTTGTAGAGGCATGTGTTGGCTAGTCTTGGTTGCCAGTTTGACACACTTGGGAAGAATAAACCCAAACTGAGGAATTGCCATCAGATTGGCTTATAGGGATTCCTGTAGGACCTTCTCCTGCTCTTTAATAGATCTAAGAAGACACAACCAATGTGAGCAATGGCATCTTTACAATAAAAAATATAGAATGTCCAAATAGGATCCTGAAGAGAACCAGTAAGTAGGATTCCTCCATAGTCTCTGCTTCAGCTCTTGCCTCTAGGTTATTGCATTGGGTTCCCTGCTTTGAATTCCCTCAAAGATAGACTGTAAGCTTTAAGCTGAAAGAAACCCTTTGCTCCTCCAACTTGGTTTTGGCCAATGTTTTATCATAGCAATAGAACACAAATTAGACAGTGATGGCATTGGTCGTTCACCGTGTATTGTAAAGAAGAAATAGCCTTTTCATTTTATCTATGAATACTTCCTTGATTATTAAGGTCTGGGTGCTGAGAGAGCTTATCCTTGAAGCCTAGAAGCTCTTGCTTATTACCTATTTCATTTCCTTCCCTAGAATCAACATCCAGGATGGATGTTCCCCATGAATCATGAGACCCATTTGATTTAAACGCTGTTTCTAGCCTGTAGACTGCAGCAAATGCTAACTCAGTCATGTATCAACAGTGGCTTCCACCAGTCTTCTGATAATCACCTGGGCCCATATTTGGACTTAATTCTACTTTGCCGGTCTTGGGTCATTTAGAGCTTCTTTCTCTACCTGTTAGGACTCATGACATTTATGGGCAGAGTAAGGCCTCAGTCTGAAATGTATGGCAAGGGGATATCAGACATCATTATTTTGGCCCAGAATCTGCCAACATTCCACTAATGGCTTGAGACACTGACTGAAATTGAACTTAGACATAATGGACTAGTTTTGGGGGGCAGATGTTTCCATGCATGGGAGCTTTCAGTCTGACACTAAGAAAGAAGCTGTAATTGTCAACGTTGCTGAAACATCCTGTTCTTCACTAGAACAATAGGAAATGTGCCCTGAGGCAAAATCCTGTCCCTCGCAATTCCATCTTCTCTAGACTCCAGTTCATTTAAAGAAGGAGATACTAGCCTGAAGGGTTCCCCACTTCTAGAAATAACTTCCCAAAGAAGCAGTTTCCCAGGATCAGCATACAGAACTAGAAGCAGTGATGCCAAAGGGGGTCAGGCTACATTGCAATCTAGCAGTAGACATTGCTACATCATCCATATGATATTGGTTCCGTACACAGGGAACATGTAAAATGGAGAGAAACTGAGTAAGGAAATACATAGCAGGGTTAGAATCTGTGCAAAGAAGCCCTTTGGGGCCATTTTTTTTGTGTGAAGTAGTGATGGTAAAGACACAGTTTCGGTAGAGGCCCCAGGATATTGGGGGTGGATGTGAAGTAAAACCACCCTCCAGTAGAAATGGTGTGCTGTAGGCCTAAGAGCTTTCCAAGCCCTCTAGAGTTTCATTGAAGATATTGATTACAGATGCTAGATACAGAACAGAGGGATCTGGTGTTTTACCTGCTCGTGTATAGCTTTGCTTTGGTCTGGTCATTCCTTACTATGTTCCAATTCTGTTTTTAATAGAAATGCTTAGTTAGTGCTATTGTATTCTGGAAATATGTAACCCATATTTTTGGGTTTCTAAATTGCTGGAGTTGTAAAATATGATATGGACTTGACTTTTAAAGTTGTTTTGAATGCATTTTTTTTCTAGTATAGCATGGTCATGAACCTATGGGATAAAGAGAAGAATATAGCTTAAAAATTACGTGTCTGAGCAACAAGTTGTTAAGGGTAAAGGTATGATGTTAATTGTCAGTTTGCCAAAGTCTGGACTTATCTGGGATGCCACTCTGGACATGCTCATTAGAGATTATCTTGATAATGTTAATTGATATGTGGAGAACCATCTTAAATGTCGGCTAAAGAACCATCTTAAATGTCGGCAAGAACATTTCATGACTAGGATCCTGGAGTATATAAACAGGGAAAGGAATCTTGCTGTGGAATATGTTTGGGTACATTGTAAACACTTGTCCCACCTACTGGTTTAATAAAAACACTGATTGGCTGAAGGCACACAGAAAGTATGGGTGGGCCTACCAGACTAAGAAAACTCTGGGAACAGGAAGAGCAGAGCAGAGATACCTAGAGGGAGAGATACTAGCAGATACAAAGGAAAGAAGTCGAAAAGCCGCTCTGAAAAAAAGGTACTAAGCCATGTTACAATATGGTTTTCGGGCCCATCTGGCCAGAGGTCCAGACCCACAGACCTGCAGCCCCAGACCCCTTAGCTGCCCGCAGCTTATCAGGCCCCAAGAAATGACTCAAACACTTATATTAGCTTCATGCTGTTTGGCTCAGGCACATTGCTAGCTTGCTCTTATATCTTAAATCAACCCATTCTCATTAATCTGTCTGCCACGTGGCCCATGGCTCACCTGTGTTCCTTACATGTTGCTCCTTTGGGCATCTGGCTCATTCTGTCTCTGACTCTGCCCTTCCTTTCCTACCTATTCTGATTCCCCCACCTACTTTTTCTATGGTGTCTGCCAAGGGCCAAAACAGCTCCTTTATTTAAAGATTGATATTCATGGCATACAGAAAGACATTCCTACATCAAAGCCACTTGGTTAATCATGGGTTAGTTTAAGAGTTAAGAGTTAGCAAGTTATATGACTGAGCCATAGGCCAATCATCTTGTAATTTAATATAAGCCTTTGTATGATTATTTGGGGTTAACCAGCAGCTGGGCTGGCTGCAAGTGAGTTTGAACCTCTGGGCTAGGCCAGAAAGGCCGAGACAGAAACTTATTATAGGAACTGAACTTCAAGCTTGCATTCACTGCTCTTTGTTCCCAGTTGTAGGTATGATGTGACCAACCGTCTCAAGCTTCTGCTGTGACTTTCAGGTCATGATGGGCTGTACCCTTGACTGATGATCTGAAATTAAGAAAGCATTTTCCCTTAGAGTTATTTTTTCCAGTTTTTTTTTTTTTTTAATATCACAGCAATAGGAAAAGAATCTAAGCCATCGAAAGCCAGTTCTACAAATTAATGTGATCTTTTATGTTGGGCAGGAAAGGGTTACTATTTTTCTCTACTCACCTGAAGTCAAGAGGTAAAGCTTAGACTGCTCACTGCCATGGTTATTTTTATGCTCACAGATCACACCACTTCATTTTTATTAAAACAAACAAACAAACAAACAAACAAACAAACAAACAAACAAAAACAACCCTGAGAAACAATGTTTGCCAAATCTCATGTCAGGTTAATTTGGCCTCTTCTACAGAAAGAAAGAATTTGTCTCTTTCTTCTGATGGAAACAAAATGATCTTCACTTAGGTTAAAGGTTTTAGCACATTATTTAGAAATTTATAGAAAACAACAATTGACAAAGTATGAGAGTCTTTTGAGTCTAGAAATGGGTACTTTGGTCGGGAATAAAGAGGATGATTTACATGAAGATATGAAGACCTCAAGGCAGTATCAAGTCTGTTTCAGGTGTACTTGGCATCAGGGATTACACATCCCTAGTGAGGAAGGGTGTGCTATCAAGTTATTCAGGAATGGGGCCTATTATTTGAACGTGAACACATATGTTTTCAATAAATAGTTTATTAGCTATGTATTGCCTTTGTTCATATTGTTTGGGGTCTTCTTCTGATCTCTCCTCTGTTCAGAATGTTTCCATAAGTAGACAAACCTCAGAGGAGTTGGGAGGTTTGTGAAGGTTCACTGCTGTTGAAGGCAAGGAGACTGGACTTGTAGGCTGTGTCCTTCATACACTCATCAGTATTGATGCAAAGACAAACTTCTCCTACATGGGAAAAGAGACAAGGGCAGTGTTAGCTTTTTATAGCTCTTTTGTTTTGAATCTATAGTGTTTTGCTTTATCAAATACATCACAAATGACAGCTTTGTACAGTTGATGTCATAGCCTATAAAACCTTTTAGAGATAGGGCATCATCTTTGTGTGCTTCACAATGCAAAATAAGCCGAGTCATCCCTTCATAATTATTCATTCAGGTGAACCCCACTGGTGTGGTTTTAGCATAGCTGGTGTAGGATTGGGCTCACTGGTGCTAGAACATAATACTTTGCTATTCTTGTGTTTGAGGTATAAAATTGTTTCAGTGTTTCAAACTGTAAGATGTATTTCTCAGATAGTTATTTTTTTAAATCAATAACTCTACAGATCTTCTTTAAAAAGACATCAGGTAAATAGTCACCATTTTCTCCTTTGGGTGGAGTCAAGCATAATGGATGTTCTCTGAAGGCTGAAGGAGTTGTGTGTCTATAACAAACATTATAGAACCCAATGGAGTTCATTTAATCAAGACTGTAATGGTGGTATTGACTGCAAAATCCAATGAGGCAATACTAACCATGGATGATTTGAGACTGGCATGAGGGGTATTTAGAGACTCGTTCAGTGCTATTTATAGCCTAAAAATATTGTTGAGGACATATGTTAGAGAGTTAGGACACTAGAGCACCTCATTGTTTTTATTTTGAAAACAAATGAATTTCTACTATTTATGACTTGAGCAAAATCATGATCTAACATATTCTTGCTGCCAGTGTAGGTGGGGAAATGTAATGTTCCAAAGAATGGAAACAAGCTCAAATCAGGGGGAGCTCATGTGAGATTTAAAACACAAGATCCCCTAAACTCTGTCATTATTGGACATTTAGATAATAAATGGCAAGACATGGTTGTGAGTTGAGATGACACAAGGCATCGTGCAGAGGGGACAACAAGAAGAAATGACTTCGAGATATTTACTGGAAGGCTTAATAGAGATTTTGGGATTTCTCTAGCATTAAGATGAAGAGAACAAGAGAACAAAACAAATCACTTTTAAAAAGAAAAGAAAAAAGCAGCCCAGGCTGGCTGGAGATGTAGCTGAATTTTTTTTTTTTTTTTTTTTATTAAGTGTATTCATTCAGGAGTCGAGATGAGATTCCCCAGTTTGCTTATGCTCACTTGAACTTTCAGGAGTAAATGACCTTGCCAGAATAGCAACGATTAAACCAGATTTCGACAGAAAGAAAATGCTGAGAGCAAAATCGAGATAATAGGGTGAGAGACGTGGAACAAAATGATTCAGTACATTGAAGTATAAAGCCTGCGAATACTAGCGTACAAAATGGATGCTTGGGAGATATCACTGAGAGAAAGGAGAAATTTGAGGTGCGGTATCAGCACAGAAGTGATAGTTTATCTCCATGCTTTTAATGGATGCTTACAGCTTAGCACCTGAGCTCATCAATGTAAATAAAATTACACGAGTAAGTATTTACAGAAAAATAAAGAACAAAGCTTAGACTATCAGAAATTGCAATGGAGATGTATTTTCTTTATTTTACCTATTTTTAAAAGAAGCCTACCATCTAAAACTCATCCATCTAGTTCTCGTGTCTATGTTTATATTTATAAAGATAATTCTATTGAAGCAAAATAAGGTCTTGTGTTTTCCTTTTGCTGACAGTGTGTGCTCACACTAATGAGCCAGATAGAACTTTTGCATGGCAAGAAAAATAGCAAACTCAACTTCTGGAAATTTCCTTGATTTGCTTACTTTATTTTCTTGGTGATTTTGTTTTATTTGTTTGATTGTTCTTTATTTTTTCATAAAGATCCATTAAACATTTGCTAATATTGAGCAATACGTGGAATAACACTGCTTGAGAAGTTATCTTTTAAGCTTAGTGATTTTTTTTTACCTTTAATTTGAAGTCTTTCTAACATTAAAAGCTGAAATTTTTGATCTTTTGAATTGTGGTTTGTATGTTTTGCATTTTTCTTCATTTATATTTTTACTGACTAAATATTTTTAGTACATTGAAACATATCAATTTTTACGTCTATACATTTTACGTATTTTTATTAATTTCGAATTGGTTTTCATGATAGTCCAAGGGAAGTGAGAGAAAGAAAACTTATAAATCAGGGCAGGGGGTGTGTTTGGTAGGATGAAGAGACAGTCTGCTGGCCTTTGGCACTGGCCTCAGGTTGTTCTGTGAGTAATCTTCCTGGATGCAGAATAGTTGGACTTTGTTTGGATAGCTAGTTCCCAAATAATGACATGGAGACTTCTTATTATGAATGCTTGGCTTTGGCTCTTATAATTTAAATTAACCTGCTTATATTAATCTATATTCTGCCATATGGCTCATTGCCTTTCTCCCATACTGTACGTCCAACTCCAAGTCTGGATGATGAAATTCTCCTGCCTTAGATTCTTGTCAACTTTCCCTCTTTCCTCAGAAATTCTGTCTATTCTTGCCTATTTAGCTATGGACCATTTAGTTCCTCATTAAACCAATCAGAAGGTGCCTTAGGCAGAGAAACATCTTCACAATGTACAAAAAAGATTATCCCACAGCATTGAAGGGCTGCTCATTCCGTTCCAGCAGCATCTCCAGGCCAAGGACATGGTACTTTCCCATTGGGTCCCAATGTTCATCATGACATTCCTCTTTCCACTCTATATGTTCATGTTCTTCCTGGCTGAGTTTCTGAAGGAAACTTAGAGAGCAAGCAAGCCTGGCCAGTTGCTAGTCATGTCCTGTAGTGGGATTCTGGTGTTAGCTGACAAAACTCGGAGGCGTGTCTCTGGAGTAGAGGGAACCTGAATAGGGCGTGGCCAGACCTCATGAAGACACCATCGGGACCCTGAGCTCCTGCTCTTCCTGTTTTTGTTCTGGTTACCTCAGAGAGCGGATCAACAGCCCATCGTGGGACAGCTCCTATCTCCAAGAATTGTCTTAAGGTTCAATTTGTGTCGTGAGTGTTCATATACCCCTCAATAAATATTAATCCCTTATATGATACATTGCAAGTGAATTTTCCTGGATAATGTCCTAACTTTGAAAGGTGTTCTGGTATACCAATATAGCACAGGATCATTACGAAGACCACACCCAAATTTCTTCTCTTGTTTCTGAGCTGGTTTAGCCTGTTCTGACTTGATGTGTGCACAGCATAAAGAACCAGAGAAGGAGAGCTGGGAGAGCTTTCTTAGCGGCTATTAACTCAGGAGACTCATAGGGGCTGAAACATCTGACTATCCTTCTTATATCTAGAAATTGGAGTCATCATAATTTCCACAGTGCTAATCTTGCATGCCAGTAACTATCAGAAGAAAGAAACAGATCCTTGCTCTGGATCCTCACCGAATATTACTTTAGTCTTTGTCTAGATCCTTCAAGCTTTCACTAGTCAAAAAACATCTTTTCTGAAGACTTGCTGTGTGCTGGGAGCTTTGGTACATTTGAGGTTCTTTCCTCATGGATGGCTCATCATAACTGGATACGGTGTATACAATCATTTCCATCATTCCATTTACAGATGAAGAAACAATGCAGAGAAATAACCTGCCCAAAGTCATTTACCATGGATTCTAAAAACCAGGTAGAATTATTATTAACTCTGAGATTCAGAGTAAAGTCCTTCATTTTCCATATTCACTTATTTTCTCTTGCAATCCAAAGTTTACACCAAGAATAGAGGGGGAGAGAAGAGCTTCATGTTCCCCGACTTCCTACTTAGAGGTGCCTGTCATGATTTTTGCTGGGGAGGGACATGAGTATGATCATCACAGCATGTTTTATCAACTCTCAAAGAAGTGATAAAAAATATTTTTTATACAATGGTATATGCAATGAGCAGGTCTTTGCTGTCTGGCTGCATTTGCTGGTCTGGTGTTTTGCCTCCTTCTCTGACAGAAAACATTGTTTTGAGCAGAAGCTTGGAACAGTCTTGTTGGTTTTGTGCTTTTATGTCAGCTGAGCTGTTTGCAGCTGTGTGGGTTAGAGCTGTCAACTGGACAGTCTAGAATCACAGGGCAGACAGGCCTCTGGGTACTCCTCTGGGGGTGATCCTCATGACAGCGATTGAAATGAAAAGACTTGCCGCCCCCCCCCCCGCCCCCCAATGTTATTCTCCGACTGGGATCCTGGGCTATATCAGTGGAGAAGTGAGCAGAAGCACGCATCTGTTTTGGCTGTGCTATGGCTAGTTGCTTCAAACCCCTGCTGTCTTCATTTCTCTGAGGGGATGGGCCACACCTTGAACTTGAACCCTGGGCTAAAATAAACCCTTCATCTCTTAAACTGTTTGTGGCAGAGTATTTTATCACAACATCTGGAAATGAAACTGACAAGCTGTGACTGTCCTACATTTGACTACAGGCATCACCACGAAGAGACACTGGTTGGGTTAATGACAGGCAGAATGTGGAACCATGTCTGCTACGGGTAGTGTTGCCCCCTGGAGTGGCATCTAAGGCCACCCAAGTCAGAATTTAGGTAAATTCTGCACTGTACAGAAGAATCTTGGCAATTCTCACTCTCACCATTTGGACATTTAGAAGCTGAATCTATTTCAGAGGAGAAGGGATGAACAAACCCTTTCTAATTGTACCATACACAAGTTAAGAATTTCTGGCTTTTTACCACTTCCGATGTGAATGTGAGGACACGGCCACGCTAATTCCACCCACACTCGATGGTGCCTCTTTATGCCACTTCTTAAGGATCCTGAGAAACCAAGGGTCTTTCCTGGGTGTCAGCTGTTCTGGTTAGAAACGGAACATTCTCTTGTCAGGTGAGTGGATTTGCAACATTGATTAGCATTCCAAGGTCTGGCATTGTTACATCTGTCTTTCCGGTCGAGATCTTTTCGTAAAGGAGATTTTACATGACTCCAACTTGCCCTAAGAGTTAGAATTGTGTACACAAGCTCTAATTTCCATTTCTCCTAATTCAGGATCTTGAAATTCAGGCCACTGTCAACTAAATTGTTTTGATTCTTTTTACTTTCTGTGTTAACAATTCCAATGAGCTGTCATGAAGTCTATTCGGGGGCCATCTGGTATTTCTGATCATTTTGAGCATGGTGGCCATCATCGACTCATTTGTTGAGTTGTCCTGAGGAAAGAGGAGAAAATGCTCAGGAGAACCGTTTCCCGCTCCATAATTATTGTTTCTACTTCATTTGTCTTTGATCATGAACTTCATGCTTGAATTCAGTGTCACCATGTAACTGCTGCAACCAAGGAAAAAATGCAGATATTGTTATCAATCTTTTTTGTGTCTCTCCTCCCCAATGAGATAATTGTAGGTCTTAACCCTTGAGCCAGCTCTCCAGCTCCTAGAGTGATTCACACGTGGCTTATGTAAGCAGAATTGTGCTGCTTATATTCTTATCAAGTCATTGAGTGCTTTAAAATTGCTAGATTTTTATCTTTTTCTTTTTGGGATGGATATAAATACATACATACAGACAGGCATGCATGCATGTGTGCCTGCACACACACAGACACACACACACACAGACACACACAGACACACACAGACACAGACACACACAGACACACACAGACACACACACACACACACACACACACACACACACACACACACACACACACTCACACACACATTCACCAATAGCTGTCTTCCCTTCCCTTTGGGATACTCTTTCTCCTACAGCTATCTCAAGCACTGGCTGTTTTTCTCCATCAATCCTTAAGTGACTAGCTGTGGCCATGAGCAACGCATTCTATTGTGCTGCGCTTCTCTCCTCCCGATCCGCACCGCCCACCCTGTGCTTTGATGTTCATTCCATCAGATCACATTAACTAGCATTCCCTGGTGCTGTCACATACTGACACTGGTGTCAATTTCCCTCTCATTCAAACAACTTTTAGTTCAGTGCGCTGTCACTTTTTTTTTTTTTTTTTTTTTTTGATGCTACGATTAATTCTTGCTTACTATACTTGCAAGGCTAGCGACACCATTTGCAGGGCTCAGTGAATAATGAAAACACAGAGTCCCACTAACACTTACGATGAAGACTTTCAGAACGTCAATGAAGATCATTGAAGTTAACCTGGGGTGTCTCTGAGCATGAGCCCCCGAGAAACCCAAGACATACCCAAGGTTGGTCCTGTTGGCTGAAATCTACAGCTTATTTTATGATTTTCATCAGCAAGAAAGCTTCAAAACCTCTCTGAAAAAGTACTGGGGTATCTCTGCCCTTCACTCCACCTCTTGTCTGTTTTTTAAATCTTCCCTGGAACTGGAGGAATATCTCTGAGGGTTAGTAATAGTCTGTATCACCTGAGATACATTTTCTTTTTAAGTCCTAAAGACAGTGCTGACCTTCCTCCTCATAATTTCTCCTGGCTGGGCTCAGGGAATCACCTTATGCTTCTAGCTAACTTACCATGAATCAGAGTTTTGCTTATCATCTGAACACCTCAAGCCAGTAATTTGGGCCTGACATCCTTGATTCAGTGGAAATACTTCATGGCGTCCTGGCTTTGTCTTTAGAGCCAAAGTCTCGCTTCTCCATAGTTCACCCAACACCTCTAGACATTGACATCTACCCAATACAACCTGCCTAGTACATAAATAAGCTGACCCTTTGATCTCCACATGGTTCCCACCTGTGAGCAGCCATTTCTATCAATTATCATATCACATAAGCCTGCAGTATGCTATCCAGCTTGAGCTCCATCCTGGTGGAACAACCCGAGATACTATTAAATGATTCTCTAGTTCTATTTCTTAGCCCCTTGTTTAGTTAACAGTATTTCCCTCCAAGAGAATCGAATTTGAAAACAACCCAAAACATTATCTGCCTACACTTCCAGTTTCAGACTTTCATATCTCTGACTGCCAGGGAAAACAGTTTTGGCAGGGGTGACAATGAATTGACCCTCTTTGTTTCTGACAACCCGAGGGAAGGAAAAACATGACTGATAATAAGACGCGGTTGCTTTGGGGCCAGCCTGACTGACAGTCTCAGTCAGGCGATGTCTTCAGACCCAGGTCTTTTTTTGACAAGTACTGTTCTCCGAGTAAGCAGGAAGTACAACACCAGCAGTTTGTGCTTGTAGAAGGTAAAGAAATTTCTATGCTATTATTCCTTAATAACCCCATAAAGTCACTCTGTCTAAATTGAGGACGGTAAAGAATCCACCAGATGAAGTTGGCTCTATTTACCCTTAGGCTGTGGTAGAAGTTCATTTTCTCATGGATACAGGTGATTAATTCTTTTTTGATTTTAAGATCAATAATTGTGTTCCCTATGAGCATCATATTTTTTACTGTGGACACTGATAATCTCTTTGCATTTGCCTTAAGTAGGCAAAGCTCTACAATTTATGTCCCATTTCTCACAAATGTAAGGGTCCTTCATTGATAAGTGAATGGAATGAGACTTTACCATACTTTCTATTTTATTTTCCCTTTTATTGTCTAACATTTTTATTTGTTTATATTTATTTTTGTGTGTATAGTTGCCTGCGTGAATGTATGAACCCCACATGAATGTATGGTACCTATAGAGGCCAGAGGAAGTCATCAAGTCCCTTAGGATTGCAGTGGCAGATGGTTGTGATCTGCCATGTGGGTGATGGCAATTGAACCTGGTCCTCAGTAACAGCATCCGATGCTCTTAAACACTAAACTCCTCTGTGGCCCTCAGAGCTCATTATTTAGATTTTTATATTGTTTGCTATTGCATTTCAAGAACAAGTCAGAATGGACTATAACTTAATCCAAATAAGAAAACAGGAAAGTTCATAAGCTAAAGAAAAAGTTATTATAAAAACATGTCACCATTATATGAGGTATGGACAAATGGTTAAAATAAAAGAGGTTTGGGGGCTGGAGAGATGCCCCAGTAGTTAAAAGCACTTATAGTTCTTCCAAGGACCAGATTTTGATTCCTAGCATCCACATGGTGTCTCATAACCACTTATAACTCCAGTTTCAGGTATCTAACACTCCATGAATACCGAGCATGCACATGGTATGCAGATACATGTGCCAGAAATATTTTTTTTTAAAAAAATTGAATCATAGAGCTTTGAAGTTGTGTAGAAACAGTAAGATACAGGAAATTGAAATTTCTTATGTTAAATTTCACTTCTTGCCATTACTGTGTGGCTTTGTCACAGTCTCATAAATATAGATTTACTCTGAAAAAAAAGTGTAGGGGCTTTGTCTGCTCAGACACGATGTGGAGACTAATTTGTTCATGTAGAGGTTTGACAGGTTAGCTTCACGGAGGAAGTTGGTAACGAGGGCTGTATCTTCAGGAGACAGGTGGGTGGGTGTTCCATGCAGACCCACAAGTTAAATATTCAATCTGCTCTCCTAAGAGTCCTCAATCACACTGTTTACTTCCAGATAAAAGCCATTGTAGAATTATTACTAATACCAGACCTGGGACTTTCTGATTTAATTAAAAGTTCACAACATGTTTGATGAAGCGTATCATTTTAACTTTAAAGTCAGAGGCGTTGCCTAACAACGTAGCCTTGATTCTGTACACTCCTAGATTCTCACTGCTCTGTTTTAATATACTGATGATGTTGACTGACATTTTGTCTGAAGTCACTCCTGTTAGATCACTGTTGACAAGCGACCATCTCTGTTCCAAATGGAACTGGGTCCTTGTTGTTGATATGACAGTTCTTCTTTTTTTCCAGGACACTAGGAACATGACTCTGCTTCCCCTCTTGCCAAAGAGAGTTTGGGGGGGGGGGTGCTCTCTTTAATTAACTCTTCAATTTTGACTATATAAACTATTTAGCTTATTTGACTTCTGTTTACTTAACAAAGGCAACATAGAACTGTCTACATGAAATACATAGAAACCAAAACTTTAGGTCTTATTCATTAATTTGTTCATATGATGGGTTCCTTATCGTTGGGGGAAAAAAATACCTACCTATTTATATTAATTCACTGTGTGCAAAATAACTTCCCTAAAAGTGAATTAGGCCTGTGCTGTGGCACGGACATGTTGTGTTTCTCTCTTTCTCACATTCAAATATTCAAGTCCTCATTTATCTCCAGTGCATTTATATTTGGAGGAAGGGCTCTTGGGAGGTAATTAGAGTTAATATCATAAGTTATAATTGGAATGATGCCCTTAGAAAAAGAGAAAGGGCCACTAAATCTCCATTTCTCCATATGTCAAGGAAAGGCCCTTTGAGGTCACCGAGAGCGTCAAGTCATCTCTAAATAAAGGGTCTTTATCAGATATTCAGTATCCTGGCCTTCAGAACTATTAATAAATAAAGGCTTCTTGTTTGGTCAATACAGCAGATGTCATATTGCTGAGGCAGCCCAAGCAGAATGATATAGATTATATTTGCCCCTGTATTGGGGTTACCAAAACTTAGGTAAGCATGAGGGAGTCTTGGAAGGGGCCTAAGTCTATGGTAACTCTTTTTGTCCTGTGTATACACAGACCCTACTGACTGAGGGCAGCTTTGCCTGCTGTTGCTAGTGTTACCCTGCTGATACTCCATTCAGGGCTTTATGCTCTTTATTAAGAGACCAAGCATTCTTCCTTGCTTGTTTATATGTTTATCCTTGCTTTTGATATCAGGATTCTTCTGGGCATTATAGACCCTGGGTTGTTGCAAAGTGAAAGAAGTAATCAAAATATTAGTTCAAAATGTGAGCTGTGAAACATTTCTTTGTTTTATGATGCAGAAAAAATACTGAAAATTGATTTGAGTTTTTCATTGGGGAAAAATGGTTGGTTCTTGGGCTTTCGCTGTACATATGTTATTTTTAGGACACAGATTTTCTTTTTTTTTTAAAGAAAGATTTCTGTTTTCATTTTCTGCTTATGAGTATTTTGCCTGTATGGATATATGTGTACCTTGCATGTGCCTGGAGTCTGCAGAGGTCAGAAGAGGACCTGGAACTGAACTTACAGATGTCTGTGAGCTGCTGTGTGGGTGCTAGAAACTGAACCCACATCCCCTGCAAGAGAAGCCAGTGCTTGTAACTGCTGAGCCATCTCTCCCTCCCTGATAATGCATTATTTTTATTATCAAGATCTGCAGTCAATTAAAGAAAGCAGAAGATCTACAAAAATTACAGCAGGTGTATAATGCTTAAAGTAAAAAATGAAAATTAGTAGATGCTCTGTCTGGAACATGATTATAAATATGCATGGGTATGCATAGGTATTTATTACTCTATCTAGTTCATTTGTAGGCTCTGAAGAATCACTGGTGAGTTTTGTTTTGTTTCGAGATAGGATCTCATTATGTAGTCCAGGTTAGCTTCAAATTCAGGATCTTCCTGCCTCAGCCTCTGGAGACTTACAGGTGTGTAATAAGAGGTTTCTGGTCTGTCCGGCTCGTGATCCAAACCCACAGACCCAAAGTCCCACAGAAACACACAGAAGCTTATATTAATTTCATGTTGCTTGGCCTATGGCTCAAGACATATTGCTAGCTAGTTCTTTCTTCTTAATTCAACCCATTTCCAATAATCTGTCCTGCCGCATGGCCCATGACTTACCTGTGTTACTTTACATGTTGATTCTTGGACAGCTGGATGGCATCTCTGCCTGACTCCACCCTCCTTTCCCTGTCTATACTTCTATTTACCCACCTCCTTCTAAGATGCCTGCCATAGGCCAAGACAGTTTCTTATTAAAGAATGACCCCACATTACAGGTGTATCACTACACCCAACCCTATTTGGTGATTTTGACAGCTGTGTTGTAGCAGCTAATTTGGTGGTGATGTGCCTGTGTCTAGACAATTAGAAGGGACAGAAATCATAGGTAGGAAAACCAGTGGATGTGTGTTGACATAACCCAGGCAGCAACTATTGAGAACTTGACATCGGATAAAAACTGAGAAAGTAGAGAGGGTGCTGGTAAAGGAAGAAGCAGCAGAATTGTCTGTCTGAACATGAAGGATGAGGTCGAAGGATGTGATTCTACCCAACAAGAAACTGAGTCTGAATGACAAGAAATATGTAGAAGAGTCTCCAAAGAATGTCACAGTCCTTTCACATACCTCCTAACATTGATGATGTTTATTAAATTCTGCTCCCTAATTTTCCCTGCACTTTTAAAATTCCAGTGCCTCGGTATCAGACCCGGCATTCCAATCTTAGAGCCAGGGTCACTGAAATATCCAGTGGCAGCACTGCTTTTTAATCAGGAGCGGGTGGGCCAGCCTGTGTTCGAGGCAATTACCCTTTCAAGTGTCCTATCCACCACTCTGCCTGTATTTAATTCTGAGCTTCACAGGCAGGAGTCATTAATAGCTTATCTCCCTCACACGTCTGTGCAAAGAAAGAAAAACTGATAAAAAATTTAAAACTGTGATGGTCTAATTATAGTAGCTAAGTTTGGAATAAGTAATTAAAATTCATATAACAGAGCAAACATATTAAAATGTAATTGCAAATGGGGTGACTATGTTCAACAGAAATTTATTCATTTGGAACACAGTATAGTTATGAGAATAATAAGGAAAAAACTGATTCAGGTTACATTCAACACACATGCATGTATCCAAGGCATAAAAATTGATTGGTGACAAACACATCTAAATTTTGTATTTCTCTGTGTGCAAGGCAGCTTGATATGACAGATGACCAAGTCACTTAAGGGTGCAGTATATATCATGCGTCCTTTAGTATGATAAAAACATGTAAGGAGAAAAATTTTGGAGATTTTGTTCACTGTTCATTTCTGTACAGTCATGGCATGGTCTGGCGTGAGAGGCACCACAGTCGGCCTCACTCTGTATGAAGTTTCTGTGTGCTCCTGTTTTTCATCACTGATTGTCGTACCTCCAACCCTATGCAGCCATTTCATTTAGGAATCATTGATACTGGACTCTTTGGTAAAGAAGGTGAGGAGCAGGGAGCCTCTATCGCTTGATCACCGTTCTGCTCTGGAGCACAGCAGAGGAAACGTACATAAGGAACTTGAGTCTACGTATGCCCCAGTCACCCTCCTAAATGGATATTATTTTAAATTTAACTTCTAAAATTATCTTCATACTGAGATTATAGACTTCTCCGGGTTGAAACCATGTGTAAAGAAGAGTTGTTGGTGATCAGTATTAAAAAACTGTAACTAGGGTGGAGAGGTGGCTCAGTGGTTAAGGGTACTGGCTACTCTTCTAGAAGAACCACACTGTGGCTCACAACCATCTATAACTCCAGTTCCAGGGACTCCAGAGGCCTCTGCTGACCTCCATGGACACTGTGTATATGTGGCTCACAGGTATATTGTAGACAAAAATACCTATATGTATAAAATCTAAATTAAAAAAAAAACAATAAAAACATTTTAAAAGAAAACTATAACACGAGGTATTTAGCACCAGGAATGCAGAAACGTCTGACACATTCAAAGGATAAAAGACAGAGCAGAAGTCAGAGGAAGTGTTACTCCACCTGCATCCAGGGAAGGAGGACAATGGCAAAGACTGAATATTCTTAAGGCTGTGTGACTAGACTGTGCCTAAGTTAGTGGTGCATAGGGCCGGTGCCTCTTTCCTGAAAGTTCGGAGGAAAGGCAGTTGTAACAAAGCTGGAAGCTGTGTTTGTACTTCTGGGACGTCTGACAATATAGGGCAACAATGGCAAGAATAAACCACTAGTGAATTCTTAGCATTTATTAACAGTAGCTGTTAGTTTTACTACTTCATTGGGTGATTTCATCATAATTAAGACTGTGTCAGCATTTGGCAAACTTGGTCCATAGTAAATATTTAGCTCTTGATTCTGATGATTTATGAACTACATTCAGTTAGCAAACACTTTACCTATATGCTACAGACTGAATGCTTTGCTTTTAAATTTATGTATTGTAATCAGAGCATCAGATATGAGGAGGTAGGGCTTTCGGGTCATCTATGTGGACACAGTGACATCCTCGTGAAGGCATGTGTGCCCTTATATGAAGCGACAAGAGCTTGCTCGTTTTCATTGGTCACTGCCCTGTGATGAGAACAGTTGCAAAAACAGGAACTGGTCCCTTACCAGTTTTCTAGCACCTTCTTGGGCTTCCCAGCCTTCAGAATCGTGAGAAGTAAATGCAATGAAGCCTCTATGGTATTTTGTCACTGCATCAGGGATGACTGTGCCAATGCATCTCATTTAAATCTCAAAACCTCCCCACAGAATGTAGGTTTTGATTCTGCTTTCTTCCTGGGTGAATTGAGGTTTGGACCAGTAAACACATCTCTGAGGATCTCACTGACAGTTGTATATACATCACTGAAATAAATTTTTTAAGATCTCACTGGTGTTGGTTGGTGGATGCTTTCCCTGCCTCTTGGCTGTTTTGACAAGATTTTTTTTTTCTGAGAATGTCTTTGTGATTTGCAGCAGGTACAAGTGGGAGTGAGGAGCAGAATGTAGGAAAGCCACTTCTGGGGAATAGCAGTGGATTTCACAGCATCACTTCATGCTTTATTTATTTTGGGTCTGCATTGAAGATGGTAGGGTCGCTGGGAGGAGAAAGCCATCAATGGAAAAAAAACAAAACAAAAAAAACAAAACAAAACCAAAAACACAAAAAAAAATCTTTTGGAAGAACAAGTGACACGTAACCTCAAGAGATCTCCTGAATTATGAGGTATCTCAAATTTTTCAGATGGGATGAACTTAGAGATCCCCCCATCTTGAGCCATCGTATACCTAGGCATAGCTTTGGATGTGATCCAGAGCCTGGTATCTGCAGTCTCTCAGAGGTGGCTTCTTAGTGGATGGCTGAAGGGCACAGGAAGGAGGATCTAGTTTATGTGGTGTGAGCCAAAGTGTTACATGCATGTGTGTGTGTGTTGTGTGCATATGTGAAGATGACTCTCCAATTCTCAGTATCCCCTAGTTCCTTGTATAGGGTTGAGGCCCTGTGGGCTCTTCCAATGCACTTTGTCTTGTCTCATCCTTGTTCAGCCCATGTTCAGGCAGACACATTTGGTGAGACCTTATCTGTGTAGCTTCCGACATTTTAAAGTATTTTATTGTAATCATGTGTATGTGCATGTGAGGGGCAGATGCTCACATAGACTAGAAGAAAGAGTAGGCTGGAGTTACAGCTGGCTGTGAGTCCCTGGATGTGGGTGCTGAGCACTCTGGAAGAGCAGTACTCATTATAAACCACATAGTTATCATTTCCTTAGACACCAAGATTCAGTACAGGGAATTAAGGGTGAATATACTTCAAGAAGGCTGGAGGAGCATGCCTAGGATTGAACTCAAGTTCTGGTTCTCAGAACAATGCAGAAATGACTTACCATGGAATAGGGTCCTCATAGTTGTTATCCCAGAGGCCACTCTGGGACTATGCAGATTCCAAACCTTGATTTATCTGGCTGAAGAAACTCTGATGCCAAGAAGCGGAAGGCTAGACATAGCTATGATGCTGAGTGTGCAAGGCTTGGTCAGGAAGAGATGCTGCTGTTAATCTGAACAGCGGAGCTCCACACCCATAGAGCTGGGACACAGATCCTTAAATATCTCTACGAAGGTGCTTTAAATTTCCACAGATGGGGCCAGTGCAGAAATAGAGAAAAAGGTATGATTATGGCCTCCACTTCATGTCTGCCTGCAACTTCTCAACATGCTTTCTACCCAAATTGCAAAAAGGTCTGGAAAAGGTAACTTTATGAGGAGAGGGTGAGCCAGAGGTCAAGAGGTACAGGTTTTCAAGTTTAGTGTACTCATTGTTAAATTTATCACCAAGAGTCATTGCTTGGAGACAACTATGTAAGACACATGTATACATTATAAAACATTATATAATATTCAATACTGTGTTTCACCCATGATTTATTATCCAATAAATATTCACATTTCAGGCATGGCTTTAGGTGCATGGGATAGGTCAGTTTACAAATCAGGCAATAATATCTTTCTTGAGGGAGTCAACTTTTAACAGGGAAAAGAAATGAAAAATTCTCAAATTGGTTTTGCTAGGTAAGTTATTTAGTATTTTATAAAATGAGGTTACATAAGGTAGAGAGGAAGGGCATGTGTGTAGAGTGCTGGAGTTTAGGGGAGTCAGATGGTTGCAAAGATGGACTAATTGGGAGGGCACAATATAAGCAAAATAGCAAGGATCAGGAGGGAACCAGGGGATGCTGGGAAGAGTTCTTGCAAAGGCCGTTATCAAGCCATATTCCTGGATTGTTTAATAATAATAATAATAATAATAATAATAATAATAAAATAATAATAATAATGATAAGAAGAAGAAGGGGAATAGGAAGAAGGAGAAAGAAGAATTGTAAAAATCAGTGTAGTCTTAGGACAGCAGATAACATGAAACAAAAGGGGCTCAGCTGCTAGGTCCTTGGGGCACATAGGCCACTTTTGAAAGATCTGGAGTACTGGTTACTTGAGTGAGATGTGACATTTGTGGTGACTTGTGATCAGAGGGAACAGGATCCCATTTATGCATAAAGGATTATTTTGGCTGTTGAATTAACAGACCCACCCCTTACCACACTGATATATAATAATAGCCATAGGCTATTTAGTAAATATATACTAAGTACGTTTTATGTACCAGCCATACAGCTATGGACTGGGGCATCTTGGCCAGCTAGACCAGTGCCAGCTCCCTGGGTAAGATTCAGTTTATGACAGGAAGACAGATTCCTGAAGATATGAGACAAGGAGCCTAAAGCTATGGAGACTTGAGAATGTGAGAGGAGACTGAGGGTGGAGGATGGCAGTGACCACTCTCATAAACTCTGTAGTAGGAAGTCAGGCATAGTCTCAAAGTTATTAAAAATTTCTGGAAAAATATCACACACAGATCTTGATATGACAATGAATACTTAAACCATTAAGTGACAAGTTTTAAATAGTGCCAAATTCAAATAATTGTTCTACTTAACAAATCACTGATGTTCAGTGAAGTGAACTGGGGGACTTATGGACTTCTCACATGATTATCATTAGGCAGTTATGGCCCAGGATTAGCTGAGGAGTAGAAATGACATATTGTATTGTTATCCCATCGGGTGGTACAGATTTTCCTCCAGTAGCGTTGCCCATCTGCTATCATCATCATTCATGTTTGCTCTGCAATTATCGAACTGCATGATTTCTACTATTTCAGTAATCTTATCTTATTAAGATTTTATCGAGAGCATTTACCCTGCCTAAGCCATTGAGATAATTGTTATGTCTAAGTATATGACTTGTATAACAGCAGACACGCCATCAACCCTCCCTCCCCTTTTGTGGAGTTGTGCCACAGATATATCTTTTCCCACTTGCTTCTACAAAAATCTATAGTTTTTAGTCACAAGATAAAGGCCTTTATTACCTATTTTGTGTTCTGTATCTTAGCACAAAATTACTGTCTTCCCACAGAGACTTAATTTAGAACACCTAAGTATAAATAGCTTTTTAGGTACAAAGACAATATTGGATGGTTATAAGACAATGCTGTCATGACTAGTGTAATGAGAATTTAAAAGCTTAATTTGCTTTTGTCTTCTACAGCTATGGGTTTGTCTCACTGGGTTAGGCAAGGTTAGGCACAGGATTTGTCGTTGGGAACAGTATAGAAGCCAAGATTTGGGAGATGTGCCAGTTACCTTTATCATTTATGCGATGAAACACTTGGTAAAAACAAAATAGACCACAGAAAGGCACGCGTGATCGTAATATGGCATTCATAGTCAAAAGCAGAGCAAGAGAGAGAGGAATCCTAGCCCATTTTTTTGCTTTGTATTTGACATGGGAGAGTGTAGCTCACACTCAGGGTGTGTCTTTCTGCTACAGTTCAGTCTTACTGGAAACATATTCATAAAGACACCCCAAGGTATGTTTCTAAGCTGATTCTAAATCTACTCAAGTTGATAGTAACAATTAACCATTACAGCTGGCTTCCTCTTCTCATCCTCTATTAGATGGGGTATGTCACTTGTGGGGTGGTGCTGGCCACATTTAGCTTGAGTTTTCTACACATTTAAAATCTCTCAGGAAACATCATTAAGAGGCATGTTCAGAGGCATGTCTCCTAATTAATTCCAAATACAGTCAACTTGACAATGAGGATTAGATGATGCAAGACACCCTGACACATAAATTTGTCACTTTTTAAAAACCAGACCATTATACCCTGTGTACTCAGCAACTCATAACCATTTCATAGGCAAACTGTATTTAGCTCATCATTAACAGTGCCCCAGATCTTAGCAGTTTAACATTGACCAAAAGTCTAAAGTCAAAAGTCTCTTCTAGTATTCAAGGCAATCTACTAACCATGAGCCTCTATAAAATCAAAACACAATTTATGTCCTTCTGATGCATAATGGTACAGAATAAACTTCCCTACCTGGTCCATGCAAAAAGATAGGAGCCTGGCAAGGAAAGACCAGACCTAAGCAATACAAATCTCCATGGGACAAATATGAAATCCTTCAGCACCATGTCCAGCTTATGTTGGCATTATATGAACCATATGGGCTTGGGCATTCTATCTGCTTGTGGTACATGTGACATTTCTGTTGGAACAATCCCAGCGTTGTTGGAACAATGCCTATATCTTTCCATAGTGGCCCTCCTATAGGAGTTTCCAACATCTTGGAGTTTCTATTACAACTTAGGCTAACTCAATGGCTTCTCACAGCCTTCTTGCAGGGAATCTTTATCTTCAGTGATTTTTTTCTGGAGTCTTGAAGACCCTGGAAACTTTTCATTTTACATTCCTAATAATCCATATGATCATATTGCGAATTAGTACTGTCTGTAGTTGGGTTCCTTATACCATTGGCTATAGCTGCCTTCATGCATCTTGACAGCTGAATATTGGGAAAACACTTCTCTAAAAGATTGTTTTCAAGCAAGGAACATCTTTAGCCGCCATCTTAGTTCAGACATTCTCAACTTTCAAACAAATTTGCATTTTCCATAAGTTGAAATCTTTTACATAAAGAGATCTTGCATTCAGAATACCTTCTCTGTTGTTCTGATGAAGAGCATCAGGTTTCTCTTTAATGACATCAATCTCTAAGACTTTGAGTCTAAGCAGTTACAGCTGCTTCCTCAGTGTCTACCTCGTCTGTATGTGGAAGCTTGCTCACCTTCCTCACCACACACGTATGGTTTTCTTTCTGTGTGCTTTCACTACGGCTCTGACCAAGAGCAGTGAACAGTAAACATTTTTCCACAGCCTGAATGAAATAAGCAGCCTTGAAATTTACTCCACCAAACAACTCTTATACTTTTTGATTCTGTTTCAGTTAAATTCTTAGGATAAGAGCAGGATGCAATCAGATTATTTTCCAGAATGTGACAGCTAGTCTTTTTTTTTTCCCCTCTGAAACTTCATTAGCCAGATATACTGTGTATATTTCTCTTGGTACTCTGGTCTTCCAAACTTTCACCTAAATGGCCCATTAATTTCTGCCTTCAGCATCCTAGGGCTTCATTCTATCCTGAATCTCCAAACTGTTTTGTATCACTCTGGCAAACTACTTCCGAGGTCCTATGTGATCTTGTTCATTATAGCAACAGTCCTGCTCTTGGTGACAATTTTCTGCGTCCGTTCCTTGTCCTTTTGTTATGAAAAGACAACCAAGAAAACAGCCTGAGGGACATGTTTATTTTAGTTCATGTTTTGTGTGATGCATTTGGAACAGAAGACATGGTGGAAGCATGAAACAGTTGGACCCATTATGTCCTAAGTCAGGACACAGAAAGAGATTAATGCTGGTGTTCAGCTGATACCTCTGTTCATTAAGTTTGAGATCACAAGTCCATGATGTCATCCTGACCACACTGAAGGCAATTCTTATCACTACATTCAGCCTCTTCCCAAACACTCTCACAGACATGCTCAGAAACACATTTCCACATGATTTCCAAATTAACGATCCAGATCCAGTCAAACTAGCAATGAAGATTTGCCTTGATGGTGGACTTGATCACCTCAATCTTAAAATAAAATAGTTTGTAGGAGTCCTTGGGACTGTTTAGTCCTGTGGACATACCTTGACCTCTTTCAGCAGGACTTGAATGGGTTGAGAGGTGGTGAAGGGCACATGTTGAGGAGGGATGCATTTCTAGGCTACCCAGTGGGTGGTGTCATGGAAGGCCTCTGGTCATACCTGTACTTTCAGTTCCCCCTTAAATGGTGTGGCTTTGATGTCTGGCTCACTTCATCTAAGTCAACAAACTATATTGCATCGAAGTTATTAAACCTTCATGCTTTGCTTATATTCCTTGGTCTAGAGAAATCCTCATCTCGATCCTGAACATGCCCAGTATGGACATGCATAGCATTTCCTTTGATGCTCGTGGGTGTCCCTCTGTGTCCCTCCTTAGATGGCTGTTTGTCTGATGCCATCATCCTTCAAACTTCAAAGTCTCCAAAGAGAAGCAGGATTTCATACCTTTGACCATGTTCCTAGCACCCATGCCCAGGGTCCTTTGCATAGTCCTCCTTCTGCAATCATTTGGTGAATAAGCAAAGAACCCTGCAATAAAGAAAATTACCCTAGGTGTAAAAGCCGTCATTTTTGAACCCAACCACATTCACAAAAGTAAATCTTTCAGATGCAAATGAATCCTAATTGTGTTCCACCTAGGGATGATTTGCCAGTACTGTCTGTTGACTGTGTAAGTAAAATGAAGATTAAAAAAAAATGATTTCTAGGAAAGATATACCTCAGATGTCAGGTACATTATTATTTCAAGCTTCACCAGCTGCCAGCTAATTACCTTAGCCACAGGTTCTAAAGTAAACACAGATGTGGCAGGAGTAATTACTACCAAAAGCCAAAACAAAAGCACTTCCATTGCAGATTGGGAGGCAGCCTTGGTGACTCTGGTGAGGGCTGTAGGAAGCTTAGAGAGAGTTATGTGTAAGGTACCTGGGGATCTTAATGGGACGATGGCTGAAGGGCACAATACAAAAAAGAGGAATTGTCTGGTGAAACAGGGGATGGAAGGATCATAGTGCATCTCCTTCCTCATGTGGGAAGGGCTCCCATGTGGGAGGGTTTGGATTATTACCCAGACTTCTACCAGCAGTTATAAAACAAGCAAAAATAAAGGTCAAAAGCCCAATACTTCTGAACCTCTATATACTATCTATGTGACTATGTACTTCTTATCATATTTTTCTCAACCAAATAACTGTAAACCTGATAGTAAATTGAGGAGATGGAAGGGGAAGATAATTAAGTTGTTTATCAAGAATACTTGGAGTCCGTGGAGACATAGGATTTGGAGTGTTTAGTGACAGAGACTATTCTTTGTCCCCTGGTTACTCTGGATGCTTTTGCAGTTCATGATTACGTTAGTAAGTTAGCTTACAAGGCACTTTAGTACCTATCACAAGCCACTGAGCCCGTCACAAAAGGGAACTATGTCCTTCTGTGAGCAGTGAGCTGTTTAGGGTCACATGACCAGGGGCCAGCTGAGCAGAACTTCCTCGGTCCCCCAGGAACACTGTCCAGAGGAAAAGAGAATGTGGTGGAGACTGCTCCTATATCAGGAGGGAAGCTCTCTGACCAAAGTGAATACCACTCAGATTCTGTGATGTTCTGTTCTGTGTGTTTGTGAAACGATTCTTTTATATAACAACTATTTCAATAAAGTGAGAGAATAAAACAGCATTGTTTGGGAGTGGGAGACCAAGAGAACATTGATTATAGGTTATATTTTAGATAAAGCAGTCATGTGCAGGCACCACACAGAACCACCACTGCCCAAGTTAGAGCCAATTTAATGCAATTTTGTACAAGAGTAAACCATAACTAAAATATATAAAATAACTAAAAAGTATGAAAAATAACATTTATGTTAAATGGAATTAAAACCATTTTAGTGCTAAATGTACAATTTAATGGCTTTTTAAGGCCATAAGAATTTGATGGCAGAAAGAATATTGTCTAATATTAATGGGGTTTAATTTCTAAGTATGACTGATGGCTGAGATCAAAACAGTCCAGAGGAAACTCAGCTTTTCTGTTTTGTTTTGTTTTTTCTTTTCTTTTTAAAGAAATGCAATGATTGGCTTAACTTGCAGGCGGTTCTGAAGACTGGTGCATAGCATCCAACACCAAGATTAACCGGCAGCGATAAATAAGCTCACTCATTAATGAAGTGAGAAAATCAGAATGTAATATTCATGTCAATGTTAATGTATTTCAGCCTCATCAAAGAAGACAACACATGGAAGAAAAATGCATTTAGAGGATGGCTGGATGTGAAAGATAACCAGAGAAGCTAGCTATGAAGGAGGACCCTAAGAGGAACTCATGGATCACCCCTGGGTAGGGGCAATAGATGAGATGTCCTGAGTAAACTGTGAGGGGAGACAATACAGGGGAGGGGGGATGAGACCATAAGGGAACAGGATGGTAAAGCTACAACAGGGGTGGAGTGGGCGAGCTATGAAAGAGATATCTTAATAGAGAGAGATGTCATGAAGGTACGGAGAAACCTAGTGCTAGGGAAGTTCCCAGGAATCCACAAGGATGACCCCCAGCATAGACTCCCTGAGCTGGCCTACCCCTTAATCAGATTGGTGAATACCCTGCCACCACAGAGCCTTCATCCAGTAACTGATGGAAGCAGATGCAGAGATCCACAGTCAAGCCCCTGGCTAAGCTCCAGGAATCCAGTTGAAGAAAGAGAATGATTATTTGAGCAAGGGGTGGTGGTGGTTCAAGTTCATGATTAGGAAATTGACAGAGACAACTAAACCAAGCTAGTTGGAACTCACAAACTTTAGATAGACAGCTGTGGAGCCTGCATGGGTCAGGACTAGGCCCTCTGCTCACAGGAGACAGTGATGTTGCTTGGTCTGTCTAAGCTTGGGCTCCTGGCAAAGGAATCAGGATATATACTGATTGGTTTTTTGGAGCCCATTCCTATGGAGGGACACCTTGCTCACCCTTCATGCAGGAAGTGGGGAGGTTACCTTTTTGGAAGAGGGGAAGGAGTGTGGGTGGGCTGAGGGAGAACAGGAAGGTTGGTATGTAAATTGAATAAAAAATGAATATAAAAAGATTGCTGGGTATGAAATTTAAGAGAAATGATTGGGATGCTAACTCATCATAATTTAACTCTCTACTTGTTTGCATAGTTATTTGTTCAATTTCTACAACTTGTTTTAAAATTATTCTGCTCAGCATTTTATCTCCAGTGTCTAACACATAGCCTGGACTACAGCAGGACCATAAACACTTGTTAAATGAATGGTTTTCTCAGACAATAATGTCATGATATAGCCCCTTTCCTGGGAACTAGAATTCTCTCTGAGCATTCTCCAGCCTGAAAAATTGAGGAGACAGATGATGGAAATGCTCTTTTGCTCTTTTTAAAAAATGCAGTCATCATTACTTCACAGCATAAAAATTATTACGCAACTGCTATTGTACAATTGTTTAAATCGCAGGTTGCATCACGTCATTTCCGCTTTAGATTGCTGGGATTCCTGTGGGCAGCGGCCTGGCCTTGTATTCATTTCCTGCATGGACATTTTGGTGCTTAGCAACAGAGCCAGTTGTATGATGAATATCTGTTGAATGAGTAAATGATTACCTTATGGAAAACACGGACTAGTTCAAGGATGGTAAATGAATGAGCTGCCTTAGCCATTTCTTCTGTTGTGGCAGACGTCTCTAACAGATCCTGGAGACCTTTCCCATTGAGGTCCCATGAGAGCATGGCCTTCTTTTCCACCAAAGCTCCAAGGTGTATGAGTAATCTCCTGGAGTTTACAACCCAAAGTCTGTTTTCTATCTTGATCTTCTTATCTTGGCTGAGTCAAGGGAGTTACTTGTTCAAAGGGGCAGACTGCTTATCATTCAGCAATAAACATTTATCTACTCCACTGTTCAGTTCCTGCAACATCAGCAACCCAAGGTAGTTGATTTTCTTCTCCATCATCTTCTAGTTAATTCTGCAGGGCATGAAGAGAGACCTCCCAGACTTCACAAGACAGTACATGCAGCATGGTATTTGCTAGAACACAGGGCTATACATGAGGGAGGAAGAAACAGAGAGAAACTCAGGGAAGATTTGTGGGGAGCTTTATGTATTTTGGGGGAGATAAGCAAGGGGAAGTTAAGAACTACGTGTAGGGAAAATATTTAATCTGGTCTTGTGATATAAGACAAGTCATTTGGGTATAATATTTAAGGTCAAGATAGAGCAAAAATAAAGAGATTAAATATGGATGCATGCCATCTTCATAATAATCACATTAACACTGTGGTATGTTTATAGTGTTTTGAAGATGTTTTGAAAAATAATTGGTCCACACACATTAAAATCTCAAAAAGTAAAGAAGGTGTTTGGGGCAGACCCTCTTTCTGATCTTTCTGAGAAAATGAACATCTAGATGATTGTCCAGCCATGCCCATGAAGCAGCTTTGTGTCTCTGTAATAAGATAGTCTTTGAACATATGATGGTGATGGCACCACTTTGCTTAGCCAATCCGTCCAAATAGATGTAACAGTCGAAAGAAACTTACTGTTCCATATCATCTACATCTAGAATGAGAGGTCATGGCCATATTCCATCTGTGATGAGAACCAGGGCTGCCGCATTTCTTTCATCCACACTGAGTGTGTGCCCTCAGTCTGCCCTGTTCTCCTCTTGAGTCAAAAAACTAAAGGAGGACAGTTGAATGACGGGAGGAGAGAAAGGTACTAGGGTTAGAACTGTCCAAACCCAGAAGTTAGGGGCCGGGGAGGGATGTTACTACCAAGTCTCACAGAGCCAGAAGCCAACTCCTGAGCTGCCTAACCCTTCTGTCCTTCACTGCCATGGCAGCCACTCATTGCCATCCACCTTGGAAGCTTCAGGTTCTCTGTACTGCATTCCACAAACAACCTATATTTAGCTGGAAATTCTGTTAATTCTATTTCAAAAATGTGCCCCCAGTCCAAAACTAAACATAGCCTTTATTTAATCTTCCAACATTGTCTATTTCAAATCTGTTGGAAAGACTCTATTTATCATCACCATAGACCTTTAGTGATCTCTCTGTTCCCAGAGGGATTTGTTTGTTGGTGGCAAGGAGAGGTGCAGATTTTTTTAAAGAAGGTTTCCTGGCTCAGTCTTAGTGACAAAAACACATACAAGGCTCTTTTAAGAGGCCCTATTGCCGAACATTTAAATAAGGTTTATAAGCAATAGGCAGAGGTGCTTTTCTTGTTGACAGTGTAGACCTTAAATTCCCCAGAGTTGAGGTGGTAAATGTGGTTCCTGCCAGCACCTCTGCCAAACAGCCATAGCCAAGCCTTTAATCCTAGCTCTACTTTAGAAGATTAAAGGTGTGGTCAGAAACAGAAAAAGATGAGACACATACATTAAAACAGAGAAAAAATACACCTCAAAATGGTTTACAATGTGTTTAAAAATATATGTAGGCTTGGGAGAGAAAAGAAAACTGGAAAAGGATAGAGAAAGTTCTTTAAAAAAAATAGAATAAAAATAATAAGCTATGCAAAGACAGAAAATGCATAGAGAGTCTGGATACTATATGTTATGTTGTCTTTAAATTGTTTGGCTGTTGAGGTGGAAGCAAGAGCTCGTATGAGACATTTGATTATAAATGCTACTTGATTAATCCAACTTATACGTTTTGACAATACCTTGACTTCAAATTACAGTCAAAAGACTCATTACTTTGAAGAAGAGGTTTTCTTTTTATTTCTGAGAGAGAGGGGGGGAAGGGAGGGAGGGAGGGAGGGAGGGAGGGAGGGAGGGAGGGAGGGAGGGGCAGGCTGTGGATTCATTCTGTGTTAAAGAAAATAAGGTTTGATCAAGGAAGACTCCCCTCTGAAAAATCTCTGATGGTAAGAAATGATCACATCAGTTTCAAGGCTATTGACTAAGATAATCCAGCCTCAGGACCCCATAAGATTTCCAGCACACTCAATCAGCAGGAAGTAGTAATGGAAATCTATACCCAAATTTCAAAACTACTGTTTATAAATGTTTGCTTGCATTATACAGTCAATATTTTTTGGGGGGGAAAGGGGGAGTATGGTATAGAAATTATTTATATAAAAAAAAGATTTTTGAATCTACTTTGATCCAAAAAACCCCAACTGTTAATCTCAAAATATTTAACATTGGTATGGAGTTGGGTTTATAGCAATTTAAAGTCATTTTTGTTATAATGGCCTTATTATATTTCTACTTTTGTTTAAGATATTATGTTCACACAGGACCTTTAAAATTGTAATGCAAAATTTAAAAATGCAGATTAATAGTCATCTGTGATAATCAAACTTATAGTATTGTTAATTAGCTTTTTTAGATATACAAAGATATATTTCAATTATAAAGGTAATCTTCAAATACTTCAAAGACCTAAGGAATATGGCATCTAAAATATTTTAAGAACTTAGATGCTTCTGGAGAGTGAGACATGTTTGATCCTGACAGCACCAGTATACTTCAAGAAGATGATGGGTATTGAAGAAACTCCATATGAAATTTACTTTCTTTATGACGAAAGTTGGCCATCGGACAAGAGTCTGTTCTTGCTTCAACTGCTTGAGAGTATGCTATACAAACTGGACATGCAGGACCCATAGGAAAGTGATCTCTGAAACTTTACCAGGACAAGCCAGGATAATCTTTGTCATTTTTCCAGAATTTAGAAGTTGCTTGCGATGCACTTCATGTTTACTCAGGTAATGTTGTATTCTTCTGTGATCTTTAATGGAGTTAAAGATTGAATAGTTATATAGTTTTCCTTAGTTATAATAAAAACTAAATTAGGTATGAAACTTTGGACTCAAAAAAATAAGGCAGATGGTAGAATATTTTCTTTAATTTTGCTATATACAAGTAGACTAGATATTGTACTGTAATTCTTATTTGGTAGCACTTTTGTTATATGTAATTTTGTTATGTTGAAATTGAAACCTTCCTTTTTGATGAGACAGAAAAGGGGAAATGATGTGAGATGTTTTGTGTATACTGTGAGTTAACATTGGCTAACGAAGGAACTGTTTTGGCCCATGGCAAAGTAGCTTATAGACAGGCAGGAAATCCAAGCATTAAAAAAAATGCAAAGGAGGGTGGAATCAGACAGAGAAGCTTCGAGCTACTGCCTAAGGAGAGCAAGATGTGATGGAACCCAGGTGAAGCCACTAGTCACATGGCAAAACATAATTAGTAGAAATGGGTTGAGTTATGATGCAAGAGCTAGCTATCAATAAGCCTGAGCCATAGGCCAGACAGTTTGTAATTAACATAAGCCTTTATATGTTTATTTGTGGCTAAGTGGCTTCAGAACTTGCCGCATAGGCCAGAAACTTCAGCATACTGAATGATAGATTAGGAATAACAATGAACAAATACACACACACATGGAGGCAAAGCCACACCGCCACTCTACAGGGACTCTCTCACAGACAACAGAAGGTCTCTGAAGGAATAGATTGCCGGGGGTAATGGAAACACTGAGATCCTTAAAGATGCAGAAATACAATGAAGTTCAAGATAGTGATGAATTCTGCTGGCTGGGGAGATAGGAACAAGTTGTAAGAGCCGTCTTTATGAAAGGGGGCAGAGAGAAAAGTTACATCCAAACAGTTTTGTGTCTCTAGAGAGAATTTGTATTTCGGAATTTTATTCAGAAGGCATGAGAGTGCCATGGTCAGGTTGATATTTGCTAATTTTGCTTCCCATATCTTGCTACATTTCATCTGTTGTTCCTCAACTCTTCCTTGCCGCTGCATTTCCTGACACATTAACTCTTCCAGAAAGCAGAAGGTGAAGATCCCCCGAGGCTGCCATTACTAAAAGTAGGGAATAAACACGATGTGTTGTGATTTCATCTTAGCGTTCCCATGTGCCAATTATGGCACTGGGGTTCAAACACATGAAAAAATTGATGGCAGACATTGTAACATGGTAAAAAGAATTGAGGACCAAATAAATAATGCTATTATACATATGCATGAACTACATTGTAATTGCCTTTAGGGCCTAGAACAGTGGTGAACTGGTGTTAGCTGGAAGGGGAGAATACGAACCTCAGGGAAGAGAGGGGACCAAAGAACAGCTTAAAACTAATAAAAATAAATTGCAACGTGTTGGTTTGAAAGAAAATGGCCCCCAAAGGGAATGGCACCCTTAGGAGGTGTGGTCTTGATGGAGGAAGTGTGTCATTCTGGAGGTGGCTTTAGCGTTTCATGTATGCTCCAGCCATGCATAGTGGGTCAGTTCATTCCTGTTGCCTGCAAGTTGTAGGACTCTGAGCTACCTCTCTGGCATGGTGTCTGCGTGCACGCTGCCGTGTTCCACCATGATGACAATGAACCATATTTCTGAACTGTAAGCAAGCCACCCAGATAAATAATTTTCTTTATAATGGTTGCCATGGTCGTGGCATTTCTTCTCAGCAATGGGAAACCTAAGGTAACAGCAAAAATGTCATCAAATAAATTTCAATACAGAAAGCATGCATGAGTAAGCAACAGAAAAAAAATAAAACATGAGTTGATACAAAAGGAAGAACAATTTTTTTTTTTTTTATCTTGGGGATTCAGTTGTGATTACTATTTCGTCTTTCCTTTCTTGAATTTATTTAGGGGACTTCATTGCAACATTTAGCTTTGGCTTGAGCATTCTGAATGAAAAATACAGCCATTATTCCTGTTTTCTCAGTAAACATTATGACGTAAGAGGGAAAGAATGAAATTAAAGTGGAATCAAAATGCCCTTCAAGTTTCTGCCGGTTAGAATCCTTTGCACACGTGACTTGTCCCCTTTGAAGTAGCTTGCTGCATTCTCTCTGTCACTAGAACACTGGAAACAACATGCCTAGGGTGGTAGTCATGAGAGAAAAAAATGTTTTAATATACTAAAGGATTACACCTAGAGACACACGTAAATCTATCTTGAAGGAAAAGTACACAAGCTACAAATTACGACGATTACATTACTGTAAATGAGCAAAAACTTATAAACAAACATTTTCGTGATGATGGAAATGTGGACTTTACATGTCTGAGTAAATGATTTCCAACAGCAGGTGAAATTGAAACTATTTATAATGTTAGGACTTTTCTGAACAAGGAATGTGAGGAAGAATGGGCAAGGGGATTCCGACTCTGGTCTTTGACCTCAACCTTAGCTGTCTGAGATCTCTGCTGAGGCCAGAGGATCTGCTTGTGCTGTGGTTTATTCTCACATGTCTATTGGGAAGAGACCCCAGAATCTTGCTGGATACAGGGTGTTCTTCACGATGGAGCCTCTTCTATAGAGCTGCTTGTATCTTCTCAATGTGTAATGGCTGGTTTCTTCCAGAAAAAGAAAGGCAAGATACCCACACAAACCCTTGTGATGCAATCTCAAAAATTCTATGCCACAATTCTGACACACAATCTGTAGCAAGAGAATCATTGTAGTTTGCATGGCACACTAGGAAGAATTACATTCTACACCAGTAGCAAAGACTCTTGTGCATAGTATATCAGTTTTAATGAATTTACTTAAGAGCTGAATGACAAACTTCCCTTCTGAATTAAACACTTGGGAGTACTAGAAAATATGTCTATTCATTTGGTTGACTCAAAGAAGACTCCCAGAGCCTTGTTACATCCACTCAGCAATAATGATACAACTTGGATGTCACTACATTTTGAGTTAAGTGATTTCAAGGCATCAATAAATATTGAACCTATATCATAACATTAGCTATACTGTTTTTAGTCAGCAAGTTTTGTGCTTATATTTTAGAAACTAAGAAATAATAATTTGAAAATCCAATTCAAAACAATGTACAGAGCCAGTCAATACCACCGTATTACATTCATCAAATGTAAATCGGCTTCACCGAACTACAAAGTTTTAATAGAGGAACCAAGGCATATCAGCTTATTTTTTGCTTCAGTAAGCATTATAGGACTCTGAAAAACACACGTGGCTTTTCTTTGCGCTTTCAAATAAGTTACCAACAAATATGTAAAGTGGGAGCCTATACTACAGTCCTGGTTTAGGTAACAAGATAGTTAATCTTTGTGTTGACTTGAATGGACCACAGGATGTCACATATTTGCATAAGTATCATTCCAAGTATCTTCAAGGGAGTTTCTAAATATTATCGGCATTGAAATCATAAACCTAGTTTAGAATCTTCACCTGCTGTAGGTGGACCTTATCTGATCAGCTCAAGTCCTGAACAACATGATGAGAATGACTATCTTAAAAAGAGCAGAATTTTTCCTGGGCAGCATCCTTTGGTTTGGAATATTGACAGGGTTTTGATCCTTCTGGCTACTGGGATTGGACATTGTCCCTGAATTCCTGAAACCTCACTGCTGTTTCCTTCTGTGCAAACACATAGCCTCTGTATTGATAAGTCCTTATAGTAACATGCCTCGTTTTCTTCTCTAATGTATGCACACGTGTGTGTGCATGTTCCTGTGCATGCATCTGTATGGGTATGTGTGTGTGGGTATGTGTGCATGCATGTATGTGTGTGTGTCTGTGTATGTGTATGGGAGTGCATGCATGTATGTGTGTGTGTGTTTGTGTGTGTATGGGTGCATGTAAACACACACATATTAACATTGGTTCCCTAGACAACTTTTCTGAATACAGATAACGAGAGTAAAAGTTGTGTCTTAGTTACCACCGTGCTGAGTTTCAGAACAGTAGTGCTAAAGTCCTTGCTCTAATTCTCACAAGACAAATATTTCCATCTGTCTCTTCCTGCTGGGAAGCAAACATCAGTCTCTTTCCTTCTAACCACCATGGGGCTGCCATTTGGACGTGAAGCCTTTGGGGGATGTCTAGATCAGGAGGACAGAGCTAATTCTTCCTCCTCTCCTACTCATCACCTCTCTTTGCCACACCAGAGTACATGAGGAGATGACTGCCCGCGAACTAGGAATGGAGCCTTTACCACCTTCCCTCCGCTCTGATGTCTTGCCTTCCAGCTTCTAGAATTGAGCAATGCATTTCTATTGTTTAAGTGTGTGCCACAACAGCCCACATTGACTATGATGGCTCACTCCCCAAAGGGAAAGGGTTTGTGCTAAATGGTCCCCTTTCTCTTTCACTTCTGAAGGGAAATTTGCCAGGATCTTTGAATGATTCTCCTTCTCTAGGTCATGGGTACCCAGGTAATGATGACTTCAGCACAGGGATCTATGGCTCTCACACTTGATCATCACTCAAGATGTGAAGAAACTTCCTAAGGGGTTGAACCCCAGAGTGGTCAGCTTCTCCTGTCCATGCTCAGGGGTTTATTCTTAATATCCTACTACACTAGTGATCTGTGCAGGTTCTATCTTTGTCAGATGTGTGCTAACTTATCTAGGAGATGAGTGCACTGGAGCTCAAATTTATATGCTCCCTTTAATTTGTTAGGCTTACAAAAACTACACACAATGGCTTCTTTAGAACAAAAATGGTCAAGATGTGAACAAAAGGTTGAAAAATATCTGTAGTATAACCACACACACACACACACACACACACACACACACACACACACACACACACACACACACACACCGCCTTATAAATGGCAGTTCTTTATTCATTGAGCCATGTCAGATTTGTCACACTTCTAACATACTTAAATGTGTGTGAAGAGATTTACAAGCAACCAAGTGGAATGAAGATTGCAGCCCATGCCTGTTGATGCACCGCACACGGAGCTGGGGGTCACAGAGAACGGACTGTGAAGCTCAGCTTTATTAAGTGCATGATACTGGGCTTTAGACTCTGGGTCCCTTTAACCCTGGGTGAGGACAAGAGGATTAGAGGGCACAATAAAACTCCACAGTAGGTAGCAGCAAGCAGGATTTTCTCAATGAATGGTCACCACGGTGATGGCAAGCCAACATTTCCAAAAAAGAATTAATTAACCCCAGGCCATCTTGGGATTTGAAAGAAAAATCATGTCTGCTTTATAGTTCAATTTAAGTTTTCTCCATGGTTTTAATGACACATTGCACTGATTTTAGTAGGAGTTACCCATGCAGATATGTAGCTGCATCTGTTGTAAATATGAATTTGTGACCACTAAGTACTCCCCGTCTTTTGACTTGACAGACATGCAAACACTGGAATATCTTTCTATGGGAGAAGTGGAACCATGTGCCTTTTCTCCTGAGGAAAGCCATGGAAATCCTTAAGAAGATGAAGCTGGGGCCATGGGAAGATCTTAGAGGACATTGTCATCTGTGCATGGCTTCTCTCTGGTAGGACTGAGGCTTTGGACTGTGTGCTATGCTCTGCAAACTTTTTCCTTGGGGATAACACATGGCATTTGTTCTTCATTGTTTTATACTGGTGGCTCAGGTAAACCCACTGTTCTTATGTATTAGCACATCAACAGACAAGGAGTAAATACCTTCTATGGAAGGGGGTGCCCCTTACCCTAAATCATATAATCACACCTCCCTTAGTACAAATACTAAAGCTACAGCTTTGCTTGATAGCTTGTAGGCATCCTGAATTGTGGTTTTCTTTAAGCTCCAAGCTAATCTGTTAAGGTTTGTTGAAATCATGCACACCAGTTTATCTATCAATACTTGGAAGAGTTCATTGCCATAGCAGTCTCTCTGACATCTCATCTCATATTGGCACAGGGGAGGTGAAGACACCGCTTGTCTGGCATATGTAATGTGGAGGTATGTTGACATGAAGCCCTGCTTTTACTCTTGCCGACCTGACTGCGGCTGCTGCATAGAACCCATGGAACCACATACTTTACCCACCTCAATGAGCACACTCTAAAATGGCACCAGTTCTCTTCTTCCTGGAGCCAAGGAATGCTCAGGGACTTAAAAACATCAAAAGCAGAAAAAGTTAAGCAGCTCCAACAGGTACAGATCTAAGGTAAAGAACTACATCTAGCCGCAGAATCTCAGATCAAATACGCCTGCCTTTTCCTTTCGCCCTTTGGGGTCGAACCTCTGATAAATAATTCACAGACTGCAGCAGCGTAAAGTAGTTTGCATACTGACAAGATTAAAAAGAATGCTTTGTCTGGGTTAAATTTACAATCTGAAACCTTCCTTTAAAATGTCAAGAAGGTAATTAATTTAAGAAGGTTTGCCAAGCAGAGTCTCCGACCCTGTCAGAAACATTTCATTTCCTGAGGGTGAAGGGGGTGTTGCATTTTTCTTCTCCAGATGCCTGCTTTGCTTCCCATTTTAAGACCTTTCTTCTTCTTCCTAAAACGCCTTTTATAGCTCTTTTCTTTTGAGGCCCCCAAATTAACCTTGTATTCTTTCTCCATATTTTTGGTTAATATTATCTAACAACATCTGCAAATGAGCTCTGCCCGGGGACCTGAGTGCAGGTCAGACCTTTAGACAAAAGCAGGAGAAGAGCATTTTCACAGAGACACTCTCCCCTGCCCAAACATTCAGACAAGCCTTTTGAGTAGCAGCAGGAAATGCATAAATTTAACAGCGTGAAAACTCGCTTTTGGCATAGCAAAACATCCCTTCCCACATGCGCTTGCTAGCATGCATTCCTATGAATGAATGTCTGCAACAGTCCATGGGAATTGTTTGGCAGGTCTGTGAGTCAAGCTTATGGGCGTGAAATTTTATTAGTGATTCTGTCCCCTTAACTGATCCCTGTAGATGTCAAGGGAGAGATTAAATCCCAAATTCATGGACCATGGTGCAGATACTGGTGGGTGCTAATTGGTGAACTAAAAGTTCATCCCACTCTGTCTTAAAATCAGAGATAGTGGATGCTGCAAAGTTAAATTTCCAAGATGCGAAGCAGGAATAAATAATGTCTTCTCTAATTTACTTCAGGGAACAGAGGTCAGCCAAAATTTGTTATAGTGCTAAATGAGAAGGAAAATGTTTCAAAAATATGAAATCCTAAGTAAGAATCTCATGGTTTTAATGTGGTTCTATGTCAGAAAGGCACCCGAGAGGGATGGCACTGGATGTGTAGCTGTCCTCACAAGTTATAAGCCCTTGACATGGAAATGGTGTTTGTACTGCCCAAGATCAGTTTTTTTTCTATAACTGTATCATCACCGCCATAGGGTCAGGTCATGCCGTATCATCTGACAGCTGTGTTCTCAGAGGCTTTGGAAAGACAGCCACTGGACAAATTATTTCGCAAATGGTTCCCTTGGTCTTGGATGCCTCGGGAAAGGCGGCATCTCATTAAGGGTTGTGTTGGGTTTATCCTTCCTGGAGTTGCCAGTCTACTAGGCTGGCAGTCTGCATCTTAGTCTCTGGTGCTTTAACTTAAATTATTCATTACCTTTTAAAAAATATTTTTAATTGGCATACAAAGTAGCAGATTTTATTATGACATTATGACATTTTCCTTCACTCTTGGTTTGGTTAATTATCTCCTGCTCCCTCCCCTACCCACTTTTGTGGCTCACTTATCCTAATGCTCTCTGCATGTTCTTTCCTTAAAAACTCTTTCCCCTCTCACAGTCGACATTCTAGTTTTGTGGCCTATGCCCACATTTATTCTTATATAAAAATACATATAGAAAAATTAAAAGATTCCCATGTAAGAGAGAACACGGGTTATTTGTGTTTCTGTGTACGGGATATCTCACATATAATAGTTTTCAGATCCACCCAATTTCCTGCACATTTTATTATTTCAATTTTCTTTATAAGGATGAAGTCCCACTATTGACATCATATTTGTTTTTTGAGTTTGTTTGGAATTATAAATTAAAAATTTATGAATTATTTGTATTTTATGCTATAAATTATAAATTAAAAACAAGTGAGACAAAATTGTAAATAAGATAATCTTTAGTTTTAATTAATATAAAAACAAATAAGAGTAAAGCTAAGTAATACAGTTTAAGGGCTGGGATTCGAGCTCAGCTGATAGAGTCCTTACCTGTCATTCAAGAAGCCCTGGGTTTGATCCCCAGAACTTTTTGAACTGTGTATGCGGTGGTACCCTCAGAAGATGCAGCAGCATCATAAGTTCAAGGTCACCCTCAGCTATATTTAAGTTCAACATCAGGTTGGTTGCATAAAACTGTCTTTTAAAAATGTCAACATGAATTTAAGATAAATATATATTTCTTATTATCTAGTATTACTTTTGCAAAATCATGTATATTGTGTGTGTGTGTGTGTGTGTGTGTGTGTGTGTGTGTGTGTGTGTGTGTGTGTGTGTGTGTGTGTATACACGGAGGCCCTAGGAGGACATTTGCTGCCTTGCCTTACCATTGTCCATCTTATTCCTTTGAGATGGAGTCTCTAGCTGAACTTGAAGCCTGTATTCTGGCTAGGTTAGGGTGGCTGGCCAGTAAGCCCTGAGACCTACCTGTTTCTGACCCCAGTCTGGACTTCCAGGCAAGCACAGCAGGGCCCAACATCTTAACATGGCTTCTTAATCAGTGTTCTATTTTTGTGAAGAACCACCTTGACTGTGGCCATGGAAATCATTAAATTGGGGTTCAAAATTCATAGGTTTAGTCCATTGTACTCATGGCTGGGAGCATGGTGACACTCAGGCAGACATAATGCTGAAAAAGGAGTTGAGTCTACATCTGGATCTGCATGTAGCTGGAAGAGAGTGACACTAGGTTTGTCTCGAGCATTTGAAACACCAAAGTCCATCCCCAGTGAGGTACTTCCTCAAACAAAGCCATACCACCTAATCCCTGTCAAATGGTGCCACTCCCTGATGACCAGACATTCAAATCTATGGGGGGCATTGCTATTCATATCTCCACTCATAGGCACTGTGGGATTCAACTCAGGTCCTCATGCTTGAGCATCGAGGATTCTTATCCACTGAGCCATCCTCAAAATCAGTTTTTAGTTCCGTTTGTCCTAACTCTGTCATGGCTATACCATTTTCTTGACCTTTGTTGCCGAATTGCTTAGTTATAGAATTGTGATTTGGGGTTAAATTCTTGCATCCTAAATACCATGTACTTTTCTAGATTCTGAGTTTGTTTTCCCCTGTCTTTCCAATTTCATTTCTTCCTGGACAGGCATTAATATATGTAACAGTAATGAGAGGCTCTATAAACGGGTGTCTAGGGCATAGTCAAGAGGCATCACCAGTGCTCCAAAGTACAGTACCCTTGAACTCAGCCCTGATAAACAATTGTATGCCCCATACTCTTTCCTGACTAGTGTTTGGATGCTGAAATTTCTGGCATAAATAATTGGGATAAATTTGTATCAATAGTATGGAGGGGCATGAATGAGTAAGAGTCTTGATGAATAAAGGTTGAGCATACCTAAGGGTTACAAACTTAAGAGGGCCTCTCTAATAAAATTCAAAGATAAAGGTAAAAAGTAATACAACAGTAAAAATTATTTTAAAGCAAATAAAAACACTGCATCAAATTCTAAATTTTAAAAAGTTGACAAACACCACAAAATATTAAAATCTTAAGAAGTCACATTCCACTAAGTGACTGATATGCTTCTAAAATAAAAGTCTTTACAACATCTGCTCTTTGATCTCATATTTCTCCAAATGGTGGTCTTTTGATATGATTTGGACAGGGATGGAAAGTCATTTGACTTCCCTTTGATAAGTGTGCTTATTTAACTTCTGTTGCTGTGATCAAATCCTGTAACAAAATCAGCTCAGGTGAGAAGGAGTTTATTCTGGCGCTTACAGTTTGAGGTTGCAGTCTACCATTGTGGGGAAGTTGGGGCAAGAACTTCAAGCAGCTGGTCACATCATACCCATAGTCAAGAGCAGAGAGAAATGAAAGCATGCTCACTCATTTGGGTGCTCTTAGACTGGGTCTTCCCACATCAAGTAACTTAATTAAGAAAGCCTCTCACAGGTGAGTTGACAGGCCAAAACAGTGTAGATAATTCCCCGTTGACATTCTTTTCTTGGGTGATTTTTGTTGTTTTATATCATATTAACACTTAAAGCTAACGACACATTTTAAGTTAATAGAATTGATGATGTAGATGGTGCCACATACATATTTTCTTGGTCAGCAAAATATTTGTGTTATGTATTTTATTAATTCTTAGAAATTTGTTTAGCTTTTACTGAAAAAGAACCAGATATTGTGTTTATAGTTACATGCACTAAATTATCATGGGCAATGGAAGAGAATTTCCATTTTGATGAGCCATCAATTAGAGCCAAGTACAGCTGGAGTAATTTTCCTAAGATGAGCTTACAACACGTTTAATATTTATTTTTCAGTGGGAATTAGAATAGTACACTAATCTCAATTAAGGTATTGGGAGGCCTATTTTGCCACCCCATAGGTTTCAAGGGCAAGCCTATTTTTTCTTTGTAGCCCTATCTGTGATCACTTGGCTAATCGTTTAGTCTTGACTTTTATGATTCTTGCCCTGACTCTTGACTTTTATGCCTCCTTGTCTCTTCTTGCCCATTTAACGGTGCTTATGATTGCTTTACAAGTGTCTTGATAATCAATGAAAATCTTCATATCTCAAGGTCAAATGTTCAGCAACCTCAATTTCATCCACTACCCAGGTCCCTGTTGTTATGTAGCATGTCACTCATGGGTCTCAGAGACTAAAACAGATCTCTTTGAAGAACCACTATTGGCTTTTTACAACACTTGGCACTTATTTTGTAATGGACTGACTGACTGAATAAAAGAGAAGAAATTCTGAGAGATAAGAGGTGGTGTACAGTATCAAATTATCTTGGGATCAAGGATGAAGAGTGAGAAATATACTGTGGACCAGATACCCAGGAGGGCACTGGTGGTCTTTGAAATAACATCTCTCCAGCTATGGGATTGCAACATCAAGCTGTGCTGATGAGATTAAGGCAGGGAGCTTCTGCCCTTATTTGAAGCAAACATGAAGAGAACTCAAGTAGAGTCAGAAAGACGGCAGAATTCCTACAAGAATTTTATCTGTTGTTATTAATATTGAACATAATGGCTAGATCAGAGTAAAGGAGAGAGCATATAGAAATATGGAAACAGAGAAAAGAGTTAAGTGGTGGATAAATACCTTTGAGAGCAAAGTGGGGCTAGAACTCAATAGTGAAAACAAAATGAAACAAGACAAGTCTCCCTGAGAGCAAGCAGGAGAAGACACTTAGGAAGGACCAGGGAAGTGGGAAGTAGCACATGGTAATCAGATGACCTCACATACCTTATCACATAAAGACAGGCTAGATGCTAGAGGACAAGAAGAGATGTTTGTCACATGTCACCAGGAGCCTGGTGACAAAGACGGTGTGAGACAGCACGCCTTTAAAGTGATCCTTGAATTTTTGTGTATTCAATGAATTCAGGTCTACCACGGGATGCTAAGACTGAAGTGATCACAGACAGCAGCAAGTGTTTGGGTAGGAAAAGACAGAGCTGAGTGGCGGAAAAAGAGAGAGAACACACAGGTTTCTTTCCCATTGCAGCCTGCTCCTGAGAGCACCACACCATCTTAACTGGCTGCAGAGGAGTGTGACCAAGCATGGGATTGATAGATGGATTCAGCAAAGAGGAATAGCGCCTTGGAAGGAGCTGTAGTGAAGCCCTGGCTGTTGTGCAGTGAATGAGTAAGATGTTGAAGATGGGGAACACCATGCTGTGCTGACAGTTATAGGGACTGGAGTGGAGGGTAGATGACTGGACACAGGAGTTGGTATTGACAGTAGAGAGATCTAGAACCTGAGATCTTAGTTTACATTTTCTGTGTAGGGTTTGTTGACCTCCTATCTCATCCTAGGCTAAGACCACAAGGGGTTGAGAGAGTTGAGAGGTGAAGTTAGTTAAGTAATATTGAGAGGTAACAGAATAACAGGGAATTAGACAGGAGAAAAGGTTTAAAAGGCTTAAGTCATGGATCCCACTGGTAAAGAAGGTTTGGGATCGGGATGTAGGAACTGAAGGCGACGTGGGAAGGGAAGTCAATGAAAAGACTCCCTGAGAAGAACGGTGGCCTCACAAGGTGAAATTGTGGGGATGGTGGTAGGGCCAGTGTACGGGACCTGAGGTAGGAAGAAAATAGGAGTATTTGAAGACAAAAACAAACCAGGGTGGCTGGCCAGGGAGAATAAAGGGGAAGGCAGTCTGGAGAGGTGTCAAGAAGCAGGTGGCATGGACTCTTATAGAACTTGCTCAGGCAGCTGGCTTATGTTAAAAAATAATTGGTTGGACTTTGAGTCACCATTGTTTCCTACACCTGATATAAACAAATATAACCAAGGAAGAGGATGTGGCTACTGTTAGGATTCCCATGTTCCAGCAGATGGCATCATACCTGCACACATGTGGACATGCTCGTTGTAGACATAGTGGGTTACTGAAAAATTAAAAAAGAAAAGACAAGAATTTGAGAACACATTGAAGAAAATATAAGGGGACATGTGCTTTGAATGAGAATGCCCCTCCATAGACTCATAGATTTCCATAGTTGGTTGCTAGGGAGTGGCACTGTGTGATAGAATTAGGAGGTGTGTTTTTATTGGAGGAAATGTGTCCCCGGAAGTAGGCTTTCAAGTTTCAAAAAGCCCATGCCAAATCCAGTGTCTCTCCCTTTTTGCTTGCTGCCTGCAGATCCAGATGTAGAGTGCCATCTCCTCCTCCAGCATCATGTCTACCAACTGCTGCCATGCTCTCTGTCAGGATGATGATGGGCTAATACTTTGGCTAATGCTTCAGACTCTTAGGTGCTCAAAGGAACCATTTGAGAGCAATGCCTACTGTAAAGTGGCAAAGTTGGTTTAAGTGCTGAGCATTATGTCTGGCCCATTCTGGATGTTCAAATATGCTGGTGTAGCTAAGTCTCTGTCACCAGCCAGCTCTCAAATAATGGCACAGAGACCTCTTACTAATTAATTACGAATGTTCCGCCTGCAACTTAGGCTTAGCCCAGTAGCTCTGGTAAATTAAATTAACCCATTTATATCAGTGTACATTTTGCCTCCTGGATTTTTACCACTCTTTAATCTTATGCCTCCTGTTTCCTCTGTGTGTGTCTATTGTCTCCCTCCGAGTCTGTCAGGAAACTAGCTGAATGTGGACTCTACCCTCCTAACTGTGGTCACACTCTCTTGGTGGCCTCAGATCAGTCAACACAAACAGATGCTAGTTCCTACTCTTTTTTTCCCCTCTGGAATGTGCCTAGGATGCAAGGATGATTTATGTGTGTGAAAGGGTTCTCAGATACAGGGCTACCCTATGCAAGTAACCCCAGGTTACTATCCACATGCCCTATCCAATGTGGAAATGCTCACACGCTAAAGATCATCACACATACTTTTTCACACTCCCATTTTACATTTGTACATGATTTTAGAGACCATGCATGATTTTTAAGAAATGACACTGGATTACAGTCCTGTGTGACCTTAGCTCTCTGCCCCCAGCACTTGACTACTCCACTGAGTGATTAAGCCTGTGGCTAGATAAATCAAGGCTTCCCCTGAGCATGCCTGAATCACAACGTGTAGCTGATGCTTTGACAACTTTGATTTTGTTTTGTTTTATATTTTTTCTTTTACATAACGAAGGCAGATTTCCATTATATAAGAACTGCTTCAAGAAGCCAATGGCTTAAAAGGAAAATAATGAGCCATGGAGGATTAGGAAACTTTAAGGGGACTATATACTCCTGCAGTATTTTTGGAACTGACTTGTGAACTTTTCAGATGTCCCACTACAAAGAGGTTGAATGAGGGACAGTGTCTAGTGACTCAAATAACATGAAAGGAACTGCTTCAAACGTGCCCATGACAGTTCTTTGCTTAGAACTTGGACTTCCCATGAAGAGTCTGAAGCCCAGAAAGCCTATGTGGTTGTGAGGGTGGAAGGAACTATATGGCCCCAGCACATGGTGAGTACTCAGTGCATGCTGTGCATCGTTATCTCACCGTCACTGAGCTTCTCTGGAGAGCCCAATGGCAGACCTTTGCTCACTCCCGATCAGAGTCCTCCACTGTTCTCCTTTTCTCAACAGCCATGTAAAACTTATTTTCAGAGTTACAGGTTCTGAAAAGGTGGATTTGACGGGATAGATGATAAAAAGTAATAAACACAATTATTAATTTTAAAAATAGGAAAAAAGAAGTCATCACACACTCAATGTAGTATTATGTTTCTGGCCTGGACTTTCCAGCCGAGCCTTGTGGCCCAGACCTGCAGAGCCACAGTCCCACTGAAACACACAGACACTTATAGTAATTGTACGCTGATTGACCTAAGGCCCAGGCATATAACTTGCAAACTCTTTACCCTTAATCTAACCCATGACTCTTATCCTGTTCAGCCATGCAGCTCGGTACCTTTTCTCAGAGCAGCATAGTTGTCCTCTGCATCTGTGGCGTCTCTGTGGCATTTCTGCTCTGTTCTTCCTGTTCCCCAGAGTTTTCTTCATCTGGTAGCCCCTCCCACACTTCCTGTCTGCCTTCAGCTAATGGGCGCTTTTTATTAAACCAGTGTGTGGGACAATTATTTACAATGGAACAACACAATCCCCCTACACACTCATTTCATTAGAGGCATTATCTCAACAGTCCTGAGAGGAGTCAGCTGTATAGCACCACTGAGATACCTTACTTGAGTAGCAATCAGTTTTATGACTCTTATGTTCTGAACTAATCCAGGACTTGAGTTGTGCATGTGGTTATCATTTGATCAGGCAGTGTGTGTTCATGTTCATTCACTTTTTATTCTGTACATCTCCACTGATCACCTTTCACATGACAGGCACAGATCTAGCCAACATTAACTGAATAGGAAGGAACTCTGCAGAATAGAACACTGCCATTTGCTAAGCATGCATTTGAAAGTCCATGCAACTCATGACAAAATATCCTGTTATCAAGAGAAAAGTGTGGGAAAGAGGCAGTCAATGAAAATTTACAGTTGTCTGCAGTTAACCACTATAGCCTCCTTGGCAGAAGAGAAAGCTATATAGAAATGCCTTGTAGGTGGTAATAACCATGGAAGGGAGAACAGAACTCCCAGGACAAGCATAATGCAGGCTTAGTGGCTGATGGCTGCATACTTGTTAGTTTCATTTCCAGTAATGTAAGGAATTTCCCTTATAAATATTTGTTAGAAATCTGTCATCTCGGGGTATAAGGAGGAATGGCTTATGCCCTGCTCTGGCTACCACACACATATGCTTACTGGTGTTCATGCAAACACACACTGAGACACACATATACACATGCGTGCGTGCATGCACACACACAAACATACACACATCACATGCACAGAAATAAGAGGAAACAAAAGAACTTTGTCATCTCATTTTGTTCTTAAAAAAAAAAAAAAAACCTTTAATCTTTTACATGCCTGTGAAGAAACAGGTCAGTTCAGGGCTACTAAAGGTCTCCCCACCTTCAGTGTGAATGTATTCTAACACCAGTTATTCATCACTATCTAAGGGTTTATGGGAAATTACTTCCCTGTAGTGATACCACGCAATGTCCCCTGACCACCGTCTTTCTGTGATCCATGTGATTGGATACTGAGTTTTGTAAAACTCTTTCAGAGGAGAACTATCTCACATCTTCCTCAGTTTCCATACATCTGTAAATTGAAATGTATTTTTTTCTCTTGTCTTTTTGATCCAAATATCTTACTTTTGTTTTCAACTACAATATTTGCTTCTTTCCAGGAGCTACCACGCTCTTATCTCACTGGATACTTGTGATCATTTTGGTGAGCCCAATGCCTTGTTGAATGTGCTGCTCCCATAGAGCCTCTCTGGGTAGGTGGAGCTTTTCTGTGTCTCGGCCATCAGTCCCAAATAACCACAGAGAATTAATATTAATTATAAATGATTGGCCCATAGCTTAGGCTTGTCGCCAGCCAGCTCTTACAACTTAAATTAACCCACTTCTATTAATCTATGAGCTTCCCCAAGGATGGTTAACCTTATCTATGAACTTCCCAAGTTTCTTCTTCCACACCTGACTTGAGACTCCTCGAACACTTTTTCCTAACACCCTCTCTGCCCCCAAATCCTGCCTATCTATCAGCCAATCAGCTTTTTATTAACAATGAGAACAATACATTTTCACAGTATACAAGGATTATTCCACAGTACCTCCTTCTAAAACTCTTCCACCTAAGAAGGGCCATTTACCGCCCCCCCCCCCTTACCTTCTCTTGCCTCCTCTTTGGTACCAGATTCAGTCATTGTCATTTGCACCGCCTTCTAAAGCATGTCCTGTGTCACTCAGTAAAAGTAGGAAAATTAAATCTTTGGAATTGCTCTTTCAGCAGGGTTCTGCCAAGGGGGTGGGGGGAGAGACACTACCCAAGATTTGGATGACAGAAGGCAAAGAAGCAGCTACTCGTCTGTGGAGACAGCTGCATGCAGAAACTTTTGTCAGCACATGAGGTATTTATAGCCATTCTCAGACAATTCCCGCAAGCCACCTGCTGCGAAGATGGAGCAGAGAGAGCAACAGGAGCTCCTGCAACCCATCATTCAACCATCCCAAAGGTCATTGGTGATTCTTTTCTTGGTACCATAGATATTTGAGTGATTCTGCAAGTACCTAATCAACACTCTATAACAATTTGAATTATCATTTTCTAAGTTTATCACATAAAACTAACTTGAATGAAATCACAGTGACTTACACAGTAACTGCATTTTTTTTATTGTATAATAGTTTATTGGAGCTGCGTGCATGTATGTGTGTGTGTGTTTGTGTGGGGTGTGTGCAATGGTGTGTGTGTTGAAAGGTCTTTTTTTAATAGCTGTACAGGTCAGATACTTTGGAGAAATAATTTTGAAGGACTAAAGATTTATTTTGGCTCAAGATTTCAGTTGATGGTTGACTAGCTCATGGCGAAAGGGTGTGGGAAGATTGATGGGCTGATTCATGCTCGTCAAAAAGGAGCGGGCAGGGAAGAAGAGGAAGAGGAAGGGAAGAAGGCAAGACATCCTTCAACAATACCCCCTGCTGACCAGCCAGGCCCCCTGTCTTAATGATCTATGAAGCAGTCAACAAATAAATCCATGAGTAAATTCAGTAGCCCCCTGATTGAATCACCTCTTTATGATTGGTCTACCAGTTGGGGATTAAGCCTGTAGCATATGAACCTTCACTCATAAGCTGACATGTGGAGGATAAGACGCTCGGCTTCAATGAACCATTCAGAGACGTAAGTGGATGGAGATGCTACCTCTTTGATGTTACTTAAGTAGCCTTGGCCTTTTATGGCCGGCAGGGAGACAATGTTCAACAATATGATTTTGTGGATTAAGATTTGGCCAGAACATCATGTTTTCTCCCATATGCCACCCACCAATAACAGATCAGCTTCATTTCAAGAGTGATTTCTTTTCCCCCACTTATTTATTAAGTGTGTGTAAGTGTGTATCTCCCTGTGTGTGTGTATCTGTGTGTGTATGTATGTGTGTGTGTCTGTATATGTGTGTCTGTATATGTGTGTCTGTGTGTGTTTGTTTGTGTGTGTGTAGAAATTGGCTTACTCCTTCTGCCTAGTATGTCCTGGGAATCGAATATGGGTTGTCAGGCTTAGCAGCAGAGCCTTTACCCACAAAGCCATTGCACTAACCAAGGGGTTTCTTGTACTTGGTTCAAGCAAGAGATGTTGTCATTTCTCAAAAAAGGTTTTTCCTTTTTTATTTCTGCCCACTCACCCCAAAACTCCTATTTATTTCTTCCATCCCTGTGTGTGCATATATATGTTTTCCCTCCTCTTATCATTTGTCCATCTGGTGAGTGAGAAGGCCTGATACTGATTTGTAGTTTTTCCAGTCCATCCATGGACACTCCCCTCTTCAGCTCTTTAACTCTGAAACTCTAATGTGGGCCTGTAGAGGCATTCCATTGGTTAGAACGAGACTTCTCATATAGAGGATCTTACTGCGGCTCTCAGCACCCACAGTGTGCATCTCACAAATGCTGTTAATAAAACCCCAGGGGATCCAACATCCCCTTCTGGACTCCACAGATACCTGCAGTTATGCTTATACACACACATACACACACACACACACACACACACACACACACACACACACGTATATATATATATATATATATTTATGTCTTAATATATGTTATATATAAAATTTAAAATATGTATTAAGTGGTTATTAAGTATTGCTAAAATTAATTGATGGCAGAGATACAGATAAATTTATAGAAGTGAACAATGATCCTAGATATTGACTAAGACATAATTAGCTCTTATTAATATAATTTAAATTCTTCTGTCTAGAAAATTTCATGATTGATAGCTAATAAACTTATAAAATTAATGGCTTAAAAATAACTGTGACTTATACAAGGAATTTGTGTTCACAGGATAATTAATGTTGCTGTGTTTGTCTCTACAGTTTGTAAGATCCTCACACAAGCTCTCTGTGTGGTTGGTTTTCGTTAATTTAGGTCATTGACAAGGAGCACACTCAATGCAGATTCTCCTGACTCACAAATTTCCTCTCTTGTGCATGTGTTCTCACTTGAATTAATTTTCTTCCCATCTCTTGTCCTCCAAAGTTTCCTTCTGCCACCCCCTCTCTAATTTATTCCCACCTTTATTGAGTTTCCAAGATTGTGACTTCATGGAAAGAGAAAGAAACAGGAAATCCATGGAAGGACAGACATCTTCTTTCCATAAATTTTAATACCTGAGCTTTCTGATCTACTCCAGGCTGTGACTATTTAACAGATTTTTTTTTTTTTAAGTATTGGTTTATTTCATGAACAGACCACCAAGAAATATAATTGTGGCACAAGCAATGTCTGTCCTTTGTCTAGGGGCTGTTCTCTTCTCTGTAAATTAGGACTGAATCAATACCTAGTAAGCTGTCAGGGGCATTGCATTGAAGTGATTTCTCTGCAAACTAACGTGTGATTCAGCTCCACGACCCGGGTATGCAAGGGAACAACACAGAAGAGATGAACAAGCTCTTTGCTTTCATTAACTTATCTATAAATAATTTTTAAGATGTTTTTAATTGTGCTTATGGGAAAGTTAATAGAGCTTCATTTGTAAAATTCTAAAACTCCAATTTGGGTCTGTTTCATATCAGACTCTATCAGATTCTTTGTTTTCATCCTAATTGTTATTTTTCCTGGTTTAAATTGCATCTCATTTATAGATTTTTGTTGCTGTTCTTGCTACGCTTCTGTTTGTATTTCTATTCACTCATTCTAAGGTGTTCAACAGATAATAAGTGAGGGAAATTATAGCTTTGGGGCACGTAGCATAGGACAAACTTCCAGCTTCCCCAAATCTTACATTTCAGTGATAAAAGAGGTGATGGTGAATGAGAAAAATATAGGCAGTATGTGCTATTGAGAAAAGAGAAAACAGTGAAGCTGATTAAAATTACAGATGACCTAGAGGCTGTGGTGATATATTGTGTATTTAATAAAATTTGTTTGGAATGACAGAGGATAGAGTCACCCACAGCCAAGCCCTGAAGGTCACGGAGTGGTGACCCACCCATGGCTTTAATCCCATCATTAGGGAGGCAGAGATCCATTTGGATCTCTGCAAGTCCAAGGCCTAATGGACTTGCTATCACGCCGGGCAATGGTAGCACATACCTTTAATTCTATCTTTAGCAGAGTTGAATTAGGAAGCGAAATAGCTGGGTGGAGAAAGAAATATAAGGCAGGCAAAGGCAGAAAATGAGCCATTGTGTCTGGGTGACCAGTTAGGCTGGGAACCCTGGAGACAGCACTTACCCTGTTCGGCCTGAGAAGTTGGCTGAATGAGAATTGGCTGTGATCTCTCTCTCTCTCTGATATTCTAGCTTTACCCCAATATCTGGCTCTGGGTTTTTATTACATTACTAAATAGGATCTGTGCTAAAAGGGGCTATTTTAGTGAGAATGGCTGAGAAATCCTCTCCAGGGAGGTTATTTTTGGGCAGAGTATTGAGTCAGTAGGAATTAGCCATAAGTAGAATTAATATACAGCATTCTAGGCTGAAGGAGCAACGAATGAACCTGGTTGGGGAATGAGCTTGGCGGAACAGATGTGGAGTTTATGGGGCTGAGCTTTGTTAGCTATATGAGCTGACACGTACACATCCTTTTTCTCTTTGGTGGGTAACAATGTCACTATGTAGTCTAGGTTGGCCTTGAACTCACAAAGTTCTTGTTTTAGCCTCCCAGGGCTGGGATTACAAGCAGACGCACTGCTCCATACTATTCGAAGAACTTTTTTTTTTTTCACCTAATCTCCCTTTCATTTGCTTTATTTACACACCACAGAAAATGATTATTGTTTCTACTTTGTATATATGAAGATGATGTTCTTTAAATTCAGCCAATGACGTTTCCAATAGTGGAGAGAGAGAGAGAGAGAGAGAGAGAGAGAGAGAGAGAGAGAGAGAGAGAGAGAGAGAGAGAGAGAGAGAGAGAGAGAGAGAGTCAAAGTCAAATGTTCTTTTCTTTGATGCTTGGTTGGCTCCAGGATAGCTTCAGTAAACAAAGAGTTCTGTAAAACTGCTCTGTGGGAAAAGAAAGCATGAACAAACCAGGAGCACAGAAGAAAGCCATAAGGAGTTAGTTGTTAGGGAATCATAGGTTTAGGTACAGGGTAGAGGCCTTTGATACCTTGTTTCTTTTCCTACTGGGATAGTCTTTAGGGCTAAGTTTCTAAAGGGGAGATACTTCCCATCAGCTAGACAGATGGTGCTGGTCTACAGTACTTATGCTGGTACTTCCCATATGCCTGGCCTGAAAAGGAGCCCACTGAGAACCACCTCCATCCTGTTGATTACCACACTGATGCTCAGTGATCTTAGCAATCATTGAACATAGACTTTCTATACGTTTTTGCTAATAAATCCAGAAATGTAAATGATAATGTGACACACTGTCAACAGGTAGACGTGGCGTAAGGTTAAGTCCTTTCCTTTATGAGCTATTTATAGAGTACCAGCTGTCAAGTTCTGTGACTGGTGCTGGGGATGGACAGACTCAGCTCCTCATACTGGAGACTGGAACTGCAGTGTAAGAGAGCACATGAGCAGGCGATGGTAGTAAAACTACTTCGTAGGGGAAAAGTGTAAGAGAGAAAAAAGGAAAAACTTGTCTCCCGTTCTCTCTTTTTTGAAAAGGTCTTGCATTCCTATTTTCTGCCTAATAAAGTACTCATTAGATAGCTAAAGCATCTATTGATAGTTCTCAAGTGACTTAGAAAAAAATTGAATAATCCCTGACAGTTCTCCAGATAACTATCTGCACATAATAAGGATGGTATTCTATTATTACTGGCATAAACTCAAGGATTAGAGACTTATGGTGATATAACTCGGAAATAAGCTACCAAGATAAAAGTGGAGAGTCCAAGGTTTTCCCTTTTGGTAGCGTTTAATTATGAAATAAACATAGATATGAAGACCAGTTGAGAAAATAAGAACAATGGTTTTGGGGGTGTTTTATCTTGATGACGTGCTATCATTGTGGTGAGCCTTGGAGACAAAGTGCATATAGTATGTCCTAAGGTCATTGTTGAGAACTGGGTGCCACTAAATAAAATTGCACTTCAGTTTTGTGTGATTCTGAGTTAGTTTTCTGACCACGGACCCCACATACCAATGACCAAGAGGATAGCTACCTTCAGAGTTAAGTACAACTGTACTTAACCGTAAAACTTCTTCAATCTCGAAGGTCTGTGTCTTCTCAGCTCCCTCTCACATCTTGTTTTTTTTCTGGTTTCCTTACTTTTCCAATCTGTCCCTTTACATAATCATTAAAATGACTCAGGATCCTTTTGTGTTCAAATACAAATCCTGTCAGGCCAGGTTGGGGTGTGATATGGTCCCTCCAAGAGTCTGTCCCCACAACAAGTGGCAGATAGTATATATCCAGGTTCTGCTCACTGTCAGGCCATTTTCAAGTATCTCCACAGCAAATAGTAACAAAAACAACAACAACAACAATAATAATAATAAATAATAATGTAGATACTTTTATCTAACATCATCTGGAAACAGTGGGGAGACTGTTTTTCTGATTTTCTCATAAACAGGAAGAATTTATCACCACGTCCTAACCATTATTCACTAGTGAGAAATGTCTCCAGGGTAAGGGGCAGCACTGCAATTATGGATACAGCTGATTCTCATCATTGCGCGATCTGCATTATGAGTTCCTACTTGCTGAAATCTATGTATACCCTCAAAATCACCACTTCTTTGCTCTATGGTCCCTTGAGGAAAGGTACAGAGCACCGAACAGTGAGTCACCTGATGTGCTTGTTCTCAGGTGAGGTCTTCTTATTTCAGCAAACAAGAGAATGAATGGTCTGTTGTCTTGCTTGACGCCTTACACCACACACAGGTGTCGCCTACCCAGTCTATTCGATGCCTTTGTTTTGTGATTTCTGCTTATTTTGTTAGTGAGTTTGTGTTTGAGGTGGCCCCAAATGCAGTACCAAGATGCTGTCTATTGTTCTTAACTGTAAGAAGGCGGGCTCCGATGTGCCTCACCATGAAAACGTGTGTGTTATACTTCATTCAGAAGTGAATTTATAGTGGATCAGGCTATGAGTTCAATACTAATGAGCTAACAATATATATTGAATAAGGGGTCATTACACAGAAGCATACTTAAAATAAGGTTGATAAAAACATGAGCAAGTAACCTAACACCCTGCACCTCCCCTAGGAGTAATAATTTAGTATTTGCTAAGTCAGTGTTTTGGGTGACGTTATAGAAATGAGAAGAGTGAATAAGAATTGACTGTTTTGTGCTAGCCCCTCAAAGGAGCAATTTGTAAGGCCAAACACAGTAAATGTATTCTGGGAAGAAAATTGGAATTTATACAATCTTCCCTACTGGGTAAAATAAACAAATACAGCCACACATTGTCTAATGACACCTGTGATGTCACTAAATGATATAACCTTATTGGGCCGTTGCCATGTGTGCAGTCTGGCTTATCAAAAAGTCATCACGTGACGCCAGATTTTTGCGAGAGAAAATAATAGTTTATAGTTAACTAGAGTCTACTTATCTTCATTCAAATTTATTCTCTCTTGTTTGCACACAGTGTGAAATTTCAATGCACGGAGACAAAGGAATTCCACCTGCTTATCAGCCCTGCATTTGTGCAAAACAAGGCTGTTCTACTTAGAGAGAGTCTTGTGGAACATTCATAATTCATAGAAGGGCCTGTCTGAAGGCATTTCTTGGAATTGTCACAGAACTCTGTCAGTTCCTGCTGTGATGAAAAGCACAGCCCTGTGAATATGATTCTGGTGCATTGGTATCTGAGGAAACTGTCCGTAGTTACGTGGGTTCTCTTCATGCTCTTGGACTGTGCCTTCCAGAAGAAAGACACTTGACAGATGATTTCACGGTATTTTACTCAGTATGGAATGTGTTTTAGAAACAGTGTTTCAAAACCTTGACCGTTGCCTCATTTTTTCCTTTATTGTTGATTTAGAAGATTAGAGGTATTACACAATCTTTTTCTCAATGTCTTCTCATATATGCAGTCCAAAGACTTCAGAAAGAATTTTTGGCATACTACTGAAGCATAAATCATCCAAGAGGAAGTGATTTTCAAATTGTTCTCTCTTTTATAATTTTGATTCATTAGTGAAGGGACATGGGGGTGTGCATGTGGCCACAGAGCATGGGTTGCATTTTCTTTCTAGATGGGTAAATATCTTTCAACAGAAAGACCCCCTTCTGAGAAAACTACATAGGTTTTTACTGTGCATAAAATCCTTCTCTGGTGAGCTTTTGCAGTTTACAGAAATGTATAAACCAAAGTTAGAATTTGTTTAGCTTTTACATTTTATTGGCATCTTATTGAGTATGAACAAAGTAAAGAAATTCATAAGACTCATTTTTAAAATGTTGATAGATGAAGATGAACATATGATCTGAGGCCAATCAGTGAAACCCACAGTCTCTGACATGTTTGTGTGAACGGCCAAAGATGAAGGCATTCGGCATAGGAGCTGCAAGAATGAGGAATGAGTGTAAACCCATGGTTCACAAGCCTTTTCTTTAAGTGCACATATCTTGTGTTCTAACTGCAAAGGTGTCTGCTGATGGTGAAGGTAAGAATAAGCTCAGAATATGCAGTGGTTATTGTGATAGCATTTGTATCCGGTCCCTAAGTCCTGTTAAAAATGCCCTGCGTAGTATGAGTAAACCAGAGTTCAGCCATCGGGGTTTTGATATATTGTCTTTAAAATTATGTGTATTGGGTTCAAACGTACGTAGAATACGTTCTATCACCATCTGAAGTGTGCAGTGGTGTTCATTATGCAGTGACAGGTATCACTGCCAAGGTCACTTCTAGAACAATTTGTCTCTCCCTGTAGAAACTCAGACTTCATCGAGCACTCTGCTTCCTTGTTCTTTTACAGCTGTAACTTTCGTTCTACTTCTTCCTATCTGGGGATGCCTGTTCCACGTTTCTCATGTCAGTGGAACCATAAAATATTTATAATTTTTGACTAGCTTATTTTGCCTAGCATGATGGCTTTTTTTCTAAACTTTATCTATAAAGTAGTCTGTGCCCAAATGCCATTCATTTTTAAGGTTAAAAGAACAGATGGTCCAGGACCTAGTGTTCTATACAGCACCAGAGACAGGAAGTTCACACTAGGAAGTGTTTATATTTGCATCTCCGTGGTGGTCTCCACACTCTGGAATATAGGCCATTTCCCCTTGACTCTTTTCTTTCAGGCAGATATTAACTTCCCTCTTCAAACTTTGAGCTTGTCATTCAAACTATTATTTTCACAGTAATGCTGCAGATACTTAATTACTAATAATCTCTGATTATCACTACTTCATCCAGCATTCAACAGGGTCATGTAATAAGATATCAATGAGACTCTTAAGCTAGTACATCCAAGAGGGATGTTTATGTCATACCAAAGGAAGTGCCGCCATTTCCTTCAGGGAACAGCCATTTTTATACTCAACAGTATTATTTTATTACCAAATGGTATATTTATTATTTTTTAGTCAAATGGTATAAATCAACTTCCCTTTCTTTCTAAAGCAGACAACACCAAAGGAAACAAAAAGGGTCATCCCCACAATTAGCACAAGGGAATGGCCTTTGGAGTACATTAGGAAGATACATATTTATGGAATCAAGAAATAAAGCCTATATATCTAAACAGATTTGTAAGCAGATCTCAGATAATGAGACTAGAGCCATGCATGATGGTACACATCGATAATCTTAGGACTTGAGAGACCAAAGCAAAAAAATTTTGAGTTTGACTTCAGCCTGGTCATCATAGCAAGGCTCTGTATCATCATCAATAATAATAATAGTAATAATAATAATAAGCCAAACCAACTTAACAAAAAGCTCATATTGGAAATGGGGATACAACCATCCTATGCAAAATGTCATCGGCCAATAACTAATCAAACAAAAGCAAAACAGGAGAGGGATATGGATCTGGCAGAACTCAGAGAGGATCCCATTGACTATATGGCTAAGTTTTCACATGGGTTCCCAGAACATAGCAGTGAGAATTTAACTTTATAGCACGAACATTCTCAGTCTGTTGTTAAACTAATCCAGGTTTTATTATCTATACAGTGAAAGTATTTTCCTTCCATGGGACTGATACACTAGACACTCTGTACATACTGTGATGTTTAAAAAGCTCCAAGTTACTTAACTCCTCAAAGACAATGGATTTTTAGCTTTAGCATGACTCAGACATTATGTGGACAGTTTGTTAATTCTGCATTTCAAGGCTGCAGGGTTTGATGCTCTGACATTGACAAAATTGTTGTGGAGAGCATATTTGAGGAACTGCTGGGTATAGCTAGGTATCTATGATGTCTGGGTCAGAGGAGTTCTATTTCCAATAGGATTTTGAGTATCGGGTTGTATCAGCAAACACCCTGGGCCATAGCCACTGTTCAATTTTTATTTTTTTTTTTAAATTTCTGGAGGCACAGGAGCAGGCAGACTGTTTTGAAGTGTAATGCTTATTCTCTGGATTCAGTTAGAATAAGGAATCTATCATTTGTGGCCCTGCTATTTCAGTTAATGTGACTAGTGCCTTGCCTAAAGTCCCTGCATTCTATCCTTGATTGCTGGAAAATTTTGTGGCCTGCTTCAGCAAGGTTAGTGACTATCAGCTTGGACATAATTATTTTTCTTCTAACAATTTTTTCCATTTAAAAATTTTTAAGCTAGCTTACTGTCTTACTTAGGGTTTCTTTTGCTATGAAGAGACACCATGACCACAGCAACTCTTATGAAGAAATACATTTAATTGAGGCTGACTTACAGTTAGGGAGGTTTAGTTCATTATCACCATGGTGGGAAGCATGGCAGCAGGCAGGCAGACATGGTGCTGGAAGAGGAGCTGAGAGTTCTGTATCTGAATCTGAAGGCAGCAGGAAGTGAACTGTCCTACACCAGTGGTAGCTTGAACATATATAAAACCTCAAAGCTCGCCACACGATGACTTCCAACAAGGCCACACCTACTATAATATTGCCACTCCCTATGGGCCAAACATTCAGACACATGAGTCTATGGGGGCTGTACCTGTTCAGACCACCATACATAGCAAGGTGTGTGTTGTTACACTTTGTTTCAATTTATTCTCTTCCCCCACTACCCTCTTGCATGGCCTTCCTTATCTAGTTCTCTCCTTGTACCCCTCTCTACATTCAGGTCACATGTATTCCAGTACTCAGCCAAGATACATGGCTAAGCATAAAGAGAAATATGGGCTAACCTGAAGTATAAGAATTAGCAAGTAATAAGCCTGAACCATAGGCCAATCAGCTTGTAGTTAATATAAGCCTTTGTGTGGTTATTTGGGAGTGAATGGTCAGGTGGGACAGAGAAATCTCTGATTACAAGTCCCTTTTAGAAAGTCCTGCCTGTGCCTAGATATTGATGTGTTTTCCTGTTTTCCCCTAACAGTTTCAGGTTCCTCTGAGGTCTTGGATCACTTGGAATTGAGTTTTCCATGAAAGGCATAGAATATAGAAACAGTTTCATCCTTCTACTTAATGGACATCCAGGTTTCCTTGGTGAATTTGTTGAAGAGACCATTCTTCCTTCATTGTATGTTTTGACAGATTTGTCAAAAATTAAGTGGCTATAACTATGTGAGTTCATTCCCGAGTCTTTTATTGATGTGAGATGTCTTTCTGTAGGCTGTGAATATCATTGGTAAATAAAGGAACTGTTTTGACCTATGGTAGAGCAGCTTAGAAGTGGGGAATTTGAGCATAGATACAGAGGAAGGAGAATGGAGTCAAGAGAGACGTGATCCAGCTACGCAAGACACAAGATGTAAAGTAATAGGTAATCCACGGGCCACGTGACAGGACAGATTAATGGAAATGGGTTGAATTAAGATGCAAGGGCTAGCTAGCAATATACCTGAGCTATAGGCCAAGCATCATGTAATTAATATAAGCATTTATGTGTTTCTGTGGGGCTGTGGGTCTGCTGGTCTGGACTATGGGCTGGACAGACCAGAAACTTATATTACATTATATTTCATTTTATTCCACTGATTTACATTTCTGTGTTGTGCCACAACTGTGTTGTTATTTGTCACTATGGATTTGTGGTATAATCTCATGTGGTGTGTCATGGTTCCACTTTGACCTGGCTGCTTAAGATTGCTTTAGATATCCAGGGTCTTTTGTACCTCCGTATAAATTTTTGGATTGTTTTTCTTACTGATTCTTTGAAGAATGTCCTTGGGATTTTGACAGGGATTGCATTAAATCTGTAGGTTGTGTTTGGTAATTATAGTGGTTTAAATAGAAGCAACCCTCAGAAGCTCATGGGTTTAAAAACTTATTCACCAAGGAGTAGCACTATTTGAAATGATTAGGAGATGTGTCCTTGTTGGAGGAAGTGGGTCACTGCAGGGTGAACTTTGAGGTTTCACAATGCCCATTCCAAGATTAGAGTCCTTCTCTTCCTGCTGCCTGTGAATCCAGATTTCGGACTACCTACTCCTTCTCCAGCGACCATACTTCCTGCTATGGTGACAATACAGTAAACTTTTGAACTTTAAGCCAGCCCCAATTAAATGTTTTATTTTATTCAGAGTGGCCATGGTCATTATGTCTTTTTACAGCAATAGAGCACTGACTAAGCCAGTAATATAATTATTTTAAAATATCAATTCTACTAATCCTTGGGCATAGAAGTTTATGCACCTCATTTAGTTTATGAGGCTATTGTGAATTGGAGGGTTTCCTGTGGTCTGTCTTCCTTCCTTCCTTCCTTTCTTTCTTTCTTTCTTTCTTTCTTTCTTTCTTTCTTTCTTTCTTTCTTTCTTTCTTTCTTTCTTTCTTTCTTTCTTTCTTTCTTTCTTTCTTCCTTCCTTCCTTCCTTCCTTCCTTCCTTCCTTTCTTTCTTTTCTCTCTCTCTCTCTCTTTCTTTCTTTCTTTCTTTATTTCTTTCCTTCCTTCCTTCCTTCTTTCTTTCTTTCTTTGTTTTTTTTTTAGCAAGTTGTTATTAGCATCTAGAAAAGGTAGATGATTTTTGACTGCTGAATTTTGTTCTTGTTAATTTGCAGAGGGTGTTTTATCATATCTAAAGATTCTCTGGTGGATTCTTTAGGCTCTTTTATAGAATCAAATCACTCACAGGTGGAAAAGTTTTGAATTATTCGGTTTCTATTGGTATCGCTTTTATTGCTTTTCTTCCCCTCATCTCATTGCTGTATCTAAGACTTAGAGCACCCTATTGAATAAGAGCAGAGAGAGTGGGTACCTTTGTCTCATCCCCTAATTTTTAGGATAATGTTTTCATTTTTTCTAATTACGTATAATGTTGTCTATAGGTTTATAATATATAATCTTTATTGTATCCAAATGAATCTCGTCTATTCCTGGTTTCTTTGGGGGATTTTATCATAAATAGCTATTGACTATCATCACATCACTACCATCGACTATGCATTGACTGGGCTGACCACTAGATATCCGCCCTGGTGTATTTACATACTTGTTTGGTGACTGTATGTTTCCTCTCTGGAATGAAATGAATGAACTCATGCTATATGGTCTTCTTTGTGTGTTGCTGAATTCCGCTGGCGAGAATGTTTATGGAGAATCTTTGTGTCTATGTTCATTGGGGCAATATTTTGATAGTTTTCTTTGACGGCTGTATCTTTTTCTAGTTTGGAGATCTGGATAACCCTGGCTTCATGGAATGAACCCATTCTGTTTTATGAAGGAGCTTGAAGCGGCCTGAAGATCTGGTAGAATTTAGCAGTACCGCCCTTGACTTCTTGGTTGAAAGACTTGTTATTACTGCATAGACCTTACTGATTGTTGTGAATCTACTTCCATTGCTTATCTCTTCTTGACTTAGTCTTGATAGGTTATATATGCTCAGAAGTTTGATCAATATTACAGATCTTCCAGTTTTCAAAGTATTGCCTGATTATTCTCTGGATTTCATTGGACACTTTAGTAATCTCACCCGTTTCATCTCTGATATTAATTTTGTCCTCTCTATTTTCATTAGTTTGCTTGGGAGTTTGTCAGTCTTATAAATTTTCCAAAGGCATCACCTTTTTATTAGTTCTTCCCTGATTTTCTGGTTTCCTCTTTCTGAGTCAGGGAGCTCTGCAGCTGAAGCTGCATTCAGTGTGCTTCTAATCAGTGTGTCACTTATTTTTCTGTGAATTATTCATATGTCTTTCATTACATTAGTGGGTTTCCAAAGCTCTTCTTCTCTTTCTTTCTTCAAAATAGGATCTATTTTTTTCTGGCTCTTCCCTCCCATAGGTAACGTGGGATAAGTTTCTATTCTATCAGCCAATGTGGAAGCCTCTTACCTCCTGTCTTCCACTTCTATGATGTTGTGGAAAGCTGCCTGAGAAGGCCGCCCAGAGAACTCAGGAGATAGAAAGATATTTGGGATAAAAGATAGTATTTTTCCTTTGTCTGCAGCTTCCATAACTAACAGGAAAATATCACCCAGAAATGGAGAATTCAGGAAGTGAATAAGATGGATGACATGGTGACTATGTCATGCATTCTGGTGGAATGTGACTCATTCCCTTTGGTGTCATATCTATGCTGTATATATTGCCCATCCTTTAGTTGGTTATATGCAGTGTCTGTTATGACTAAATTGGCACCACAATGCTTGCATTTTAAGTGGCTCTTAATGGGATTAATAATGGCCTTGGAGTACAAGAGTAATGAGGAGACAGTGTTCTGTGGAAAAGTCGAAGAGTATTTCCTTCAATGGAAAGATGGAAGATCTACATTTAATAAGAAAAAAGGTTGTATATTAAGGCTACTGAGGTCTGTGTTATGACTTGATCATATATTTGTGCAATTGTAGAACAGAGAAAAGAATTGTATGTTGGTTTTGCTCTAGCACCTCTCACTACAAAAGTTATGGTCACAGGATATGGCCATTATAGAGAAAAACATGGTGTTCAGTTCTACTCTGGTGTCAGGGATCCACTGGGGGCTTTGAAATGTTCCTTTATAGATAGACAGGTGAGCACTACTATAATGAGACTATTTTCAGAATAATAGAAAACAGGGTTGCTTACAATCTACACAACTTAAAAACACCTGTGGAGATCGCATTTGGTTTGGTGTAAGGGGGATTTGAAGACATCAGCAGAAGGGAGCTGGCATGGACTAGAATTTGGGGAGTCAGTCATGGTAAGAACTTAGATTGAACTGGGGAAAAAACCACGAAAGAATGGCACTCATATCTGATAAACCTCAGATAGGAGTAGGCAGTTAGATTCTGAGCCAACAGGAAGCGAAATTTGACAATCAATAAGGCCGCTGAGAACAGAATGGTTTCTCTCTGTCATGGAGTGAACTGTTCTCTCTTGCTGTGTTCAGCCAGAAACTGGACAGTATGAGAGGAAATGAGGAATTAGCATCATTCTCACTTCACCTATGAAATTATGCGAAGTTTTCATGGCAGTGGTTTTCCAAGCCTTTAACCGTCTTTCTAGGTGAGAAGCTATTTTAAGAAATAGTGTTGAGGTGTTCACAAGACACATTGGGAAGACAACAGATGGCCGTGATTCAACTGGTTAGGGTACATTTATTTTGTTCTACTCTATTTTCAAACCAAGGAGAGAAATCAGCATTTCAGGACAGTTGATGGAATTTGAGGAAAATTTTGGGGGGCCTAATTTAGAGAAGAAAGCTATGTAAGATTACATAACTGTTGGGGTAGAGAAAATCTGAGGTAAATGGGGGGCTTAGTGAAGAACTTGTTGGCATTTATGTTGCCTACAGGGCTGAGTTGACAATGTGAAACTGGCTTCTTCATCTCTGTCTATAGTTTTTACAAAACTACAGATGTATGTATTAATAATAAACTGTGGCTTTGGCTATTTTTTTTGGAAACAAGAATGTGTCAAATGCAGCCATTAAATTATCTCAGAGAAACCACAGTGGACCATGGGTAAAGTATACAGGTAAGTTGCATACTCAGTTAGTTGTCATAGTAACAAGACACAGTGGGCAATACTGTCTCTTTACTGATGAGAGAAAATGAGGCATGGGGATATATGAGTCACTCTTTCTTAGGTGGGTGATTCACTGGATTTCTATTGTCTCTGAGAAAATTGAAAAAAATTTCTTCTTCAGATACAAAGTGAGGCTATGTAGGGTTACAAGGCCACCACCATATATTCACTGAGCAAGAGCATGTTTGTAAACCAATCCCTGAACAAGGAGCTGGGTACAATTGCAAATAAATATTATTGTGGAGAGGTTACCTGGCAGTGGGTACTGCAGAGGTGGCTGACTTTGTTGGCATATGGCCAGTGCCATACAAGGCTCTGGCCTTATAAGGGCATTATATACAATTCAAGTCTCTGCTGTTGATATTTTTTAAAATTTTAATAATTTTTTGACAGAACCCTGTGGTTTTTCACTTCTCTGAACTCCACAGATTTTATTTAGTAGATGTGGTTAAATCAAAGTACTTTTAGTTATTTGGTATAGGTATATCATAGAGTCTGAGTCTATTTTAGAGACTACACAATCTTTGTCTTGGAAAGAATCTGAACATAGCACTTAACTTAGTATTTCTCACTGGTTTTAACACAGAATTACTTGGATTTTTTTTTAAATAGTTATACCTGTATTCCAACCCTAGACATGGAAAGTTTAATTGGCTTTAGAATGTCCTTCAAATAACTCTAAGAACCTCTGGCCTAATTCATTGGTACCTTCTACTGTACAATTAAGCCTAACTTGTACTTCAATTATTCACTTAACAAACACCCATTAAAACTATACTCTGTGTAGATTATTATATAAGATTTGTAGAGCATAGCAACTCAAATACGCCGAGGCTATTGTCATCAAGAATCTGACAATAAAATGGAGCTCTCAGTTCATACATTCATCTACCCACAGGCCCTGAGGCTGTCTCTGGTGTTTCTCCTTTCTCTGTCCTTCTGAACTTGCAGAGTCATTCTTGACCTTCCTGAACCTGCAAAATATTGAGGCTGTAAACAACATAGCATTTGTTTTTCTTATGAAAGCATTTGAGCTTTTAGTGGAATTCATACCTCTGTTGTCAGGTCCTACCTATCATAGAATTACATATACAATTATTAAGGCCCATTGAAAAGATGCATTTAGTTTTGCAATAGGGAGCCCCAGTATCTATAAACATGTCTAGAAGCAAAGCCTAAATGTTTCATTTTCCAGAAGATTCCATTCTCACTATCACTTGGGTTGTTATTTACATTTCAAGTGTTCTATACAGTCTTATTTTCCTGGGTATAAAATCAACAGAATGAATTTTCCTGTCACAGAGGAGCTGTGTGTGGGTGTGGCTGGCTTCCACCTTAAATCTCAAGCCATGCCTATTGTTAATATTTAGAAGGATGGGCAACAGGAATTAGTTCTTGGGGATTTTTCTTGGCTACAAGATTCATGAACAAATCTTGTTATAACAAAATAAAATCTAGTAACAAATCTTGTTAGGAATTCATTTCCATTCAGGTCTCCCTGGCCCTATGGTACCAAAGTCCCACTAGCCCAGGAGCAGCTCCTGCTTTTTCTAGGGCCACTGGTAAGTGGTGGAAAGTTCACACATTCTTCATCAACAGTTAGAACTGGGAACAGATTATTTCTGTACTCTTGTCCTGCACAAGGAGAGGTCCACAGTATACAGGCTTTGAAAGAAGAAAGCATGAAATGACTGTCTTCTCCCTCAAGTTACCACCCTCTTTCACCTAATCACCTTTTTTATATCATTTGTGATTGGGTTGTTCCACATCCTGATTAAACTCTACCATACCTGGCAGTGGAGAAACATGAGCTACCTCACTCCACTCTCCAGAGGCTGGAGCTTTTCACTGGGGAGTGAAAGTCAGTAGCATGCCCAGCTTTGACAGGGTATGCCGCATATGCAATTTTAAGCTTTCCTTTCTTTTATACAAATAAGATGAAAGTTTTCAATTAAAAATTAGATGAATTATTGAATGAGAAAATATTCACAGTGACTAGTCTTGGGGATCTAGTATTTGATTACATCTTTGTAAGAACTTGATTAGGACTGCTTGCTCACTGGCTTTCTGGCTTTTCCTCACTAGCTGGTGTATTCTGTATGTGTGGAACTTCAGGGCTCATGGAACCCAGCCAGAGGCTGGAACTGGAGGCCGGTACTTCCATAACTTCAGGGCAAGTATTCTAATGCCACTCTGTTCTCATTAGCTGGTACCAAGGGATGGGCTCAGTGTGTTGTATTTACAAGTCAGCACTTCTCAACTGAGGAACCATCACTCCCGTATAGAGACTACACCCCCCTCTCTCTGGTAGAGAAAGAATGTTTTTAATGGAACTCCAATCTTTTAGTTTTAAGTTCCAGAATTATCCTGCTCCTTCCCGATGCAGGAACAGATTACAAGAAGTTTGATTAACTTTAAACAACTCTCCCACTGATATACAGATGGAAAAATTAAATTAAACCATCGCTTTTAAATTTAGCTCTTAAAAAACAATGTTCTCCTTTTTTCTGACACATATGCCCTCAGTTCTAAAAACAAGAGTGTAGTAGAGAGAGATTGTGTTTACAGATGTTCTTTGAGTAACTTGTACATCCTAGACATTGGTAATATGTACCAGCATACACGTGCCATCTGTGTGCTCTAAAATGGCTCATGAGAATGGACAGACACTGCTGTGTGCTGAATGAAGAAACTTACCCTGGCCAAGTGGATCCTGCAACATGAACCCTTAAGATTGAAAATGTTGGCTGTAAACTATTACTAAATCTTTGTAATCCCAGAGCCTGCTCGTTTTAAATGAGGCAAGAGAGGGGCACCCGGAATCACGAGACACCAAATTTACAGGATCATGAGGGTTGGTGCAAAAAGCTTGATGCTACCACAAAATAATCTCTGATTTTTCTGTCAATGGAGGCTCCATTTGAGCCGATGATGCAGTGATATAATTACTTGGCACTGTCTTTTTATGTGAGATTTGCCACATCTCATGTTTTCAGCTGTCATAAGATTCTCGGAGCTTTTCAATGGGAATGTCTACAGAGTCCAGATAGAGGGTGGGGAGCAGGTAGCTGAATGCACAGGGCACAGATGTGTGCTGCAGTCTGAAACAAATGGTTTTAGCTTCAGCAAGCCCCTAGTAACCCGCCCTTCCTGTGGCTAATGATTATTCTTCCACAAATGTCAAGGGACTGATGAAGAGCCTCGTCTTCTTTTGAGAAGTAATCTGCTCAGTGTTTGTATGCATATTATTTTGATTTTTTAAAACGTTTGTAAAAGAAAGAAGGAGGGGGGGATCCAGACTACACCAGAAAGTATTCATTAAAGTGAAATACATTAAAATCAACAAACAAGGACACTCTGTTTATGTATTAAGTATGAGTGTTCTGCCTGCATGTCTGCCTACACGCCAGAAGAGGGCATCAGATCCCATCATAGATGGTTGTGAACCACTATGTGGTTACTGGGAATTGAACCCAGGACCTCTGGAAGAGCAGCCAGTGTTTTTATTTCCTGAGCTATCTTTCCAGCCTCTGGAAGGACACTTTGAATTAAGAAATGAAAGCATAATTGATTTATAAAAATTTTATTGTGTGTGTGTATGTGTGTGTGTATGTGTGTATGTATGTGTGTGTGTGTGTGTGTGTGTATGTGTGTATGTATGTGTGTATGTGTGTGTGTACCTTTGAAGGTCAGAAGGCCCTAGGATCCCCTAAAACTGTAGCTACTGACAGTTGTTATTGGTCCTCTACAAGAACAGAGTGCCCTCTTAGCCACCAAACTTTCTCCTCAGACCCGTTGTTTTCTAGTAAGAACTATTATTAAATCCATGCTCTGTATATGGCATGGTGAGTCCTGTGCCCATCACAACATGTCTCTCCTGAAACCTACGATTCTCTGGTTCTTTATAATGTGACCTCCGTAGACCAAGTAGCGTCTCCGCAGAGGTGCTAAGATCATGCTAGGACACACTGTACCGTGCTGGACCCTGATCCAGTGGAGAAGATGGAAATCTGCACTCAGAGACAGTGAGGAGGAGGATGACATGAAAAGGCAGATAGAAAGCCATTCAGAGGTGCAGGCAAGTTGGGCTGGTACATGTACAGGCTCAGGAATTGGGTTGCTGGCAGAAGCCTGAAAAGGCAAGGGAAGATTCTTTCCTGTACGCATTTGTGATTATAACTCTGGAAATACAATGATTTCCATTTTGACTTCTGGCCCCGAGAACCTTGACAGAGTAAATTAAGTTTTGATGGATACATTTCTGCATTAACTGGTTAAGGTATCCAGGGAAGGTAGTGCACTTGAAGAGACTGTGCTCTGGAGACCTTGCTGAAGGTTCTTGTACAGGGGCCATGTTGAGTAGGTGATGGGTATGAATATTCTTCCAAGCAAGCAAGAGGCACACAGCACCAGTTACTCATATTGATGGGCTTGGGTTTGTCTCTCAGATAAACCTGTAGGATTCCAGAGAGAGATTAAGAATAAAAAGTATAAGGAAGGACCATAAAACACAAGAGCAAAATTTATATACCTATTTATTTTTATTCTCACTTCATCCTGAAGAGGATTTAGAGTTCTTTCATGGAAGCATACGATATAAGAAGGGAAAATAAATTAAGATATAAAAAGATGAAACAAAGGGAAGGGGGAAAAGCATGGTGGGAAAAGCCAGTAATAAACCTACACAACGCCAACATGGCTTCTCAGCCCAGGCTAGAAGATGCATCCCCTACCCTGTCCCCCCACGCACGAGCAAAGCATTTCAGAATGAGAGAATGCCAAATTTGAATTTTTCTCTAATTTGTGTAAATTCAATGGAAATTTCAGGCTGTTGCTCCGAGTAGAAATGAGCTCTAATTATCTCTCCAAATTTCATATCATTTTCAATAAGTCAGCAGTGCTGCTGAAGTTGATGAACTGGAAAGCCAGAAAAGCGAGCTTGAGTTTTCTTTGCCCTCTGCATCCTTTGAAATGTTTCAAAGTCCTTGTCTTTGGAACTTGTTTGTGAGAGAGAAGAAAGAAGAGAAGCGGGTGTGAAATGGTTTCATACTCTGTCGCGTCCAATCTGACAAAACCCCGCTTGCCGGCTTGCCATCAGGGCGGAGACAAGGCCACCAAATGAGCATGGGAGTTACCATCTGATTCCATAGTGAGCCTCCTGGGGTTCACCAGACATCTTAGCCTCGGGTGAGGAATATATCCTGCCGCATCTGAGGGAGAAACAATGTGAATGCGCACAGAGAATGCCTTTGTAAGACAGTGTTCTCTCAATGTTCTCTGCTTGGGGGAACATCACCTGGTGAATAAAGACATCATTGGGGAATCGGCTTTATGCAAAATACCTTGTAATAACCTGTTCTGTGGAGATAGGAACCTCTAATCATATTTCAACCGAGAGATACACAACTGTACCGTTTCTTTTTTTTTCTCATGTTAAAGGAATTCTATTTACATGGCTCTGCATGCTCTTGGAAGAACATTAACTATTTGGAAACAGTTTTAGAAACTAACGTCAAGGAAAACTTTCTCAGACAAGTGTCCTCCGCTATAATTGTGCATTGAAAGCAACAAACAGTACAGCTTACGATCTAACGATTTAGCTGTTTATTAATTCATTTTTTTAAAAAAAGAACCTTGGGGAGGGGGCGTTTAAAAACAAATCTCCTGCAGCAAGGAAACGAACCAACCCCTTAAGGTTATTTAGTTCGTTTATCGTTGGAGTTAATTAAACACCGACCCGGACTTTTCACACAGTAATTACTCTTGATGAAAAATTAACTACAGTCTTGCAGTGAGGCGAGCACACGCAGCAAGTTGTTAGAGGGCGGAGGGGCCTGACCCAAGGCAGGCTGGGCAGCGTCAGCGCCTGTAGGTGGCAGTATAGCACCGCCGCAGCCAGCATCCGCGGTCCAGGCTGCGCTTGGGAGCTGTAGGCCAGCGGGCTCTGCCCTCCAGCCAGCCATTTAACTAAGTTACTGCTTCGCTACTCAATTTCATAGCCTCCCTCTAAACGAATCTTTTCTGAACTCAACGGAAGGACAAACTGTTCCTTTTACACCTCAAATCATCCGTCCTTCTTGCGAAGCTGGTTTTTGCTTTTGCTTTTTCCAGCGTTTATCTGGAGGGAGAGATCTGTGTTAACCTCTCCTCTTGAGGAGCAAAAGCAATTAGCTTAGTTGAGGCAACTGACACCATCACCAACCTGAGTTTTCTTACCAGTCAACACTCCGCAAACGAGGTCACCCCCACATACGTGTCTATGTTCCTGTGGGCTGGAATACTTATTGCAAATGTTTTCCTCCTGTAACCTATACTCTCTGCACAAATATATCTAGAATGATTCCAGGAACTCTACTGTTGATATATTTTGCACTAAAATTTTACAAGCAAGATCCAGCAGAAAATAGACAGTCAAAAGATGTTATTGAGTAAGTAAGAGCTAAATGGAAATGAAATAGAAGTTTAAGGAAACTCGGGGAAGAGAAGACAAGGGTTGAATCATGTTTCAGGAAGATTTAAGAACGATTTTGACATCTGAAGCCTGGGGTAGGTAGAAAGGGGGACAGCTGATGGTACAGGGCTTATGCCTTTAAGAATTGGAAGAGGGCTTGATCACATCAAAGATTCCAGGAACAAGAGGGGTCTGCCATTGTGCACCAGAGGAGATTAGCAGAGCGGATGGCTGTTGCCACTGTAGAGGTAAAAGAAAGTCTAGGGAAACTGGAAATGGCGGCAGACTGGATACAATTACTGAGCTGATAAATGGGTAAGAAGAGAGGGATTGGGAGACAGGGGAGCATCTCAGAAATCTTCCACAGCAAAGCCAATGCTTTTGTTTTTCCCAAGCCATTGGAGAGAAAGGAGCATTTATGTGGAATAAGAGATCATAAGAGGAAATGCTCCATTAAGAAATTCAGTATGATAAATAACAAAATATTTACTCTCAGCTGCTCACATCTATTAAGGTAGATGATATCTCCAGGAGTCAGAGACCTGAGAAAACTAACAGCCTATGATCGAGAGGAAGTTGTCAAAAAAGAATGGGGCTTCATTCAAACCACAGTGCCAGACAGCATGTTCTCTGACATTAGGAGGAAAATTAACCACGAGACAGACAGAAAGAGCCTTTCCAAGCACGTGTGTGATATTAGGACTTAGTCAACTTCATGATGAAGGATCATCCTGACGCAAACTTCATATATATTTCTTAGATCTTTCTCCCCTTCCCGCTGCCAACTTTAAGATATTTGAACTTCTAAACGATGGGCTCAATGAACACTTTAACTCTAGGGGACCATCTCAAGGTGAGTCTTGAGAACTGAAGGCGCTGTAAGTATTAGGTGAGTGAGACCCATTGTAGGAGGGGTGACAGATAGAAAATCAGAGAGTGAGAAATAGGGTGAGAGGAAGGAGTTGGTTGAAGCTCAGGGATGGGAAAGAGACAGAAATGCTTAGGGCATTCGCAGGCAGAGCTGTGAAAAATGACTGCCTCAGGACCATATCTGAATATCACTTTAATTCTAGATAACATGGGATTGCACACAATGGGCAAATGCGTGTGAACCAGGGCATTTTATGCTTGAGTTTTAGCTTTGAGATCAATACATTCAGGTTGGAATTCTTTACTATTTTTATAATACATGTTTTCTTTTCTCTTTTCCTTCCTTCCTTCCTCCCTCCCTCTCTCTTCCTTCCATGGGTTGTCTCCTCTCCATCCGTGTTCTTCCTTCTATTCAGTGTATTTAAGCCACACACTGCATGCTAAACAGTTTGTTAATCACACTCCACGTGCCAAGTACTTTGTTAAGCACCTAAGAAAAATTTATATGCTCTGTGTAATACCAAAAGTGAAGAATTTTTAAAAGATGGTTCAAATAATTTATTATCAACCCACAAAATAGTGTTTATTTTCCCCCAACCCGTTTATAACTGTCAATCATTATCTAACATGTCCACACAAGTTTGTCCACTTACATAATAGAAAGAGAACAAATGTTTGCATGTGGTTGTATAAAATTTGGGGCTCTCACATCTTTTTGTCCCTCAAGGGCTCAATGGAAGTGAGAAACAATGAAATAGAAAGTCACTAGTGAAAAGGAAATCCCCCAGGAGCATTTGTGCTGGACTTGATGGCTTAAGGCAGAACAATAGGCAGTTAGAAGCACATATTTGCTCAGAAGTTAATCCCATCGCAGCTTTGGGAGCTGATTCATTACACAACCTGAACATCACACAGCTCAAACATTAAAGCCAATTCTCAAGCATCTCATGACCATCACGGTATTTGGAGAGGGGTATCCGATTTCTTCTTATCCCATTAGCTAAAAACCAAACTGCTCTGAGATCATGTATGTTCACTAGAAATGAGTGCAGCCACCATTCACACAGTCCTATATGAAGGTCTCTCAAGTGAGTTAATCATTTAATATCAAAAAGCAATCTCATGAAGTCATGATGTGAGGATTACTACAGACAGCTTGTGCTAACAATCCAAAGCTCACACCGGCAGGCAAAGGTGGGAGACCTTGACCACTGCTTTAATTCAGGGTGCTATTTTCAAATGGGACTCTTGCCCATTGTCAGCTTGAATGATTTGCTGGTATTTCATGTCATATTCTGTTAAACACATTACAAAACTGTGCCGATTTGTTTTCCTCTTTTACTCCTGATTAGTATTGAGGTACATCTTGGGAACCATAACAATCAATAGTCTTGGGCATCCATCAATAGTTTTAGATAACCTACTAGGCCTTTTCCTTGGATCAGTGAGATGGAGTCCTTTTTAATTTCTGCTTCTGGGTCTCCTGTCACTTAACTCACTTTCTTACCTCTTGAAGACCACATGAGGACCTGCCATACCACTTCTGTTATTGTATGGAGGTGGTTACAATATACAAATATAAGACGATCATCTTCCATCTGTCCTTAAGAGGACCACTAGAGTGGAAACTAGATCTGAAGATGTTCAAACCTGATTGGGAGGAGAGAGTCCAATCTCAGGGCTGGAGGCTGGAGGGTTCTGATTTCTTCTCTAGCTCAATATTCCTAAGTAATCACTTTGAGTAGTTTCTCAAGTCATATAAAAGTTACTCAATTTAAGTACCTACTGTTAAGAGGATCCTATAAATACCGAAAGGAGACTTAGACCAATGAACTATTTCAGCTACTTCCACAGCATACTAATTAGCCATTTTTTGCTTGGCAAAATTCCCTATTCTAAGGCATAACTATAAAATACCTTTTAAGCAATTTTTAGTGAAAATTTTCATCTAGAGCATTTAGCACCCATGGGCTCCCCAATCTATTAAGAATCAGCTTACTTGTGAATATAATGATACATGAACATTAAAATTAATCTCTCCCTCATGAGACATGTTTTGCATTTGTACACAGATCATAAAATTAATTTTGCTGTGTAGCTCCAATAATTTTCTCATTTATTAAATAAGTACTATCGACTTACTAAGTGAAGGGTTGCAGGTTACACCCTGGGCATGAAAATGAGCCCCATCACCTCTTTCTTCTAGGAGGTGTAGTTTCACCGGCAGGGCGTGGGTTAGGAGGAAAATGGTTTTGCGCTGTCACTCACTGTTATGTAAACTGAAAGCCTTTAATGAAATGGTTCTTAATAGCCTCTATAGTGGGGGATGACTGTGTACAGATCTCTCTGCATGTATTATTAGTTCTGGAGAATGAGCTTAGAAGATAGGGGTCATATTTGGTGACGGAGCAGGTGTTAGGATCTTGTGCGGATTTAGCATAGTTCGCATTTACCCGGTTATCTGGTGGTGGATTTCTATAGATGCACGTGGGAACATGGTGGACAGCAGGGTACGCTTAATGCTGTTTCTGTGTAGAAAAGAGGCTTTATCGTCAGATGGGTGTGGTTATGAGAACAGGAGTGACAGCAGAGAAGGGAAGAAGAAACAGAAAAAGGGAGAGGAAAAGGAGAGGGAGATGGGAGCCCCCGGGAGAAACAAAGATGTGTGTGAGAGGGGTGGGGGGGGGCGATTCAGAAGCAGGAATCCTGCTTTAAATGGGGTTTGATGTCAGAGCTCCGAGGAGGGCGTGGCTAACACGAGGAGCTTTGTGAGGTTGATCTTCTTTCTGAGGAAAAGGTGGAGTCAGTTTGCTGGCAGGGCATCCTAAAATCACACTGTGGTGGTATATTCAATAAAAATAGCCTGAGATATTATAGAGACGGGAACAAGCCACAGCCGGTTCTCATCCAGAAAACTAATTCCTCAAGCCAAACAGGGTAGACTTTGTCTCCACACGTCCTCAGACTGGTGAGGCAAAAGGGCTGAAATTCTGCCTTCTCTTCCTTATCCTTATTTCCCAGTCTCACTATTTTACTTCCTGGTTCAGCTTTCCTAGAGCTAGGATTAGAGGTGGGTACCACCACTGTCTGGCTCTGTTTGGCCTTGAACTCACAGAGATCCAGGAGATCTCTTCCTCCCAAGTGCTGGAGATAAAGGCATGAGTCACACCTCCCTGACCTTCAGGGCTTGGCTCTGTGGGTGGCTCTGTTCTCTGATATTTCAGGCTATTTTTATTAAATATACAATATATCACCACATACAATTTGTAACAAACTTAGGGTTCCTTAGCTATATGTGAGATGAACCTACTCATACTCAGCATCTACCTCGACAAGTTCCACACAGTGATGCTGTGCTGCCTCTCAGTCTGATGAGGGGATCCATGGGTTCATGTTTTGAATACCTGGGTCTCCAGATGTTGAGGGAAATGGATCTGACTGGTGGACATGTGTCTTTAGGAGCGGGTCCTTGTAGTGGGTATATGATCTCAATGGTTGCCAGTTTCTCTCTCTCTCTCTCTCTCTCTCTCTCTCTCTCTCTCTCTCTCTCTCTCTCTCTCTCTCTCTCTCTCTCTCTCTCTCTCTCTCTCCCCCTCCCCATTCACCAGAAAGTGAGGGATGGTCTTCTCCCATACAAACATAAAGCTTAAGCAGCCAGCTGCACTGACTTTTTGAGTCCTTTGTCTATGAGTCAGAAATCTCAATCCTATGCCAGAGTCTATAAAACTGGTCAGCTAACTTGCTGTCTTAACACCTAGGGAATGTTTTTACATTTTTGGACTGCTCACAGTCCTTGATGCTTTAGAACCTGCATTTGCAATGACCTACAAGCACTGCCAAACTGAGGACCAGCTTGAGAATTACACCTTTGATTTGTTTGTCATTTGGGGTCTTGATTATTTTCATTTTTACCGTACAAAATGAAGATCTGTGCAGCTGAACATATCTAAATGGCCTCAGTGCCCTTTCCCCCAAGAACTGGGCTATAAAGCAAACATTTGGAGAGAGAAATAGAGTCTCATTATCGTGAAATAACTGCAATGTTCTTGTTTGTTAATGTTCCCATTCACTTGTAATTTCATCTGCGGTACCATGAGAAAGATTTGCCTTTATTCTACTCGGAGGTAGATGCTGACACATTAAGTAAATTAAGTACGGGTTTGTAAGCAAAGGTACAAACTAACACCAACATGTTCCTTTTTGCTTTATTATTAATGTACAACGAAGGAAAATAAAAATGGGGTTGAAAAGCAAGAGTCAGAATGAAACAAATTGTAGAAACCAGTGTCCAGTGATTCTCTGGACCTCTATTCTTCATTTGAAGCTCACCAAGTATATTCATCTTCCTTTGGGTTTCTTTCCGAGACAACATTTTGAGTGTCTTAGTGCAGACCACAGAAGGAGACTCAGAGATTTTTACAGGATGATAAAAATTGCATTCTATAGATACTTAGGGAAAAGAAACACATGACATAAAAGTACTTAGAATTATCCCACTGAGCAGGGCAGACTTGGTAATACAGATCATACACAAGATTTAGGACAGTGAGTGACTCCAACATCATTCCAGTAAGCCTAGCGTTCAGGATGCTGAGGATAGAGCAAACCTGGGCTACACAATTAATTACAGACTGGCCAGGTGCACTACATAGTGATGAGAGAGAGAGAGAGAGAGAGAGAGAGAGAGAGAGAGAGAGAGAGAGAGAGAGAGAGAGAGAGAGAACCAGCAACCATAATTTGCTTATTTGTCAACTAAAACTCCCCAGTAGAATGTGACCAAAATTCTAACGCACATTTCTGATCAGTGCAGAAGATTCTGATTTTTATGCCATCTGGAGACTACTCAACCACTGTAGTTTCCTCAAATGGGGACCTTGTTCTTAAATGTAGTCGAAATGGAGCAGATGAAACAGGAGTCTGAAAGACTGCCTTGATGCACACCACAAGACTGTCTAGATCCCTGAGCCCACACCTAAACCTTCACATTTACTCAAGTCTCCATGCCTTCTAAGTGAGTCTAAGATGGAAATTCTCATTCTGTCCTGCAGTGAAGCAGCCTCAAGTCCCCAACTCTGGCCTCCTTTCCTCTTTTCTTCCTTGAACTCCAAGGACTCAGGAATTGGAAGAGAATCCAGCTCTTTCTGGAGAAGCTGTACAGTTGGCTCTTAGCCTTCCAGCTTCAAGAGAAAACCCACAGAAACAGACAAAATGAATAGAATAAGAACAGAGGAGAGGGAATATGGTGAGGCCAGAGAGGAAGAGTGTAGTAGTGTGGTTTCTCAGGTCCCGGGAGGCCGGAGGCCCAGAGACCCACAGACCTGCCGCCCGAGACCGCTTAGTCGCTCAGACCCCCAAAAATGACTCAGACGCTTATATTAACTTCATGCTGTTTGGCCTATGGCTCAGGCACATTGCTAGCTAGCTCTTACATCTTAAATCAACCCATTTCTATTAATCTGTCGGCCACGTGGCCCGTGGCTCACCTGTGTTCCTTACATGTTTCTTTTTGGGCGGTTGGCTCGATCTGCCTCTGAGTCCTCCCTTCCTTTCCTACCTGTGCTCTGATTTCTCCTACTACTTTTTCTATGGTGCCTGCCATGGCCCAAAACAGATCCTTTATTTATAGATTGAGATTCACAGCATGTCACAGAAAGACATTCCCACATCAGAAGAGAGAGAGAGAGATGGAGAGATGTGTCAGTCTCTCACTTCACTGCCCACCCCATCCTTGACTTCCCCAGACACTCTGGACTTTGTGTGTAGTTGTTGAAAATTCAGTGCCTTCTACAGGACATCATACTTAGTCTGGTGATACACCGCCTAAAGGAAAGTACAGCCAGTCACTAAAGGACAAGATTGTCACAGCTGACACGTCTTGTTTTTAGGAAACCCCCCCAGTGTTGTGCTGATGTTATTGTTTCTATGCATTGATTTACATCAAGGAACTGAGAGGTTCACATGTCCAAGGGGTTTGGTGAGTCCTATTTTCTTCAGAAAGTTCCAAAGTCTGTAATAATAACCCTTTAATTTGATCTGCATTTGGACAATATTCCATTTTCATTCTGTAAACAGGCATACTCCTAGATCCCCATGGCACAATTACAGAAATGTCAATTCTATCCTGTTTTCATGGAGATACCAACCTTTGCCCTACTGTGGATCTCTTTCTTCTTGGGTTTTTTTTTTCTTTTTCTTTTTAAAGAAATCAATGATTAGAGGTCTACATAAAATAATTTTCTCTTCTTCTTCTTCCTCATCCTCTTCTTCCTCCTCCTCAATATAAGTCAGAGGGACTTCTCACTTCTCTTGGTAACCTGATTTAAATGTACTCCTCTCCACGGCTAGCTTCTACCTGTGGCTCCCCTTGGAATATATGAACTTCCGTTTGAATCATAAATGGATCAGTTTTTCTCCAACTTGGGTACTTTTCTAACAGGATTCACAAGAATATGTCCCTGGAAGATCCATACCTGCAGTAGTGGAGAAGTAGAGGACATTTCTTAAGTGACCATGCAGCAGTTTATAATATAATCATTAGTTCTATAATAAAACATTTCCCCAAAGACTTATCTTTTTCAATAATATTATATTTAGCAGGGCTATCTAAGTCTTTGACATTATGACACTTTTATCTATGAGTGTGTTGGGCTTTACTCATCTCTTTCCTGAGATGCATGTGGCCCGTGGGCTTCAGGCTGGACATATTTGTATTTCCTAACCTTGAGCATATAGGTTTCCAGGGAAGCCTCAGAACTGGGTTCCTTTTTATATCTCAGCCTCTAACAGCTACAAATCTAGGGATGGAGCTAAAATATTGATAATTTTCCAGAGTATAGGATAATCACTGACAGAACCATAGTCTGTTTTGTTTTATATTATGCCAGGAGTGAATTACCGGTTGGAGATCTGGTCTGATAAAGGGAAGAGAGAGGCAGACAGAGGACTTGTAATGGCAGCTCTTTTGAGGTTCCACAAATGTATATCAGTTTCCCATTGCCTACCACTCGCTAAATTAGAAACCAGATTTTATTTGGAATAGATCGTAAACAGAGAATGATTGAGTCCTTTAAGCTTTCCATATTCTAGGCATAGGAGCCCTCAAAACCCCTTGACATTAAGGAGTCCCAGTTCCTTGGAGACCAGACCTCCACACTTCTTCCCTTACCACAGAAGGAGAAAAGAAAACAAAAAACTGAATGGGGTGGGATTCAAGGAGATGTGTTAGTAAAAGATTTTACCATTTTACCTTCCCTGAAATATTTATCTTTAAAGTTTTTTTAAAAAAAGTCCAGGCTTAAAGAAAATGGCTGTATCATCCTGTATGTTGAGACAACATACAAACCTGCCGGATGTTCTCTTGGGAACCTCAGATCTTCTCCCAAAGGAACAGCAGTATGGATTGGCTCAGAAACCAGAACCTGTTCTTTTTCTTACCAAATCAGCAGTCTTCTGATGGGTTGATTCCTCTCCTTCACCATGAGAAAATGATGCAAACTTCTTTCTGTATCTCAGGTCTCCTGTGCTGGGGTCCTGTCTATCACAAACCCTGTGTGTGCAGATTTCAAATGACTTGCTGTGACTCTGTCAACAGGACCCTTTCATGAGTTAGAAACCCTACTTGCAGGAAAGATGCACTCATTTCTCACCCCCTCCCTTCCTAGACAAATAGCCTAGCGGCTGCAAAACCCCAGCCTACACCACTGCTGCCCGGCAAAGCTCCTGAGTAGCCTAGCAATCGACTTAGCTGCTACAGGCCATAATTGAGAAAAACATTGATTAATTGATCTGTGACTAGCTTGTAAGGCGCTCTGTGGCAATCGGGAATATGCGCTGTGCAGATCAGCTTTTAATTATTGTTATTTAGGCCCTTGTCAGATGGAATAAATGACAAGGCAGTATTATCATTGATCTGCGACATAAAAGGAAATCGCTCACATTTCATGCTGCAGATTTATAAATAGTTAAAATGTGCATGCTAGAGGCTTAGAATGAATCTTTGGCTGGTGAGGCGTTGACCTATGCACAATGCAAATGACGCTAATAGCTTGAATTTGTGCAAAGCGTTGCAGTTTACTATTTCTTATGCATTGTCTCATTTGACCCTTACAACAGACCAGGAAGCTGGGGATGTGTTATGATTCCCCTTTTATTAGCAATAAAGCTAAGAGGCTCCCCCCCCCCCTTCTATGAGTCATACGCGCGATTCTAGCCTGCAGAGTATGGAAAACAAAGGAGACTTTGGAATTATTTAGAGAATTCTGGCTGGCCCAACATATTTAAGACATTAATCACCACCCTGAGCCACATTGTACTCCACCAACACTGGTTCTTACTGTTAAATGTGCTGAAATAGAACCCGCTATTGTAATGGGGGATACCACAGGATTTGAGTGTGCTAAAGACCTTATCACCTTCAGTTTGATTACTGTATACAGGGAAAGCTCAAGATAATGACCCAATAGCCATTGTTATTAAGGTTTTCCCACTGTACTTACAAAACTCAGGGAAACAATATTATTGCTATTGACCTAGAACCAGGACAAGATTAGTACAGATTCTTGACACCCACGAAAATGGAGGTTGGATCTGGAATATTAATATTGAAACAATGTATGCTATGCAATCAAGGAAGAATTACTGAGCCTATTAGTGCACCAGAAGTGTGCCAAGTGCTGTGGGAGTTTAAAATAAGAGCCTTGCCTACACACTTTATAATCCAGTTAAGTTGTTTGCCACTGACTAATCTGTGAAGCCCCCACTCCTCAATGAGGAGTCAGAAATAGCTGCCTTGCTGATGGTAAAGATGATGGCCAATAGAAATAAAGGAAGCCTTTGCCTGTTCTGTTTTCCTGAGCTAATGCGTCAGGGTATCATAGTCTGAACAAAAGCTGCGTCAATAGGAATGAGTGCTAAGAAAGCAATATTTTCATCCTTTTTAATGTCACTCTGCTAGCCAAAGTGACAACTGCCATCCTTCAATGAAAGGTCAGAAAGAAAAGCTTGAGGCTGGATTTGTTTAGGGCTTTACCTTATCTTCCTCTGATAAACGAGACAATTGACCTATGTCTCATAACCCGAGGTGCTTCTCGGCTTACTAAATTGCAGCCATAGCACTGAGGATGATTATAATGATTTGTTTCTGTCTGTGCCCTTCCCACTGAAGTAGCTACAGCATCTCAGAGACAAGCTCACTTTTGGAAGAAGAAGAATCAGTGTATTCTACATTAGAAAATGTGTGGGTTTCTTCTCATTTACATTGAAAAAGATGAAAGACCAGGGATATTTGAAAGTAAGAGTGACTGTTCACATAGGAGAAGCAACAAAGGGATCTGAGGATATCCTGACTGCCCAGTGAGTCAACAGAGAGAGCAGGATAATTACAGTTCAGATTCCCCTGAGAACAACCGAGAAATTAGCGATTCCGAGGAGGACAGAGAGAGTGTCAATAGAGTGGTAAAACCGGTCAATACCAATAGGCATTGACAAAGAGCTCGTGTCTAAAACACAAGATTCTGATTTGTTTCGAATGTTTGCACTCCTCTGCCCAGGAACTCTTCCTCGTTCACCTAAGAAAGTTTGACATTTTTACCAGAAATTTTGGGGAGTCCGGCCAGAAATACTACATATTACCAGAGAAAGTAGGTCCCCCATTGGTTTCCTAGGCCCATTAATAAAAATAAAAACAAGAATAGACTCCAATGGAAGGTTGAGGACAATTTTATTAGTGTTTAAAAGGAAAAAAATCCAAGGTAGGCAAATTTCAAAAGCTTCTTACAGGAAGAGGGTGGAGACCCGAGGAGAAGGCTGGCTTGAGTCAAGCTGGTATGGAGGTCAGCTGTATTGTGGACAACAGCCATGTGGTGGGGACGGGGAACCGAGAAAGACTAATAGCCAAAAAGAATGAAGGGTAAAGTGTAAAGAATGCTTAGAACACACACACCACATACACACACACACCACATACACACACACACATACACACACACTTTCACACATATGCTCACACACACTCACATAACACACACAGGGTGGGTGTTGAGGCTTTCTGGAATAATTTGGCAAAGCAGCTGACATAAAGTAGCATATCTGTGCTCTGTAGCAGACAGCAGGGTGTGGGGATTCTGAGAATGATAGATATATTGTCTAATTAAAGGGGCCAATATTCATCCTATCTCTTTAGGGTGTCTTACCATAAGTCTAGAGGTGGTCTTGCTTTCCTGAGGGGTGGTCTCTTAGCCAGGTTATTTAACTGCCTGATGGGATATTAGGTCCTCAGCCAGGCCTACAATTTCACCTTTTTGACCAGAAGGAAATAGCTTTCCTTCAACAGGCCTTTGCAGTCTCTCTAACAATAGGGGTGGTCGAGTTCTTCTCTCTTTTCCTAACCCCCAGCCTTCTCTCTTTCTTCTGGGTGCCTGTAGGTTTCTTCCATTCTTTAGCCTCAATGTTGCAGTGCAGTGTAGTCACTGACAGGAAATAGATACTCAGAATGGTTGACGCATTAGAGGTGGAGCTGGGTGGACCTTGTCTTGTGACAGGTGGGAAGAAGGGGAAAAGCTGTGGTAACAACAGAGAATGGTATTTACATCATTTCAGGAGGAGGCACCGGGACTCATGACTGTAGATCTGAAATCCATGGTAGGAAAATCAGTGCAAAACTATAAAGCTCCCTGTATGGTCCAATACGCTTTCTTGTTGGCAATTATTATAGATGATAGAATGAGATTCCAAGGGTTATCAAGTGCTCAAGTGTGGTGTTGGGTGGGGCCTGCTCAACCCTGTAAGAAGAAAGCAGTGCTGACGTCCACCCATGAGGCCATCCTCCAGAACATACATTCTGTCTTCATGAGAACGTCATAGTCTACATATCACAGGGTTTGGGGGGACAAAACTTAGGATTCTGGGTAAGTGAAAAGTCTAGGCAAAATATCTCCCCAAAGAAGTGAATGACTTTAAACCATCTTACTTAACTTTAGAACTTTCTGTTTAACCACATAAATTAAGATAGGTAATACTTACATTGAGAGAGTAAGAGGAAGAAATTGAAAGAGGTAGATATATAATGTATATTCCACTATATGCAATTTGAGTATTACATGTCAATTGAATGTACATTCATAAAATTGACTTTTCAGCAAGAGTTAAAGTAATTTAATGGAAAGAAGAGAAGTTATTTTCCCCCTGAATAAGTGTACTAGAAAACATATGGAGAATATCTTCTTAATCTTTACTAGACATAAAAATGAATTTGAGGTGGGCTGTAGCTCAAAATGTAATTTCTCAGACTCTAATGCTTTTAGGAGAAAAGATATGAGAATATCTTTGTAAACTCAAGAACAACTGAAAATGGATGGATCATTTATTTACCTATCACATTGATCTGCACATTTCTATTTTTGCCCAGAGTGCTCTAGTTTTATGCTTGACCTGGTCCTCAATGAGTTGAGGAAATTTGTATATCACAGCCTTCTTAATCTGGGTCTGGTGTTCTTTTGATTTTGAACATTTCTTCATTTTCTAAAATGGAAAGATGTTTGAGATTTATTTCATGCTTGTCTTCTTTAAATTACCTTCTCTTATGGAGCTATACTTTTTTTCAATGAAGAAATTAAGTAGAAAAAAAAAAAGTTCTGGGCTCATAGTTTGCCCAGAATAAACAGATTTACTTGACTTTGTATCCTGGGAACCAAGGGATGCTAAAATACCCAATGAGTGTCTGCTGGACAATGCTCTACCATCTCCAGGTTCATTCAGAACACAACCCTCTCCCTTGAAGGATCTGACAGCTAAAAGAAATTGGAAAATCAGGAAGAACTATAGATTAAATACATTTCAGCACTTGATGTGCAAGCTTCTAGTTGCCATGTGACTCTAGAGGTTTGAAGGCCATCAGAAGGCAGAGCTGAGTTGTTTCCAGCCTCGTCTCTGAGGCACAGTGGGAAGGAACCGAGGACCTTCTATTTCAAAGATGAGTTTATGGCTTCCCAATTAGCAATGTTGCTGGAAATCGGATATTTATTTTCTTGAGGTCAAGAGCCAATTCCCAAGTTCCTGTTTCAAATAAAGGAGAGTTGGAGGGACATAGAGGGTAAAGAAAGTGAAAGTGGGCTCCATGAGATAGCAGCTTTCTGTTTCTTTCAAAGATTTTTTTTAATCATATATACAGTGTTTTTAATCATATATACAGTCTGCATGCTTGCCTGGACGGCAGAAGAAGGCACCAGATCTCATTATAGAAGGTTGTGAGCCATCACTGGTTTTCTGGGATTTGAACTCAGGACCTCTGGAAGAGCAGCCAGCGCTCTTAACCTCTGAGCCATCTCTCCAGGAGATGGCAGCTTAAAAAAATAATTTCATTTTACTTAAATAACTTTTCATTTATTTTGCATACAAACCACAATGTCCTCTCCCTCCTGCCCTCCTCCTGTCTCCCCCACCTTGATTCCCACTTCCTGTCCCTTCCTCCTCCATCTCCATTTAAAAAGGGGCAGGCCTCCCAAGGGCTTGAACAGAGCAAGTTGAGGCAGGACCACAGAGCTCCTCTGCTTGTGTCAAGGCTGGGTAAGGTAACAGGTTTCCAAAAGCCATCTAAGCACCAGGGACAGGTCCTGATCCATTCCCTAGGAGCCTTACAAAGAGATCAAGCTACACAACTGTCACACATATGCAGAGGCCTAGGTAGGTCCCATGCAGGCTCCCTAACTGTTGTTTCAGAGTCTGTGAGCTCCCGTGAGCTCAGGTCAGCTGTTTCTGTGGGATCCTCATCACAACCCTCCCCCCAATACATTCCTTCCTTTCTTTCTTCAGCAAGACTCCTGAAGCTCGGTCCAGTGATTGGCTGTGGATCTGTGTATCTACTTCTATCGGTCAGTGGATAGAATACTTCTGATGACAATTAGGGTAGTCACCAATCTGATTACAGTAAATGATTTGTTCAGACTCCCTCTCCACTATGGCTAGGAGTCTTATCTGGGGCCATCCGTGTAGATTTCCGGGGCTTTCCCTGGTGCCAGGTTTCTCCCTAACCTTGAAATGCGCCCCCACCAAGATGTCTCTGTCCTCCAACTTTCCTCCTGTACCCAGCTTGCCCAGTCTGCTCCCTCAAGTTCCCATCCCCCACCCCCTTCTTCTGCCCCACCCAGTTTACTCAGGAGATATCTTTATTTCTCCTTCCCAGGAAAATCTGGGAGTCCCTCTTTGGGCTCCCCTTGTTATCTAGCCTCTCTGGGGCCGTGGATTGTAGGTTGGTTATTGCTAATATCCTCTTATGAGTGAGTACACGCCATGTTTGTCTTTCTGGGGTGGGGTTACCTCACTCAGAATGATTTTTTGTTTCTAGTTCCATTCATCTGCCTGCAAATTCCATGAGTTCATTGTTGTCATTTCGCTTTATAACTAATAGTCCATTGTGTAAATATACCATGTTTTTCCTAAGTATTCTTCATTGGGGGCTGCCTAGGGTGTTGCCAGGTTCTGGCTATTATGAATAATGCTGTTACAAACATAATTCAGCAAGTGTCCTTGTGGTATGATTGAGCATCCCTTGGGTATATGACCAAGACTGATATTGCTGAATCATGAGATAGATTGATTCCCGATTTTCCGAGAAACCGCCATATTGATTTTAGAAGTGGATGTACAAGATTGCACTCCCACCAGCAGCGGAGGGGTGCTCCCCTCACTCCACATCCCCTCCAAAATAAGATGTGATCAGTGTTTTTGATCTTAGCCATTCTGACAGGTGCATGACAGTATCTGAGAGTCATTTTGATTTGCATTTTCCTGATGACTAAAAATGTTGAGAAATTCTTTAAATGTCTTTTGGCCATATGAGAGTCTTTGGTTGAGAATTCTTTCTTTAGATCTGTACCCCATTTTAAATACTATTATTTGATATTTTGATGTCTAGTTTCTTGAGTTCTTTATTTGAGATGGCAACTTTTGGTCTCGAAAGACCTTATGAGGAGTACCAGCAGGAAGGCATGAGGGTGGATTTCTAAACAGGACCGAATAGGGAACAAAGAGGACCTAGGACCCAGGTGCCCTCTGAGATACCAGTGACTCCAAGTCTTAGGGCCACTCTCTTCCCATCTCTTTCCCCCACAGCTCATTCTTCTATCTTCCTCAGACATTCATTCTTTTTCCATCCCAGGAAATCCAGGGGATGAACTTGACAACCACCAGCACTCCCATTACAAAAGCAGTTGTCTGGAAAAACCTCTGATACTTACCTCCCCCATTCATTCCTCATTCTAGATTTTTTTCTCCCTTGACTCATCCCTCTGTTGGATCACATGACTTACCTGACAAGGTGAAGCAGTTCTCCATCTCTGAGGTCTGTGAGGCCCTGGCCACCATACCTTTCTCAACTCATGCTACAATTCTCCATTTTCAATCCAAACTGCTGAACAGTAACAAGAGACACTCGATGAGTAATCTGTGTGTTGGTCATGTTCTTTCCTCTTCTCAATGTAAAGATCAATCTTTATGGTCAAGATCAGCTAATCTTGTCAATCCAAGGACTCCTTTCCTGTTAAAGGTCATGGCAGCACATTCTGGGACAGAGACATCTTTCTGGGAAACAACTTCCATATGTAAAAGCTAAAAACACACAGAGAGAGAAGACACAGGTAAGCTTAGTCTCTAAGAATGACATCAAGAAGGCCACTTCTTCTTTGCTCCATGGACAGATATATGCTGCCTTCTAGAACACAGCACTCTACAATGGTCATCATTTGAAGGTATACTCAGCATCTTGGAAACATCCCCTACTTCCAGAGTATCATATCCAAGGTAGTGTCTGAGGAATGCTTCCAGGAAGCCAATCATGTTCTCCTTCAGATCTGGAACTTCCATAAAGTAGGTCCTCATTTTGAAGTCATGTTTGCAGTATCCCACAGCAACAGGACAAACAGTTAAAAGCCGTCCATAATTCTTGGCAAGACACTGTGATCATAGTCAAAAAAAGCAAGCCTATGGTCTGAAGAGGCACTGGGTCCAGGATTCCAGGCAGGTGTTTTAGTCGCTCATAAAAGGAGAGTATCTATGATGGGAAGGAGATGATGAGGAAGGCAAGCAGCGATAGTCTTGAGGTAGCAAAAAATCTTGAGGTCGTTTGGAGTAGCTACAGCTAAAGCGGAAGCACCTTATATGCTATCACTTGGGCAGCTGCCTATATTTAAATTTCTTCTAACCTTGAAATGGCTCTGGGATTAGCCTCTTCTCTTACACCTTGGATGGTATCACTTGGGCAGCTCAGACTCAGGACTATGGTAGCATTTCTGAGTGACAGGCTCCCAAGAACACTAAGCAGGGAGAGGATTTTGAGTGTCCTATCTGCTATGAAAAGGGGGACAGGGGATCCAGTTTAGCTCTCCCAGCCAGAGAAAGCCTATTTCTGGTAGTGTGTTTATTGGTCTTAGTCATATTCTTGATTTTTTTTTTTTTTTTTTTGCCTTGGAATTTTTTCCTCACGGTTTTGGAAATATAGGTCACATAAGGTTTATTGCACAAGGCATAGCCTTGGTGGTAGTGTGGGTATAGGGGTGAAGAAAGAGCAGGTCTTTGGATCTGGGCTGTGATTCACAGACACTTGGCTCACTTCACATGCAGTTCAGTTTCCAGAGTTTGAAAACTCTCACAGAAAGCAATCCGAGGCTATATGGAATGTTGAAAGGTCTGATTCTTATACAAATATTTTCTGAAAGAACACGGGAAATGTCAAAATTGTCAGCTCAGGGAATATCTTTGGGTGATAATGCTTTATAGCAGTGACTTCCCACTGGTCTGTTCTCACTGTCAGCTGAACAAAGCCCTTGCATGCTTTGCTGGTTTCTAACTAATGAGTTGGCTCTGCTCTTTTTAAAACAGTAATGTATAATAGAGGGTATCTATAGTCAATAAACCTTTAATCAGCACTGTCCTGATGACAAACAGCACAGCATCACATGAAGGAAAGTTAGAGGTTTTTAAATTGAATCACATTTCCACAGGCAGACAATAATAACCAAAGCAAGCATGTCCTATCTGTTGTGCCCAAGGAAGTACACAGATATTTGCTCAGCATTTCCTTCTTTTTAGAATGCTAAAGTAAAATGATTTAAAATTCTCTCTCCCTCCCTCCCTCTCTCTCTCTCTCTCTCTCTCTCTCTCTCTCTCGCTCTCGCTCTCGCTCTCGCTCTCGCTCTCGCTCTCGCTCTCGCTCTCGCTCTCTCGCTCTCTCGCTCTCGCTCTCTATGCATATAATAAAAGCATTGAATAGTACAATTGGATCAAAGTACAAATAAAAAATTAAGAAAAAATTTAAAAAACAACCATTAGACTAATTCTTGACTTTTCATATGGACTCTTATTTATTTTTTTATTTAATTTTTGTTGTTTGGGAATTTAATATATGCATATAATGTGTTTTGGTTAACCCATCCCATTTACCATTTACCCATCCTCTAATTCTCTCTCAGTATTCCATCCCAATTTTATACTTCTTTTTAAACTTACAGAATCCATTTGTGCATGAGTGTAGAGCCATCTACTGGAGCATGTGCAGCCTCTCTGGGTGGCTTCCTTGAAGAATTCTTACTCATCCTCCTCAGCAGCTATCAATTGGCAGTAGCTTCTCAGTTAGAGGTGGAACCTGAGGACTCTCTTCCATGTTGGCATTTTTGTTTTTGTTTTTTATTTTGAGACTGGGTCTCCCTACTTAGTTCTGGCTGATCTGGAATGTGTAGACCAGGTTGTGGTCTATCCACAGTGTAGAACTCACAGTGATTCTCCAGATTCTGCCTCCTGAGTGCTGGAATTAAAGGTGTGTGGCATCATGCCTAGTCCATGCTGGGACTTTGTCTAGCTTGATCTTGCAAAGGTCTTGTGCACGCCATCATAACAGCTGTGAGTTGGTGTGTGCATAAGAACACTGATATCTTGTGTAGCATGTTTTTATTTAGAATCTGAAGCACTTTCTATTTTAATAAATGTTTGATATCGCTAAGCAAAGTATTTTACCTTCTTTAGTTGAATCTTTATTCCATTGGGATATGCAGGATTTTAAAAGTCTGTGGTATAGAGTGGCATTATAGTGTCGTGAGCCACCTGGAGATTTGATATTTTGCATGATGCTTAGCTAATGTGTTAACATCAAAGCTCTATGTTGTCATATCTCCCTTGTGGTACTCTGTTCCATCCTTTTTAGACAGATATTACCTTTTAGAAGTCTAAACCAACTTATTGATTCATTTTCTTTGTATATGGGCAAGCCGCCCAAATTAGAGCAGCAAACTGAATAGAGGTCTTGATAACTGAACCCTCTTCTCCAGTCTTCCCTCACTTGGTAAAATTTCTTCTGACCTTGAAATGGCTCTGGGATCAGCCTCTCCTCTTGCTTCTCTCTCATCCTTTATTCTCCACATTTGCTACTATAAGATCCAGTTTTCCAAAGCACGAGTCTAAACCCCGAAATCTTTCATGCCTCTGAGAAAAATGTTTTACCCTTGCTGCATTTTTCAAATGCATTTTGACATCCTTTGCATGGTGCTTCCCTGGGAGAAGGCTAATTGGGGCAACATAAATAAGCAGAGGATGCTGCTTGACATATGTCAACTTGGCATATTGTGGCTTTTTCTATTCCTCTAATGAGGTAGTATCTCAGAAATTCAGGGGTATGAACATCATTTCATGTGCTTTCAGAACACCACTATTTGATAAGCTAGTTGGCGAAGGTCTGCAATAGGAGGCCCCACGAGAAACCAGTCTGTGTGTCATCCTTGATCAGCATGTGGAGGTGCCGAGCCTTTTAGGAAGGATGGAGGGAGTTTAGACTCCTTGGTACATTTGCCTCACATAAGGAAAACCAACAGAGAGATGGGATGGTAGCGTGATGGCTAGATACCAGCTTCCCTGTGCAGAGCTAGAAATCACTATTAGTGATGAAGGAAGACTCCATAGTCAGGTAATACAATGGCAAAGGACCCACCTGTCCTTGGAGGCAGAGAATTCAGGTAGCAGGACTGAGTGGACCAAGCTGCTGCAGAGCTATGCCCTAGGCTTGTCTTGGATCTTAGCATAAAGCATAAGAAGGATTTAAGCAATATTGAGATCTCCAGAATGTGACTATATTTAGAATTAGGGTCTCTTAAGGTGGAACTTAGAGTCATGCTAGACTATGGTGAGTCCCGAGGCCATCTCTACAGAGAATGTACAAACAGGCAGGAAGGAAGACAGGCAAGTAAAAAGTAATGTGGGAGCAGAAGTAAAGACTGGAGTGAGGGATGAGGGGCAGAAGAAGATCCAACAAGCACCCTAGGCTAAGAAGGTGCCAGTGTGGACTTTTCCTGGGAGTCTAAGGAGAGTGTGGTCTGCACCACTCCTTCATTGTGAACGCTGGTCTCTTGAATTGTGGAAGAACAAACCTGTAATTTAAAGAAAATCCACCTAACACAGTCTATCCTTTCCACAGTTTGAAAGAAGCATTGTTATTTCATATTGTTATTGTGTGTGCACGTGTGTGTATACACATGTATTTATGAATATAACCTGCTCAGTCTGTATAGTGTTATATGTATGCATGTCTTCAGGGCTGACCCTCTGGTATTGGGTAATCATTTGCTGTACTCTTCCCTGGGAAGGACTATTTTTCTTGCTCTCAGCATTCCTTAGTCTCCTGTACCTCTCTGTGTAGTGTTGAGGACTTCTGGTGTTTTACATTCACCTTGACATGCCTATTAATCTTCTTCAGCTCATGTTTAGGCCACCATGTTGGTGAGACTTCATGGATGAAGCTTCTCTGACATCACTAGGAGACACAGTCTCATGACGAACCCCCTGATCCTCTGGCTCTTACAGTCTTCCCGCCTTCTCTTCCACAATGATGCTTGAGCCTGAGGTGCAGGAACTGTTTTGTACACATATCTTCTGGGATTGGGCCCCACAACTTTGTATTTTGATTGGTTGTGGTTTTCTGTAACAGTCCCCATCTGTTGCAGAGAAATTTCCTGAGGGGTGGGGATCTTTGGTTATAAGAACAAATATTTGGAGTGTAGTGAGGGGTTGTGTTGGTTTAGTAGAGGAGTTGTAGGTAGGTTCTCCTTCAACTTCTACAGCTTCACTAGTCCTGCATTGTTGGTTGTGTTTTCAAACATGAGTTCCCTCTTGTTAAGTGAATCAAGTCTAATTAGAAAGCTGCTGGCTACTGCTAAGGTATGCCTTCCACTCCTGCACCCTTAGGCCATGTACTCTCTATGTGTTTGCTCATTATCATTTAGGTAACGTTGCAATAGGTATGTATAATGAACACCAAGGAGAGTCAGCAGCTCCAGAAACTAAAAAGACACCAGCAAAGACCCCTCCTTGGAACATGGTCCTAAACTGACCTTCACTTTGAAATGACTAAGTCCAATCTCTTTCAGATTTACTATCAATTCATTTAGATAAGCACCTGAAAGAGAGATTTATAAGTTGAATGGTACTTATGTAATTTCTATTTTAAGAAAACTTTATCCTGTTTTTCAGTGCCTATCCTTTCTCAAGAGTTCCATATTTTTGGACCCCCGCCAACATTTCTTTTCTGATTTTTGATAACAGTGTCCTGGTTTCATTTCAGATTTTGCAATAAGGCAATCAACAAAAGAAAATAGAAAAGCAGCTCAAGTCCAGTCCACAGTCCATCACTGTGGGGAAGTTGAGGCAGGAGCTTGAAGCAGGTAGTTATATCCACATTCAAGGACAATGGGAAATGAATGTCTGTATGCTAACTACTACACAGGCCACCCTCTATACAAACATGGTCCAGAGTCCAGTCCATGAAATGATACCGCCTGCATTCAGGGTGGGCCTTCCCAGTTCATTTAACACAGCTGAAAATAGTCTCGCACAGGCAAGTCCAGAAGCCAACCAAATCAAGATAATTCCTCATTCTCAGGCGATTCTAGGTTGTGTCAAGGGCTAAAGCCAAACACTGCATTATAGCAGAAGCCTTGTGGGCTTTTTTTTCTCTTTTTCTGATGGCTGGTGATGTTGAATACCTTTGTGTTGGCTACTTGTATGTTATCTTTGAAGAAAAGTAGTCAAAACATTGTTCATTTTCACTGGGCTACTTGGGCTTGGCAATAATTCCTTCTGTATTTTTAAATCCTGATCTGGGTTTGCAAATATTTTCTCCATTCCATAGGTTGAGAGCATCTTTTCTTTGAAGTCTTTGACCTTGCAGGCAAAAGAGGTAACAGTGGGAAGCAATCCCAATTATACATAAAGACTTCATGTTATGTAGAAAAAGTGTATGAAAAAATAGATAATAATATTATTAGTATTTATCCTTGGATGTGGGACTAGAGGTAACTCTTGTTTTTTCTTCTTGTAGTCTTTTTTATCTTCCAAGTGGCCTAATTGAGAATTCATTCTTTAAAACTTGATAAAGGCATCCAAAGATATTAGGCAGTGAATTGTTTAGTAAGTGTTTATGGACAGCTTTCCATATTTGTGCTGCTGTTGAAATTTCCAGAAATGAGAGGCTCGCTGCACTCAAGATGTGTACGGTCACAACTGGGGACACAGACGACCTGTAGCTGAGCAGATACATAAATAGAGTAATTAGCAGGACTTGCTTGTGAGAACTAAGGAAAAGATAAATGAGCCGGTGTGAAAGGGCGGATGTAGTGTGGTCAAGGAGACACCCTTCGAGACTGTGATGTTTCTTCAAGCTCTCAGTATGAGGAGGGAGGCAATGGTGTGAAATTGTGGGGGAAGCAGAAGGAAGAGCAAGTGCAGAGATGGGAAGGAGCGGGGCATGTCCATATCTGAGGGAAAGCGGTCAGTAGGCTGGCAAGGCATGACTAACGGAGAGGGGGGAGACAAAGCGGGCTACCTCTGCAGAGAACCAGGGGCTCTCTACTGTCAGGAAGTGCTCTGAAGGGTCTTGATGGAGGAGCTGCCACGTCAAGATGTTTGCCTTAGCTGTATCACTCCAGCTACTGTGTACACAGTGCACTTTGTGTTTCTCTGTGGAGGGCTCTCTCCACTGAGCCACTCCCTGAGGTCGTGATGTATTGCAGGGGACACAGTTCCTTCTCTAAAGATGGGAACATGCTAATCAGAGCCAGTAATGGCCTGGAGCCAGGGTCTTGAGAGACCTGCGGCTTTGGATCCTGAGAACTCAACTTTTCCCATCCTAAGGGACTATGGCTTATCAGTCCCAAGGCCGCCGTGTGCCCAGTCTCTGACATCCTTGAGGGATCTTCTTGTCCAGTGTTGATTCCGCCTCCCAATGACTTTGTCTTGTTGTAAGACAGTCTTTCTTGCTGATGTTTCTCCCAGACACAAACTTTATTTTCTCTGTCTCCAATTTCCTCTTCTGATCTCTCAGGACCCTGTAACTATAGAATTCCTGCTTGTCCAGGACAGATCTCTCTGCAGATATTCAAAGAATAAGGCAGCAAAGCTTACACAGGACAAAGGAAAAGGGATGTAGTAATGAGACCGAGGTAGCCCACCAAAATTCTAGGGGAACCAGAAATTTACATGTAAAGGCTAAATAGTGACTGTGCTGACCACTCCAGGGGGTCTCCCATTGGATCTCAGGGCACCCAGGTCCCAGAGTGTACACCAACATTCTGTGCAAAGACTTGAGAAGCAATATATAATAAGTGTGTCTTTAAAAATGACCAAAGACATTGATTCTGATAGGCAAAGACATTCATACCATCAAAGATTACTTCTCTAGTTAAAAGAAATCTGGAATAAATTACTTTTTAATTCATAAGAAAAGTTGTTTTAGATAATTTTTCAGTTCCTCCAATTATTTTCTCATAAGCATTTATAGATTATTGTATTTAAAACACTAATTTTGAAGCATTTGCTGTCTTTCAGATTGCCTGCTTTTTGGTATCATTTAGGAAGAGTGTGTGGGTTCATTTTTCTCAGCAGAAATCTTCATGTATAACTTAGCCTTGTTTCAAGAAGTCTCTAGAAGTAATCTAACACAGTTATTAATAATCAAATCAACAAATCTACCGCTTTGGGGTTGAATATCAAGTAATGCAATTGTAATGCTTAATCTATGGCATAAGAAGGTACACATTTTATATGTTGAATGCAAAAGTACCTGGACAACCCCCACTTCATGCATGTATGCATACATATGTAAACAATTGCCTAACATGGCAGATTAGTGTTGTGGAAAAACTGTAGAATTCAGAATTGCTCCAATGCTTATTCTACCACCTACTCCTCTAAAATGGCCTTGGATAGGTATTTGCACCTTTATAAACCTATGTTTGTGTTTTGTGCTTGATGCTTTATTGAAAGGTGAGCTATGAGTTTAAGATGTGTTTTTGTGATGCCTGGGATGGAACCCAAAGCCTGACACAGGCTAGGCAAGTTCTGTGTCCCTATGCTACATCTCATTCCCTTAAAAGTGACTGCTAACTATAATGTCTTTCTTTGTTGAACTATGGGCTACTTGGTAGTTCTCCACAGCATGCCCTGTATCTACTCACCTGTTATGTGACTTTCCTGGTGAGACATGAACAAGGATTTATTAACCCCATTTGGGCACTGATGGCAGACATGAGGAAATATTATAACTATTAGACTTAGCTTGGTAGCTCTTTTGTGGTTACCTACGGGGGTGTGTGATTGATTCAAAAGTGCAACATCACAAAAGTGTGATCTGTAGTTCCCAAAAGCTGTATCCAGAGATCTCTCTATGACCTGGAGGCAGCAGGAAGCATGGCTGCTTGGGTTGTAGGAGTATGCTCACAGCAATTGTTAGTGTTCACAAACCTTGCAGGAGGGCTTTGAGAAGCTTATGGGACTTCCTGAAACTTGTGAATTGCTTTCATCCTGATCCTTGTAAGTTTCATTTGCCTTCTGAGTATTAATGAAATCCCCTCCAGGATGGGACATTTCAGTGGAAGGAAATTGCTACACAACACCACCAGCCTGGTCAGATACTGGAGCTCCATTATCTTTGAGCACAGAGTTGCCTTCTTGTAGGTCCTAGAAGCTTGTAGACATCTTGAAATGCACTGAGTTCTTTATCAGTTCAAGGAATGCACATTGAATTCCTTTCCTCTGTTGGCCAAGGCCCTGCTTTGTATTGTTTGAAATTATCGTAACTGACTGTCCGCTTTGCATCCTTATTTTTATGCATGATGGGCCAATGAGGTGTTTGTTTGTGGGACTCAGTTAGAAGCAGTCTAGCAAATCAGAAAGAAACATTTGTCTTGGAGAGATGTACTTAATGGCAGTTAGTGGGAGAACAGAGTTTGAAGCCATGGTTTTTTGTGTGTTTTTTTTTTTTTTGATTATTCATTCTGAAGTTACCCAAATTATTTGAGTGGGTGAGTATTTAATGTTGCCACGTCACATATGTAATTTGAACTATCTGCTTTTAATCTTCACACAAGTTTTATAACCTTAATAAAAATTTAATTAAAAATAAATGAACTGAGTATGCCAACAGAATGTTTTCAGTACAGACTATCAGGCTAGCCACACATTCGTGGAATTACAAGCCAAAGTAACATAGCCTTCTGCTTGGAGAGCATAGCATTTCAAGTTGATCTAAAAATGCCACAGCTGTTCTCAACTCTCAGGCAGACAGATCCAGACCTCCTTCTGGTTCACTTTGGGAGAAATGCTCCTTCAGTACACAGAGCCTCCCACTTTCCTCTGGTAGTCACTCTCTGTGGCTGACTGCTCATGGGATTTTCGCCTCTGTCCTACACAGCTCTATGATGCGGTAGACACATTCATGCTTTCTCTGGTACCCAGGAAATACTCAAATCATCTGATCTTATTTGACTGAGTTCATATTAATGGCCGTGATGGCTTATGCCTTTTAGAGGAGTTAAAAATATATGGTCGCAAGAACATGTCTAATGAAATGTCAGGGGGTATTAGGAGGCAAAGTATGAATTTTGAGCACTGTGAATAGAAGTATTTCTAGAATTATGACCAGATAGCCTAGATTTCTCAGAGGGGAATTATGGCTTCAAATAGGTCATGCCTATGTCTACAAAATGTCCAAAGATTGTTTAAATCCCTATATGTCATAGTTTTTAAAGTTTAAATTACTCTGTTATGAATAGGGGATGCAGTTCAGTTTATAGAGAGCTTTCCTAGTGTGCACCTTGAGTTCAGTCCCAGTTCTGCATAAGGCAGACACGATGGTGAGCACCTACTAGAGATGTAAAGTCAAGGAGATCAGAAGTCTATCCTTGGCTATGTAGCTATGTAGTGAATTCGAGGCCAAGGAGAGACCTAGTTTCAAGCAAAAGAAAGCATACAAATAAGCATACAACAGATTTTCCCAGTTGTATATTATTTTGGAGAAACATCAAGTTTCTGGGTCTCATTTGCAATGGACTTGAGGGTTTGCTTATCTGTTATTTCTCCAGATTTTTATTTTACTGAAAATGATCAAGCATTAAGAAACAAATACGGCCAAGCCAAGGTAAAACCAAAGCTACATTTATTACATTCCTGGTGACGGAAACACTGCTAGGCAGCCAGGAAGCCAGTGGTCCCTCACAAGCAGAAATTAGAGGGAATGTAATGAAGACACACACCAGATAGACAAGAATCTAGGCTCAGGGCTTTGTGCATCTCACCTGGTGGAAATGCACCCACTTGATGGCTGGTCACTCTCAGGATCACAGGGTTGATGCATCCAGGTTGGTTTTGTAAGAATCCAGGGGCCCGGGTCTTCGGCATGCTTCTGTACTCCTGTATGGAGCTCAGTGTGGTCATCTTTTTTCTCTTTCCTTTTCTTTCTCCTTGACTGTTTTTCACTTATTTAGACATATTATAACAAGATAAGAAGTTATGATACCAACATTAAAATACCCGATCTCTTGGGTTTCAATTAGACAGTATTAGAGTGTCCATCCTCAATACATGTTTATGTCTCTATTCACCCCCTTTTCCTGAGTACTTATGAAAGTGCTGCTAGTTGAGCTCACGGAACAACATCCAACCTGATTAAAATGTCTGGGGTAACAGATGTGATTCAGAAGTCACACGAGATTAAATTCTTTTTCTTTAGCATCTAAGGAATCTTGTCTGTTTGTATACACTTCATGTTCAAAACTGCATTGACCTGGCTAGTTTTCCAGAGCATTAAGCTGTGTATGCCATGAACTTTCTGGAATTTACTTATTCCGACAGTAGGCTGTTCTACCAGACCACACCAAGGTAAACAGCTCCTTTCCCAGAACAATAAACTATTGAACAGAGTTTATTTAAGAACCGTCTACTTTCCAAAGCTGCTTTCAAAACCCCTTTCCCACTCTGTGTGCCCATTCTGAACTACCAATGGCACACCATGCCTGGTTGTAAACAGCCTTCCACATTGAGAGACTCACTTTAACCCATATCTTTGTCTTTCTTTTGTACTCTCTTTTGAGGTTGCACCCAAGACTCTCACCAAGGTAACCCATACAGCAGTGAGCAGTCCACATGGCTTTGCTTCACTTATGCCCCGGGGGAGGTGGAGGGGGAGGGGAAGGGGGAGGGGAAGGGGGAGGGGGAGGGGGAGGGGGGGAGGGGGTTTGGCATCAGAAGAGGTCATATTCTCCAGGGCATTCTAGTCTTCAAGCTCTTGGTCTTGATGACCTTGTCGTGCTCCTATTCTGCACTGGTCAAGGTGCTAGCCTTTCTCATCTCCTACTTCTTGGCTCTGCAACCCCAGCAGCTACCAATTACAGAGACCATTATCACAAAGCATGTACAGTCCAGCCACAGTTTACACTTCTGGTAGTATAAAGCTGTAGGAGTTTGTGTAATAACACAATTTTAATTTCCCCACCTGGAAAGATAGATGAGATGCCCACCTCTTCCCCGAGATTAGGGCATGAATAAAGCATTGTTAGAGAACTGTATTTTTGATATTCATGCCGAGTCTAACAGCCTTTTTAATATTTGTTTTTCTTTTAAATAAGTGAAGACATCAAGGGTCTGGGTCAGTTGACTCCCTGGCTCTGGCTGTTGTGAGTGGACTGTCGGGGGCATAGCCAATGAGAAGGTTACTTATAATTGATCACTGATGACCAGAAATTAAACAGCACCTCCCAAAACAAAACAATGAACAAATGTGACCCCTTCCCATACATATTTTGAGAAAATTTAATCTTTATGACCATTATAAAGACTTCTAGGTTTTCAGTTTTCTAACCCACAGGCAGGGTTAGAAAAATCAGCTTCCTGACTGTCAAAAATAGAGTTCATTACTCTTGGGTTTTCTGCCAAGTAGTTCTCTCTCTCTCTCTCTCTCTCTCTCTCTCTCTCTCTGTGTGTGTGTGTGTGTGTGTGTGTGTGTGAGTGTGTATGTGTTCTAGTTTTTAACCATACAGTTGCATGGAAATCTTGGAAGAGGGCTTGCAATTCTGGTTTTCTCTCCTTATGAGGTCACTGTGTTGAGAAGGGAAGACACTGAAATCCGTTTTGCTTTTAATAATACTGTGGCATTGTTTTTCTAACTTGATAAAAGATGGTGCCGCCAACTTTGCCTTTAAATCATATTCCTGTTTCATCACCACATAATAAATTAGATATTATCCCTGACCTTAAATAACTCATTTTGTGAGGAAGTCAATGTGTATGTATCCCATGGCAACATGGTAATGTGACTGTAGTGAGAGCCCTGGAGGTCAGAAGAACACTGAGGGTAAGGCTGAGCGAGTCCAGGAATCCGGGAATCTGTTGCTCCATGCCATTGAGTCAAGGTTGGAAAAATGAAGCAGGTGTAATTCAGAGTGTCGCCATGTCATGCATCTATAATACAGAATTCATGCTTTTGCCATCTGTAGATGGCTGTAGTTTATTCTCCAGTGGTGTCAATATGTAATGAAGGTAATAGCCAAGAGGGTGGAGTAACAGCAGGTTCATGGTTACAGAGACAAAGCATTTAATTGGATTCTAAAAGATGGCTGATAAGTTTGTTAGCTTTCACAATGAATTAATTCCTAGGTTTGATCATTATCAAATGTTCAAATAGTTCTAACTGGTCTCTCGCTAAAGATTTAACATTTTTATTTGCACCCATTCTGTTATTCCCTGGCTCAATTTAGTGATTAACATGGCATAAAGTAACACTTTCTTGATTATTAAAATTCTATTTGCTGACATTCACAAATGCGGTCATTATCAAACAAATACTTCATAATAACAAACTGACTTTGAATAGCCTTCTTATAAAACTTTTACCACAAGTTTATTAGATAATTTTAGCTCAAAATTATAAAACTAAAGCAAATTTTGAAACTGGTTTTTAAAATTCTAAATCAAAGAACTTTTCAATGAGAAATCACACCATATGCCATTAACACTTGGTACTTTTTCTCAAATAGGTGTAGCCCACGTGAGAACAATAAGGGGCATTTGAACCACAAAAATGGCTCAGCCAGGCAGAGCTCAGCAAGCTACCAACATCTTCCTGTAACCCAACAGCAGGGCTGTCCCTTACTTTATGTTTCTGTCTTTGTATATACATAGAAAGTTAACTGTGAGACACTTGACTGTGTCTCCAAAAATCATCTCCAGAGAAGCAAGAATATTGACTAAGAGGTGTCAATATTCAGAGCCAGTCACTGAAATACTCACTCAGAAGTCTTTCTATTTCCTTGCAGATTAAGGATATTAGGAGTCAACATTCAACAGTATCACTGCTCATACACAGCCACAGCTATTTTGGTGTATGTGAATCCAGACTATCTACATTACTCTGTGTTTCCCAAAATTATATTCATAAATATCAGGGAAGTGATGATATGGATTTCCATGTAGAAAGCTTAATATCTTGAGATGAAACTAAAACTGTTCTGTTATCTTGATCTTATATTCACAGGTATCCTACCAGATTTCTGACCTGAAAAATAAATGATTCCAAGGATAGAGGTCCCATATCACACACAGGAGGAAGGAAGAGAAAGCAAAACCAAGTTTGCTATGAGCTATACTTTAATCTGCACAGCTGAGCATCCATTTTCCATCATAGATAGTATTTCATTTTGGGATTATTTCAGTGAGAATCTTTTTTTTGTTTAAAGGAAGAGACACACATAGCTGGGCATCCTGACACACCTGCAATCCAAGCCCTTGGAGGCACAGATCAGGAGTTTAAGGCCACCTGAGGATTTCCCAAAGAAGCAAACACATGAATCATGACATGGAGACTCATCTGACACTCATCACCTCCTCAGAAAGGGCTTTCGTGATTAGGATACGTCATCCATATGCGTTTTCACTGTTACATGAGTTAGAATGGATTTACACCTTGGTTAGTGTCCCGGAACACTCTAGATGAACCATGTTGTCTCCGCACACCACACCATTTGCTCATTTATTCTCTTCCTTTGCTTGGCATTTGACTTGTCCTTTAAGTGTTTAAGATGCCACACAAATAGATATGCATTCCTAGTCCAGGTCCTGTGCGTCCTGTGTCCAGGGTGAACGGTGTCTCCAGCAATAGGGACTTACCTTCCATTGCCGGCAGGCGCAACCAAGAACAACAGCAATCACCTGTGTTTGGGACCCAGGACTCAAACGCCGTGACTGTGTTGCAGGCCTAGTTAGATCATCTGTGGTGCTTGAAGGGAACATTGTTGAACCAGATTGGAAAGTTTCATTTAAGCCATCTGTGTTCTGTGTTATATACAGACTTGTGTGGATTATGTGAAATTTTAGGTAGATAAGTAATTACGGTTCCTCATGACTTTTTCAGGGTATCCTTACTGTTATTTTACTCTTTTCTACCCTCATTTATTTCCCTCAGCCCACAAATAAAAGCTCTTCCCCATTCCTCCTTCATACTCCTCCTGATATCCTCATTTCTACTGTCCCTACCATGGCTCCTTTTTGGTTTCCTAACTTCTGAAGTTAGTCATTTACTCGCATGTGAAAATTTGGAGCTAGGAATCTCAGATTAAAGAGACCAATGTTTTTCTTTATGGGTCAGAGTTACCTTACTCAAAATGATCTTCTCTAGTCCCAAATATTTATCTGCTCTTTTAGTTATGTTCACTATTTCTGCGATAAAACACCTTGACCAAGGCAACCTATAGAAAGAAAGCATTTATTTGGGAGGCTTATTTATAGTTTCAGTGGGTAAGTCTATGGCCATCATGATAGGGAGCATGGTAGCAGGCAGCTGGAGCAGCAGCTGAGAGCTTACACCAGCAAGTTGCAGGCAGAGATAATAAGGCTGGGCCTAGCATGGACTTCTGAAATCTCAACACACTTCTTCCAACAAGGCTACGCCTATCCCCCAAAGGCCACACCTCCCAATCCTTACCAAACACTTCCACTAACTGTGGTCCAAGCATTCAGACATATGAGCCCATGGGGGCCATTCTTATTCAGACCCTACCTGCAAAGTTTATTGTTGCACGAATAAAGGAAACTCAGAGCCAGATCTCAGGGAAAGGCTGAAATATCAAAGAGAGGAAACACCACAGTCAGATCTCACCCAGCTGTCTTACAGCTTCCTCAGCCTCACTCCTCCTGGCTTCTACTGCCTCATCTGTCTCCCTATACCTGCCTTAAATACCCTCTTCCAAGTTGTATCACATCCAGGTTAAGATTAAAGGCATGGGCTACTACTATTTGGTAGTTAGCCTTGAACTCACAGAAACACAGAAAGATCTGTGTGTCTGGAGTTATGGGAATAAAGGCCTGGCCCCACCACTGCCTGCCTGGGAGCCTGGAACTCCCTCTGTAAACCAAACTGGCCTCAGACTCAGATCTGCTGGGATTAAGGGCGTAGGTCACCACTCCTGGATATTCCCTGTGCTGGATTAAAGGTGTAAATCACCACTCTTTGATCCTCGTGGGTTAACTGTGGGTAGACATCTCTGATATCTCAGACTGGTTTTTATTAAATATGAAACATATTCTCACAGTTTATGATTTCAGTTTTCCTTACAGCTAAATAGTACTCTGTGACATATATGTTCCACATTTTCTTTATCAATTTGTCAACTGAAAGAATTTTAGGTTGTTTCTATTTCCTAGCAATTGTGAATAGAAAGTCAATGACTAAGGCTGAGCAAATATCTGTGCAGTAAGACTGAGTCCTTTGGGCATATGCCAAAGACTAGTGTAGCTGGGCCATACAGTAGATTTATTTATTTACTTTTGGCTTTTTGAGGATTTTCCACACTGATATCCAGGGTGGCTGGACCAGTTTGCAGTCCCACCAACAATGAATGAGGGTTCCTTTATCCCAACATCCAACATCTGTTGTCTGTTGTTTTATTGATCTATTTTGACTGAGCTAAGATGAAATCTCAAAGTTGTTTTCATCTTGAAGCTTTCTCTCTGAGGACTAGCTTTCCTAAACCCAAAAAAGTACTATAAAAGCTTCCAAAGGAGGGATGTAACCAGCTATGGTGTCTCTGAAGCATAAGAATGAGCATGGTGTGAGAATCTTAAGGGTACAATAGTACATGCATTTTAATATTTGATATAAATTGTCAGGCTGACCTTTGAACCTTGGCATTTACTCATCCTTGGGTCTTGGCATCTGAGGCATTTCTCTATCCCCAGAAGATTATTTATTAGTGTATTTATTAAATGTTAGGGATTGAATACAAAATTCTTTCCCTACACTTATGTATGGTGGTTTGGTTGACGGACAATGCTGGAGAAGTAATTGGACATTGAGGGCTCTGCCTTAATCTGTTGGTAGTTTTATAGTATGAAGGATTTGTCGGATGTGGAGCACGGGGAAGAGATGGTTCCATAGGTGTGTCTGTCCCTTCCTGCATTTCTTCTTTCTGCTTCTACCAAAGAGTGATCCATGCCTCAAGCTTCCACATCCATTTTGCCTCCCCACAGGTCCAGGATGAACAAAATGAGGATTCTGGACTACAACTGTGACTTAATCCATTCCCCCTTCAGTTGTTTATACCTGAGAGTTAGACACAGCCATTAAAGAGTCCAAATTAGGAAAGGTGACTTAATGCTTAAAAGCATGTACTGCCCTTGCAGAGGATCTGAATTTGGATCTCAGTACCCATGCTGGCAACCTACAGCCTTCCATAATCCCAGATCCAAGGCTACCTGACACCTTTGACCTCAGCAGACTCATGTGAGCCTATCTACATATAAGCATTTGCACATAATTACCAAAAAAGAAGAACATGTCTAACACACTAACCTTTCCACTATGGATTATCTGTCTAGCCTCCACCTCACTGTGCTCTGGGAAGCAGCTGGGTAACTGTTTTTATAGTCAAGTTAAAAACACGTGAATATAGTAGCAATTCTACTCCAAAGTATATTTCTGAGAGAAATTGTTGGAATTAGAATTTTATTATTAAAACTAAGTTCAAAATAGTAAAATAAAAATAATGTTTGTGTTAGTTTGTAAGTAATATTTTTATTGAAGACAATAAATTCAGAACAATTCACATATCTATGAAGAAAGGAATAGATTGTTTTAGACATTGTGAAATCAGACAACAGTAAAAACAAATGAATGAATGAATGATGACCTACAGCATCAGCCTTCCGCTGGGTTATTAGTCTCTAGGAGCACAGTAGATGTGGGGCTGAATAACTTGTACAATTACACATGTCCATTTATTTAAATCTCTCTTCCTGTGCCCCCCTCTTTCTTTCTCTCTCTCTCTGTCTTTGTGTGTGTGTGTGTGTTACTTTCTCTATTATTTATATATGTAAGCACACATATATATGTATATATGTATATGCATTGAGAGACTCATGCCTCAGCAAAATAGCAGCCACAGCACAAAGGACTAAGCAGGATGCCCCACCCCCTTCCATGGTGTCCCTGACCTTTTTACCTAGCTACAGCAAGAGCCATGAACTTTTCATCCTATAGAAAAGGACCAATCAGAAACCATGAATATCTTATCCTCCACAGGGAGGGACCAATCAGAAGCAGACGAACGGGTATCCATCTGATAAAATTTAATGTTGCAATTCTCTAGACTCAAGAGAACCAATCAGCTCAGCCCAGATACCCCTAACCAGAGCTTGAGCCGATCCCAAATCTATAATTAGGCAGTTTTGGAATTCCCCATGCCCCACCCCTTGTCTAGCTCCTATAATAACCCTCTTTCCATGCTGTTCTGGGATATCTCCTACTCTGCTGCTGCTTCAGTTGGACTGTGAATGACCTGAGTTAACTCAAATTAAAGACTCTTTGCTTTTTGCAGCAGATTAGGTCTCTTGGTGGCCGATGGGGGATCTGGACTTTGGGCTTATGTATATGTAAATGCATGTATCTTTCCTCCCTCCACATTTTCTTTCTGTTAGTTCTGTATCTCTAGAAAGCCCTGGCTAATAGACACGTTCCCCTTAAGGAAGCTTTTCTCTCACTATATATTGTCTATGTTTTTCATTCTCCTGCTGTGGTCAGAGTCAGGCACAGTGTCCTCCCTTGGTCCTTTGTTCATTCTGGGCAAAATGTAATGGTAATGACGCTTTCTGAGTCCATGTTCATTTAATTTTCATTTTAACCTTTGGGTTTACCAATGTTACACGGGGTTCTTTACAGCAGCCTCAAAGGATGTCCTAGTCTCTTGAGAATGGGAGGTGCCGTTTGCTGTTTGCTTATTATTAACCTGTTTGGTTCATGTAAGGAGATCACAGTTTGCATTTTGAATCAGAAATACATTGTTAGAGGCTATAGAACCATCAGATCCCTAGCTAATATGTGACAAGTTAGGAAAACTTGAATGACTAGTTGGTTTTAAGTGGATCCACTCAAAATGGGGTCTGTCTTAGTTAGGGTTACTATGCTGTGACTAAGGAGGATTATTGTTCTGAGGAAACGCCATAATCAAAAAGCAAATTGGGGAGAAAAGGGTCTATTTAGCTCACACTTCCACATCGCTGTTTGTCTCCAAAGGAAGACAGGACAGGAACTCAAAGAGGGCAGGAATCTGGAGGCAGGAGCTGATGCAGAGGCCATGGAGGAGAGTTGCTTACTGCTTGCTCAGGAAGGCTTGCTCAGCCTGCTTTCTTATAGGTACAGCTATAGCCAATGAAATGAGTGTGGAAAACAGCTGATAGAAATTTCTAAATTATCTGTCATTATCTCCTGTAGTGGGAAATTTCTCTCCCATCTACCAGTTTCTCAAATAACCACTCAGAGGCTTGATGTTATAAATGCTCGGTCAATAGCTCAAGCTTATTACTAACAAGCTCTTACCCTTAAATTAACCCATAATTCTTAACTATGTTCAGCCACATGGCCCGGCACCTTTTCATATTACCACATTTTCATCTTGATTCTCAGCATTTGCCAGCTACTTACTCTCTGCCTCCACCAGAATTCCCCTAGTCTGGATCCTATTCAACCTCTTTCTGCCTAGCTATCAGTGAATCAGTATTTTACTATCAAATGAGAGCAATACATATTCATAGCATAGGAAAGGATTGTCCCACAGCAGTCTCCAGCAAAATTTCCTGGAGGGTGGATGCAATATTCTGATTAGGGGAAGAAACCAGACTCTGGCATTAGTGTGGCAGAAGAGAAACTGTAGTCAGTCTCAAACAACACCGTTAAGACTCGGGCTGTGTGCAGCCTTTGTTTCATTTTCAAGACGTACTTTTCATTTGTGTGTGTGTGTGTGTGTGTGTGTGTGTGTGTGTGTGTGTCTGTCTGTCTGTCTGTCTGCCTGTCGGTCTGTCTCTCTGAATGCTATATATGCAGGTGCCTTTAGATTGTGTGGAGCTGGAGTTATAAGCAGCTGTAAGCCCCTGCTGTGGGCATGCTGAGAACTGAACCCACGCCCTCTGGAAGAACAGGAAGAGATCTTAGCTGCAGAACAATCTCCACCCTCATTTTTTCGTTTTTATTATTTGACAATAATAAGTTTCTTTCGTTTCAGTTGGGTCCTTTAGTTTAAGATTTTCTGTGGTGTGCAGCCCAGTACAATCCTAGCTGGTATAAATGGAGATTTGGAATGAAGACAAAAATAATGAACAAGACTGTAAAGCATTTTAGCAGCCTTGATGCGCACATTTCATAAAGTGTGTGATCATTCGTAAGGTCTCACTCGCATACCTTTGGAGATCTGTAAAAACCCTGCCAAAGAAAACAGCGTTAATACCTTCGTGAGAAAAGGGGAAATAAAATCAGTATCCATAGCTTTTTAAGCGTGTGTTATCATTCAGGAGTTCAGAGCTTTGGCATCCAAGAGATGATTTTATTGTTCGCTTGTTTTGAGACAGGTTCTTGCTAAGTAACTCACTCCATCTTACAACTTGGGATCCTCCTGCCTCTGTTTCCCCAGTGCTGGGATTACAGGCTTGGCTTCAGACACATATTTGACTATTGCTTTGGCGGTCAAAAATAAATGAATAATGTATATACAGTATCTGCTCAGAAACATATATACTTTACTAAATAGACATGGGGACTAGCAGAATATGAGGTCCTTGCTTGAGTATCCACAGAATCCTGTGAATCTCAAGGTCGTGCAGAATAGACTCAAAGCAAACGTCTACACAAAAATAAAAACTGCTAGGTGCAAAAGAAACGGTTTTGTTCACTCTTCTGAATGAGCCATAAACATGCTCAAAGCAGAGGGTTTAAAAGCTCAAAGAGGGGCTAAGGAGGTGGCTTCCCAATTTAGAGAGCTCACTGCTCTGTTAAGTGACCAGACTGTTCCCTGGCACCTATGGTAAGTGGCTCATAACCACCTGTAACCAGAGCTTTAAGGTATCCGATGCCACCTTCTGTCCGCTATGGGCACCTGCACTCACGTGCACATATACATACATATAATTAAAAATAAAAAATAAAATCTTTAAAAACGTCTGAAGATTGTTTCTTTTAATGAATAGTGGAGTACTGATTTCATTACGTTAATCTCCTTCCCAAGCCTACTTCAGAAATGCCTGTTGGCAGGTTGAGTGGAAGTCAGTGTAATGGATGAATGGTGTGGCTCGGCTGTGGTATCTCTGTGTTAAGGGATAGAAGTGCTTGCCTGTGATTTCTTTGCAGTATGTCTCTATTACAGTAACCATCATTTACTGTGTGACCTGATAGCTTATAAACAGTCCCACCAATCTCACACGGCAATGACTGTCATTCTTAGCAGATACGAAAACTCCCAGAGCATGACACAGACACCCCTCCTGCCCTACCCAGGTGTTCATCAGGGTGATAAGACAGTGGGAATTGGCTCAGTGAACTTGACTCTGGATGCCGGAAGAGCTGTTCATGTTTCATCACTGTTCTGTAGCTGATGGACACTGAGTCCTGGTGTCTTAGTAATTTATGCAGGAGAAGGTACTGCTCACAGAGTAGATCATGTGCACATCCACATCCATCACTTAGACTCAGTTTTACCCGAAGAACCAGGAATGTGGCTATGTTGGTGTGAATTCTCAGGCCTTGGTGTGCAGAACTGTGGTTCCCTCCTGATTTTCCCCATTCACCATCACTGTGCTTTTACTAGTGAAGTAGGAAATACATCAAGTACTTGGGAAAACCTTAGTAGCCTTCTAGAACTTTAATTTTTCTATAGGTGAATGTGCATGTTTGTATGTGCGGGGGTGCACGTGAGTGCACGTGTGTGTGGAGGGCAGAGGTCAACCCCAGATACCTCCTCAGGTGTCATCCTTGTTTTGGTTTGCTTATTTCTTTGAGAGAGACTTTCCCCTCAGTGCTAGATGAGGCTGATTGGTGATGGTTAATAAACCCAAGGAGGGATGGGATTGCTGCCATGCCAAGCTTTGTTTAAATGGGTCATGGGGCTCAAACTCAGGTCCCCATGGTTGTATGGCAAGAGCTTTACTGACCTCCCCCCTCCCTGAGCTCTCTTTGGTGCCAATAATGTTTCACATTTGTGAGGCTTTGCAAACTTAAGTTAACCAGTTTAGTTGGGAATGTCTTTCCCTAACAACTAACAAAAGTAACAAGATATCACATAGTTGGAGAGGCCCAAAAAGGATGGATATAGTCCAGATGCCTGTGGTTTAGCCCTGTACAAGAGATTTGGCAAGATGTACAGGCTTGTCTAAGTGTTTCTATACTTCCACACAATGACTCTGTGGGGAAGGTTAGGCCACGCCATGCTGTGGTTCTCAACCAGCTGCCATGATGGGGAAATATAGCAAAAAAGTATCACAGACACATAGCACACAACCCTTCTATCTGGTATTGCTAGCCCATGATCACATGACTATGGCTTGTCACCCCTAGTGACCAGAGTAAATGATTCTCAAAGCTGGCACAGTTCCCATGGACAGTATTTAAAACTGGCCACACCTGTGCATAAGCTAGATGCGGTTCTCGACCTGTGAGTCATGACCCTTTGGGGGGGGGGTAGCATATCAGATGATCTGCATGTCAGGTATAATTACATTATGATTCATAATAGCAGTAAAATTGCAACTATGAAGTAACAACCTAATAACTTAATGGGTGTGGGGGGGTCACCACAACATGAGGGACTTTACTAAGGGTTACAGCATTAGGAAGGTTGAGAACCACTGAGCTCAGGGACTGGAGCTAGATAAAATAATTCACCTAAGACTATGCATGATTTAATCCCAGGTTGTTCACTTTTTAAAAACTGAACAATTATCTAATCAGAGATACAGTTTCAGAAAATGGGTACCGGATGTCTCCATACCAACTACTGTCCCCTGATAATCAGAGGATGCCAGTGATTTCAGACATTTTTCACAAGTTTCTCATTTGACAGAGGGATTCCCCTTAGGGAGCTAGTCTAGGTGTGGGCTTGGGTGCCTCATTATGAAACATCCCCTCCCTCAGCAGAATCTCCCTTTAGGAAACGCAACTGATGTGCATGATGAAGTAGGTCATGTCCTAGATGGGTGTGATTGAGGAGTGGGGAGTGGCTGTCTCTAGTCGGAACACAGGAACCAGTGACTGGAAACAAGTGGATATTATGTAGACCCCAGGGAAACGAGACATTGTCCACTTTGAAGAGCTGGTTTGATGGTTCTGAAACAATGAGCAAAGGCTTAGAAGCATCCAAGAGGAAAACCGTTTTGTTGCCAAGCTTATAAATCAATACCCTAACATATAAACAATTAACACAATATTTAAAAGAGACATTGTAGCCTTGCAAGAGGTGATACGTTATCTAAATAGATTTCGGGATGTTTGAAAGGGGAAAAGGTCATAGGTGAAGGTTTTGTTTTTACTTTTTTAAATTTTCCTACATGTATGCATATTTAAAACTTATCTATCCTCGTTCCCCTCCGCCCAACCCTTCAGATGCCCCACATATCTCCCTCAATGTCATGTTCTATGTATTATCTTTTATTTTTGAAATTATAATGTAGTTATACCATTTCTCCGATCCCTTTCATTTCTCCAAAACCACCCATTTGCTCCTCATAGCCTCCTTCTTCATTGATACATATCAAATATAAAACATATTTATGTATGTATTTGTAAATCACCTGTTCATTCTGTGTAGTGTTACTTGTGTCTTGTGTGTGTGTTTTCAGGGCTGGCCCTTTGATATTAAGTACCAGTTGTTGCTTCTTTCCTGGGGAAGACCATTTCCCCTGCTCTCAGCAGTCCTTAGTGGCCTAGGATTGTTTTTGAAGATGTTTTTGGTGGTAATCCAGAAGGCTGCATCATCTCCTAGACAGAAAGTCATGTTAGCCATCCCAAATCCAACTCTACTGAACACTAAAATGGATCAAATTAAAATTCTGTAGGTAACTTCTGTTTTTGGAAAACAGAGAGAAATGTTATGTGTTGTTATATGTGCTGTTCTGGGAAAATTTTATTGTTTACATTTAGAAAAATTTAATTTTCAAAATGCCTGCCAAATGTAGCGTCCCACTCTCACAGAACTTCTGTGTTTCCAACAGAGCTAAAGTAGGCATTAACTTACTGGGTACATGTTAACGCAAGTACCTGTTGGGACAAGTAAAGCCAACTGAGACCCCATTCCAATTCACAACAGCAGCTCATTCAGGCTTCACTTTCCTTGTAACTGCATGGCCTAGGGGATGCCACAGTGTCAATTTAAGGCAGATGGTTCATGCAGATCAATCACTAATTTGGATTGAAGGCAGTATTACCCCCACCATCATTTACAGCCAACATGGACAGGTTTGATATGGAAATACCTTGCTTGAATCTATATTACAAGCCCAAGGGTGACTTCCAGCACAATTTTACATTTTAAATAAAGAAGACCTTGGCATTTTCAGAGCAGTGATATTTGACAGTTAGCAAACCACGATGTTCTCTTGGCAGCTTCTCCAAGTCACACCCTCTTCTCTTTCCTTTTCTACTTCATAGAGCAAAAGTTCTTTTCCTGTTCCTCAAAGACATTTATTCAGACGCTAGTTTTAATTTTCTTGTACGGGGGCAGTGCAGGTAAAAGTGTGTAATGTGTAAGGTTGAGGACCTTAGTTCAAATCTAAAGAACCCATGTAAAAGGCCAGGTATGATCAAGAGCCATCCGGTAACTCCTAGCTCTGGGTTCAGTGAGAGACCCTGTCTCAAAGACATAGGAGGGGTAGAGTAGGATGCCTGATAGCCTTCCCTGGCTCCCACATGCAGGTTTATGACTGTATTGCATTCCTATACACACACACACACACACACACACACACACACACACACACACACACACACGCACACGCACACGCACACGCACACACACACACACACACACATGCACACACACATGCACACACACACAGACACAGATACACACACACACACAGATCAAACGATTCTATAAAAAATGAAATAAAATGAATGACCAATAAACTTAATCATTGAGCCAGGCTCATTTAAATGATTTAGTCAAAACAATTTAGTTGTGAGAAACAATTCAGATAACAACAGGCAAAAAGTATATTTCAGAAACAAATACTTTCAGGTTGTAATTTGAGGTAATTTTCTTTTCTATTGTTGCGATGAGAAACTGTGGCCGAAGCAACTTACAGATGAAAGGGTTTATTTGTACTCACAGTTTCATAAGGCAGAGTCCATGATCATCATGGTAGAAAGCATGGCAGCAGAGCCAGGTAGGTGTGATGCTTGGGCAATGGCCGAGTGCTCACACATGGAGACTAAACCATGGAGCAGAGCAAGAGAGACGTATACTGGAAATTATAGAAGGAAGTTTCTGACTAGCCCCACAGTTCAGACCTGCCCACCACTGCTTATGTGGACCTGAAATCCCAAAGTCCCAAGGAAACACATGGATGCTTATATTAATTTCATGCTGTTTGGCCTATGGCTTAGGCACATTGCTAGCTAGCTCTTGCATCTAATTCAACCCATTTCCATTATTCTGTCCTGGCACGTGGCCTGTGGCTCACCTGTTTTCTTACATCTTGCTTGAGAGGTGGATGGATCGTGTCTCTTTTGACTCCACCCTCCTTCCCCTATCTCAGCTCTGATTTTCCCGCCTACTTCTAAGATGCCTGCCATAGGCCAAGATGGTTCCTTTATTATTGAATAATTTCACAAAATACAGAAAGATATGCCACATTAGGAAATGGTAGGCACCCCAAAGCCCACCCCCAGTGAAAATACCTCCTCCAACAACAGTATCCCATACCTCTGATCATTCCCAAATAGTTCCACCAAATGGGGACCATCAGTTAAAGCATATGGATCTTCGGTGGCCATTCTTTTTCAGACCATCATCACAAAACTATCTTGGTTTTCCCTCCACAGAAAAACAAAGACAGCTTGGACTTGAGAGTTTTGTGATGCTTTGTGATTCTCTAAGGATATTGTGTGTGTGGTGTGGTGTGGTGTGGTGTGGTGCGGTGCGGTGTGGTGTGGTGGTGTGTGTGTGTGTGTGTGTGTGTGTATAGGTGCCTGTGGAGGTCAAATGACAACCTGCATATCACTTCTTGCTTCAGCTCTTTTTGGAGTCAAGGTCTCCTTTCTACTATTCACTACTGCCTACTTATTATGTGGCAAGCTTTTTTTCCTGGCAAGATGTAACATACACATCTACTTATGTCAAATAGAAAACCCATGATAGACCAAAGTACAGACACCACCAAAGTCCCACTTGGTGAACCAATGAGTTTTATTTAGGTTACTTACAGGAATGTGGGTGAGGGGTTAGTTACAGAAATGACTCAAAGACAGCTACATCAGCAAAGGCCACCCTAGCATGAATGACAATTCACAAAAGCTGTGAACCTGAGGCATACTGCACAGTCTGCAGGCAGCTCAACAGGGGAAGAGTATCCTTTCTAGGTGACTGAGTTGGACTAAATCTCTCCCAAGCATCTTGGTGGCCTTCTGCTTCTTTGAGGCAACTGGCTTGAGCTGGTAATAATCTTTACAGCTTTATTCTCTATTCTGGGGAGGGAGGAGCTTAGTGAGTCTCCTCAGTTTCAGAGACTTCCTGAAGCTATTTTGAGTTGTTTACCTTCCTGCTTAAGGAGCTACCCTGAGGGATAGAGTGTTTCATTCTCTGGAGGAAATTGTTACACAATACTCCCAGGTAGCTCTATAAATATCTATCAGACTTCCTGGCTTTCCTTCCTATCTTGCCATGGCAACACTGGATAACCTAGGTGTAACCCACCAGCATTTACTTGAATTCTGAGAATTCAAGCTCTGATTCTCATGTTTGAATGGCAAATGCTTTATACACCAAGCTATCTCATCAGCCTATACTTAAAAGATTAAAAAAATTATCCTTGGTAGTCTGATATCTTTCTGCTAATTTATTATCTAGCCATCTTGCCCATGCTGTAATATCTCTACAAAGGTAGCAATGACCTACCTGCACAAACTGGCAAATGGTGAAAGAAAATGGTACTTTTTATGTAATGGAATATTATTTGGCTATTAAATAAGATTTTAAAAGGTCATAAACATTATACATTGTCAGGCTTAATAAATTTATTACATGGTACTTTATAAGGTACAATTCTGCCAAGAATAACACATAACACATGATGTAGATATAGATATTCAGGACAAGGAAGGTCTGTAAATGACTTCTATGCAGATAATACTGAGGTGACCTATGGGGATATGTTTCAAATTTAATAAAAACAGTCTGAGATATCAGAGGACAGATCCACTTCTTCCAGTCTTTGTTTGTTTTTATTTGTTTGTTTGTTTTTTCCAGAGTTTTCTGTGTAACAGTCCTGGCTGTCCTGGAACTTGCTTTGAAGACCAGGCTGGCTTTGAACTCACAGAGATTTTCTTGCCTCTGCATCCCAACTGCTGGGGCTAACAGTGTGAGCCGTGGCTTCTTCTGCCTGCTCTGTTTTTCTATGCTTGCCTTAAATACCTTTTTTGCTGAGTTAAGGGGTGGCACCACCACTGCCTGCTTGGGACCCTGGAACTCCTTCTGTAAACTAAGATGGCCTCAAACTCAGATTTGAATGGATTAAGGGCATAGGTCACCACTCCCAGATATTCCCTGTGCTGGGATTAAAGGTGTGAGTTACCACTGTCTCATCCTCCTAGACTGACTGTGTGTGTGTAGGTCCCTCTGATATCTCAAGCTGTTGTTATTAAATTTGAAACATATCCCCACAGTGATCCAGCATTGTAGATGCATCTTTTGCTCATATTTCTGATTTTCTCTTAAAAACAATTTTTTATTTTTAAGTCAGTTTTGAATTCTCAGAAAAGCTGGGTAGGAATTATAGCTGTGTTCATATTTTCCTGTATTAATTTAATACATGATATTTGTGGCAGAAGATAATTAATCCGACAAAGTATGTGGATATTGCAATATTATTTTTTAAAAAGTACAAAATAAAACATTTACCCTTTCTCAAACATCCAACTTGCATTAAGACATTTTAGTACATTTTTATAAATAATAACTTTTCAAATAACAAGCCAAGAGAAACACATTTAAAAAAATCAAACGAAAAATATACTTTAAAATTGTTTTTTTTTTTAAATTTTGTTTTCCTAAACATTTTACCTATTTCATTTAATTGCCTCTGTTTTCAAATTTTGAAAATTGATCGAGAAGAATTTTCCACCCTTAGGCGATATTTTAAAATGTCTTTGCACTGAGCAAATGGTGTGATAGGAATTGATTTTTTATTGTTGTTGTTTTCATGATGGGCAATTAGTTTTCTCCCAACATTATTAGTTTTTATTATAAATGGTTCAGAACGTACACCAAATAGTGAAAATGATTTTTAAAAGGAAAAAATATAAAAACCTGGGCCATTTCTTATATAACACACAAAAAGTTTCCATGGTTATCTTAACGTGTCCCCAGGGTAGCCCTTAAGAGAGGGACTTTGAACACTTACCTTCATCCCAATAGTTGCTTTGGTGAAAGCATCTTTTGACCAATATGTGTCAGGATGTCTATGCATCCATCATCCTTTGAGGGGAGAGTTTTCCTGCAGTTGATAGCATGCCATCTCTGCATTGCTTGGTTCTGGATAAGTCTCACAGATATAAATGTATACAGCTTACATTTTCCTCATGAAACACAAGCAGGAATACTGATACAATCTGTGACTGACCTTATCAAGAACAAGTGTCTTGGGAGCATATAAAACACGGGGCTTGGGGTGTGTCTTGGTTTTATATAAGGGAGAGATGCTTCTGAACATAGACGCTGTAGAAATGGATGGACTATATACATGCTAGCATTGGGTAGATAACAGTTTCTCTTAGCCTTTATAACCAGCAACTTAAAGGTAAAGGTTCATCCTCACAGAGCTGTGAGAATAGATTGAGATCAGAAAATGATGTAGGCAAAATAATGGTTCCCAAAGATCTTCACATTCCTGGGACCTGTGAGTACATTTGTGGCAAGAAGGAGCTGAAATCACCAGATAGATTATGTTGAGATAAGGTTGTCCACAAGGGACTTTAAATGGTAAGAAGGAGGCAAGAAAGTCAAATTTAAATGTTAGATGTGAGAAAGACTTGGACTAGACACCGCCAGCTTTGAAGACAGAAGAAGTCAAAGACATCACAGGATGCGGGGCAGATGCAAGAAGCTGGAAACTAAACTTCCCAGAACGAATATAACCTTCACAACACCTTGGATTGAACTTAGGAAAAACCATTTCTGGCTCTGTCCTCTAAAGCTGTTAAGATAATAATTTTATGCTCAAAGCTACTAAATGTTGCTTCAACTTGTACAGCGGTACTTGGGAAACACTCTTGCTTTAGCTTCTAAATCTGAAGCGCCCTTGAGACCGTGGACGTGGCTTTGAAAACAGAATGTAAAGGCAGTTGTTGAACATGTTGAGAGCACAGAACGATTCCAATCTAATTCTAGCAATGAGAAACGTAGAAGTTAACTATTTAGATAGGACTCAGAAAGAAGTAAACAGCACAGGGGAGATTCTTAAACCACTTCAGAGAATCTTAACTGTTACCTACTGTAGCTAAGGAAGTGTGGGGCATGGAAGACACGGTTTGGAGAAGGCTCAGATAGAAACAATCTCCAGGAGAACAATCTTTGTTTTATCTTGGCAGAAAACTAACTTTAACCTGAATTGTGCCTTGTTGGGTGTAAATAAAACACACAAAAACAAAATAAATTCTTCAATATTTTGCTCCAACGCTTTATTGAAGGCACAGCTTGCTGCTGTTGGTGGCAAATCGTGAACACTTTCTGATTGTTACTTAAGATGAAGTGAGTGGAGGTCCTGATGGAGCAGTTTCTGAGCGAAGAGCTACCAGTAACAAATGAGAAGGGGAATTCTTAGCTTGTCTATATTAAGACAACCTGCTCTATGACTCAGTTAAAAACTAGGCTTCAGTCCTTGCTCTTGAAACTGGCCAGAAGAAGCCACAAACAAAAGACAATTACTTCCTGGTGCCCCTGACCACAGGGACAAGGGATATAGGATCTACCAAGCCTGGCCCACTATGCCTGCCCCCACAGCCAGTATGTGCTAGGCCAGCCACCCTCCACAGCAGCTCAAGGACAAAGCTAGGGCCTTGGCCAGGCCTGCCCCCATGGATAACTGTATCCCTGACAACCCCCCAACTAACCCTAGCCAATTAAAATGATTGCCACTCCCATAAGCCAACCCTGAGTCTTGTAACTGAGCAATTTTAAAATCGCTACCCCCCACCCTTTCTTCTAGCCACATATATACCCTTACCCCTTACTGCTCATGGTCTTTCCTCCTCTGTTGCTGTGTGAGACCAAACAGCCCAAGTTAACTCAAAATAAAAAAGACTTTTTGCTTTTGCATTGGATTTGGTTTCTTGATCAACTTTGGGGGGTCTGGATTCTGAGCATAACACATACCAAAAAATACGGTAAAGTTAGAAGACTCACTTTCTGAAAAGGATGCTCTCAGAGAAAGCCAAAGTTGTCCCAGGACCACCTCTTGCTAAGTGTACAAAAGAATGGAATGTTTGAAACTTAGATTAGATTGATAATTCATAAGGAAACTCAGAAGCTAAACGCTGAGAAAGGATGATTCAACAAGTCTGTGGGGTGGGCTTTTGGCTGATGGACTGGCTTCCTTGTGGCATACATGGTTCTGGAAATGTGGAATATTCCTTTACACTGTGAAGATGTGTCACTGTGATTGATTTAATAAAAAGCTAAATGACCAACAGCTAGGCAGGAGGTATAGGCCAGACTTCTGGACAGAGAGAGCCTGGGAAGAAGAGTCACCAGCCCAATGGAGAGGAAGCATAATGGGGAGGGCAGAGTAAAGGTGACTAAGCACATATTGTAATGCAAAGGGGGAAATGTTGTGGAATTTTACACTGTGAGATGTGCTGCTTTGGTTGGTTCAATAAAAAGCTGAACAGCCAATAGCTAGGCAGGGTTTCTGGGCAGAGAGAACACAGGGAAGAAGAAGACAGAGAAAGCAGGATGGTCACTGTGGAGATGAGGTAATAAAGCCAATAGGCAAAAAATAAACTAATAGAAATGGGTTCGTTTAAGTTATAAGAGCTAACTAGAAACAAGCCTACACTATTGCCTCAGCTTTCATAATAATAAATTTCTGTGTAATTATTGGGAAATTAACAGTCCCAACAAAAAATACCAATTACATGGAGAAGTCTATTTCAATTCATAATTACACATTTGAAGTCACCTTGATTTGATTTTATATCTTTCATATTCCATCTTCCCTTTAAATAAAATATTTCATCCAAAGCTAATAGTATTTCTTTTGATTTTTTTTTAAAAACCCATATTTTTTTGATATACTAACCAGACTTTAGCAGGACCCTTCTTTGTACAATATTAGATGAGTCTGGCAGTATAATAACGTAAAGGCCTTCTGAGTCTTTCTTCCAACTTCAGAGAGACCTGGGCTGAAAAATTCCTTTACCTTCCCAAGCTTCACCTTCTTAAAAGTTTGTCCAGAATGCTCCCTGCTCTAGAGCTGGATGCTGTGTATTTCTTGGTGGCTAAGGATCGCCTGCTCTCTTATATACTTTAAGTGACAATAAGCCTTTGTTTACACGTGGTCATTTCGTACAGGTCCCAACAACAGCTTTTATTGCCACAACATAAAACCGAAAACAAAAGTCATACACTTCACAGCTGATGTAGAGCATCGATTGATCTCAAGGCTAATCCCTAGCTATTGTCTGGTGGAGGTCTGTAAGCTGGACTTCACCAAAACAAGTTTAGAAGGTTGTGGGAAAATATTTTTTCTCACTGTTTACTCAGGTATGCTTTGCTACGGCCCAACACTCTCCCTGAACTGTTTTGTTCAAATTCTGTACTGCTTGGAGTCTCGTATATTAAGCCCCTAAACAAAAGCCAAAAGGCAAAGCATGCTCAGACAGAGGGCTGGAGATGGTGTGAACAGCATGTAAGCAGCAGCATGCCAAGGACAAATTCCAGTGAGATTATCTGGGGACAGTATGCCAGAGAAAAGGTGGTTCATTTGGTTTTTAATCTAATCAAAAATAAATCTTTAGAAATTACATTGTGTCTGTATATAATTTTTTTCTTAGAGAAGAATAAAGTAAAATCGAGGGCACACAAGGCAGTGGTACAGTTCCAGTGATAATTACAGATGGATACACAAAGCATCCTTCAGGGTGGATTCCAGGAACCAGCAGAGTCCAGGAGGATTCTGAGCTCCCAATTAATTAGAAAATGCTCCCCTTGCTGCTAAGTAAGCACATAATATTCTCTGGCACAGGTATTAGTTTCAGTTCCCAGCCCTGAAGCCAAGGTGTCAGGCAGGGCTGAGGCATGAGGTTCTCACTGCAAAATGAAGAGATTCCTAAGGGAGGTGCCCTGGCTTAGCAGCCTGACCTTGCTCTCGGGATCTCAGCCTGAGGAAGTAGCGGATGGTTGGGTCTTCAAGGTTGATGGGAAAAGGGATGATTAAAAAGAATCGATTAGCAACTTTAATTAATTAATATAAAAAAAATGGCATAATGGATGAAATTTCTCACTCTTAAAGGAGAATTATTATCAGGAAGAATAGGAACTGTTCTGCATTTGGGAGATGTTTGTCCTGAAAGAGGACCAGGATGCAAAGAGAATCTAACGAGAGGTGACGGATGATAAAGGCTTAGCTGAGCTTGGCTGACGTCAGACATGGTCTGAAACAGTGCAGCATTAAACCTCTAACCGGGAAGCGCAGCTCCAAGTTCAAGTTCTGCATCTAAAAAGGATGCATTTGAACACCCTACTGCCAAGTGCACGTTAATTATCCAATTCCAGCAGTTTCTTATTTTCTTGCTGATCAAGTCTTTGTACTCTTTGGTCACCTTATCAAGAATTTTTACAGGGGCTGGAGAGATGACTCAGTGGTTAAGAACGCTAACTGCTCTTGTGGAGAATCCAGTTGGATTCCTAGCACCCACAAGGCAGCTCACAACCATCTGAAAATCAAGTTCAAGGGGATCTGGGGCTCTCATTGGGCCCCTGTGGTCACCAGATGTGCAAGTGGCATATAGATGTACATGCAGGCCAAATATATATATAAATGCATTAAAAATAATTTATACAGATAGTCACTCATCTCTCTCAATAAACCTAGATTCAAAGATGTTGTGGATTTAAATTATGATATATATAGGGAATCTTTTTCCACTAGATTCGTATTAAACCCTTTTCCATCCCTTCTAATTTAGTTTTTCTGAAATATTTTTCCACTGAGCATCTCTGAACACATGCTTTACTTGTTAATGGTCTGCCTCTCTAACAACAGCGTGAACTCCCCAAAGGAAAAGCTTTTGTCATTTTATATATATCACACCCATATCACATATAAGTACACAGTTATTATTTACTCATTGAAAACCTGTATCCAGCATACGGTGTTCATATATCTAAGTTTAACAAATACACAGCATGTATTTTAAAGTTTGAGTTAAGATGTAGGTGTGTCTTATTACAGTAAGGTTTTGGGCCTGTCCAACCAGGGGTCCCAGACCCATAGACCTACAGTCCCAGACCCTTTAGCCGTCCGAGGCTGCTCAGGCCCCCCAAAATGATTCAGACACTCATATTAATTTCATGCTGTTTGGTCTATGGCTCAGGCACATTGCTAGCTTGCTCTTACATCTTAACTCAACCCATTTCCATTAATCTGTCTGCCACGTGGCCTGTGGCTCACCTGTGTTCCTTACATGTTTCTTCTTGGGCAGCTGGGTCGGTCTGTCTCTCCTATGCTGTGATGTCCCCTCCTACTTTTTCTATGGTGTCTGTCATGGGTCAAAACAGCTCCTTTATTTAAAGATTGATATTCACAGCATACAGAAAGGCATTCCCACAGCAGTGTCTTAGTGATGACTAGTGTTGAGTTCATTTTCCTTATTCTGAGTTTAACCAAGAAGTTGGCAGTATTGATGTGGCCCCATCATAACTGCAGGAATGTAATTCTTCACCAACAAACCAGGCAGAGTTTTCTTGCTATTTTCCTTTTTAAGTTCACGGAGGGTTGACATTTCCAAAGCTTGGTTCTTTCTTCCGGGCCTGTTGTTCATGTTAAAGCTCTGGTTGTCTACAGGCTATTTCCTGTGTCTTTTCTCCCAAGATAATCTCTCCAGCATTATTAATAGAGTCAATAAAACACGATGAATCCTGAGCTATTTCTAGGATCTGAGGTGCCACAATGTTCTCACTTGACTCTTTGCTACCGTTGAAAATCATGAGGTATCCAACCCTCAGGTGACACCATGCAGTCATCTGTAAAGCTCACACCTGAGAACCACAGAGTCCAGTTACAATTTAAAAATATATATATAAATATATATATATGCTGGTTATTATAATGATTTATTTATGATGATTTTATACTCATGATTCAGAGCTGGGCTGCATTGGTTACTGTCAGTGGTTCTCAACCTTTGAGTCATGACCTATCTAGGGCGGAATGATCTTTTCACAGTGTTACATATCATATAGCTTGTATCTCGGATATTTACAGTATTACTTATAATAACAGAATTACAGTTATGAAGTAGGGACAAAAATAATTTTATGGTGTGTGGGGGTGGGGTGGGGAGGTCACCACAACGTGAGGAATTGTATTAAAGGTTTGCAGCATTAGGAAGGTTGAGAAATGCTGCTTCAGAATATGGTATCGGCCATTTTTAGCCTGCTATGTAAGAGCACAGCCTAGTAGCTTTAGGTGGATTAAAGGTGATCTTATCTCCAGATATTATGATTTAATTTGTGTGGAGCAGGGCCCAGGTTACTAACATTGGATCACAAGCCAAGCAGGTGTTTATGATGTGCAGCATGGAGGTTCATGTCTCAGCGTCTTATCCCCATGTGCACATTTTTCAATCATTGTGATTGTTTATTTTAATGATGTTTGGGAGACTGTAGTACAAATCCTAATTGGTCTTAATAATATAACCTGGAGCCAGATATGGGGTAAAAGCTGATAGATCAGAGAGACAAGGGAACCAGCCATAGCCACCTTGCCAACACCTCAGCCATAAAAGGGCCTAACAACTATCTCCACTCAGACTTACCGCTTCCTCTCCCCACCCAGCTGTATCACTATCTGTTTCCTCCTCCCAAGTGCTGGGATTAAAGGTATGTGCCACCACTGCTTGACTATGGTTAAAATGTGGCTGGCTCTGCCCTCTGATCTCCAGGCAAGCTTTATTTGTTAAAGCACAAACAAAATATTACCACTAATGACAGTTATATCTTTTAAAATACAGTTGTTTTTCAATGATCATATGAATCGAGAGAACTGTCAAGTTCCTGGTCAACTGGAGTGGTACCAGCTTGTCAATATTACCCTTCCTACATGTTATTTTTAAAATTTCTTAAGGGATTCAGTGTGTGTGTGTGTGTGTGTGTGTGTGTGTGTGCATGCGCGTGTGTGCATGCGCGTGTGTGCATGCGCATGTGTGCATGTGTATGTACATGTGTGTGTACGCACGTGTGTGCATGTGTGTGTGCATGTTCATGTGTGTGTACATCCTATCAGACAAAAAAAAGCATCCGTAAGAGGCAGAGCATCAAGGAGCAATTGGTAGTCATGGAAAGTCATTACTGTGGACAGGCTATGCCTGGAGGAACTTCTATTGTAATATGAAATCCCCACGTAGCTGTGAATTTTCTTATGCTTGTCTAACTTTACATTGTGGAAGAGAGATGGCAGTCACTGGAATTTTTAGTTCTGAATTGTGATCCTTTCTCATTGCAGCAATATGCTGTTCAATAGTCTCTCCTTTCTGGGCAATGGCAGCAAAGGACACTCACTGTCAGCCACAGGACCTTGAAGGTAAACAACCAATACTCCAGGGTCCTGTGTTGCTAAGCTATGGTGTTCAGTGGGTTCAGTGTATTAGATGCACTTTCGGCTTAAGGTATTTCCAGCTTAGGATAGATTTATTACCACGTAATAACATCATGAATTGAGGGGCATCCGTGTATCATAAACCTTTTTACCTACTTTCCTCTGAGACGGAAGACCTTTTAAAGCTACCTGAATATAATGATTATGGCACATTCAAGACTCGGCTTCCTTGTTTGGCCAAGGAAGGATCTGAAATCTATTTTTAGAGGAATTTCAAACAAGCTGGGTAACAGGAAATCTTTGAACCAAAATCAAGAAACAGCAACTATTACCAAGGCTTTCAGAGGAAGGACTTGCTCAAAGAAATGTTAGTCGAATGTTTCACTTCTGTGAGAATCCCATGCTTGTCTTTAGTGCATAAAGAATGTTTGCTATTTCTCTTAATACAATAATAGAGTTTCTATTGATCACTGCATTTCTGGTTTCGGACCTTCAGTCTAACTATTGGACACTTCTCCCAGTGACTGACTTTTATCTTGACATCATTGTTTGTTTCCTGTTTGCCTGTTGAAAGATACCCAAAGGTCTGTGTGCTCAAGGGTTGGTCCATAATATGATGCTAGCAGGAGGTGGTAGAGTCTCTGATTTCTGGGTCCTGGTGGGAGATTTCTAGATCACTGGGAGCATGCCTGCCAGGGGGATTGTGGGATGCCAGCTTGCCTTTCTTGCTCTGCTTCTTGGCTGATGAGGTCAGCGGGCTACTTATCACACACTCTCAGCTTGATGTGCTGTTCTTGTTAGAGGCTCAAAGAAACAGATCTTGGACTAAAACTTTTAGAACTGTGAGTGGAAAATGTATAGAAAATAACTGCATTGGTCAATGTTACACCTCAGTCAGCCTGATATGTTGAAGATTACCAGGAGTGACCCTTTAATTGCTAATCTGATCATCAACTTTATTAGATTATGAAATGCCCTGGGTACTGGTAAAACACGTCTTGTAGACATTTTGTAAAGGGGGAGGGTCTCAAGAAACCCTAAGATCACAAGGGCTCTGTCAGAGATTAATCCCTTGATAGATACCTGGTATAGAAATGCTACTGGGAGGTGGTGAAAGGTGGAACGTGGAGACTGTTGGAGAAAGTAGGTTACTGGAGGAATGTACTGTGTCCTTGGCTCTTCCTGTTTTCTTGTTTTGTTTTGTTTTTTTTTTCCTGCCTCCTGCCCATGAGAAGTTGAGAATAACCCCTACCATCTGTTCCTGATATCACAATATTTTGTCTTAGGGCTGGGGGGACAAGTGGCCAGAGGCTGAATCCTTTACAATAATGAACAAAATAAATCTTTCCTCTGTCAAATTGTGTTGTGCCAGGTACTTTCTAAAAGCAAGGAGAAATGCAACTATTACGTCCCTCAAAGGCAGAATTAAGCAATTAGGATGGCATCAATAACTTCAGACAACATAAACGGAAGACTCATTACCAGATGAATTCAACCCAATAATAAAATGCTGTGAGTTCAATGTAAGAATTTGTCTTTATTCAAAGCAAGTCAATTGACTTTCAGAAGTAGCTCCCCAAACTTAAGTTAGAGATACCAGTAAGCATCTACCAAAAGCCTCGACCTCTGGAAGTTAGTCACATCGCTTCTCAAAGCTCTGGCATTTCCTCCCAGGCATCATTTGGGGTTTGAGAGACTCTGGATCAATGTGTCACTCTGAAAACCCAGTGCATGGAAAAAATCATTTTTCTTATGAAAGGCATTTTCTTTGAGTCATAATTGTGTCTTTGTGGAAGAAGAGCTTTTGTTATTGACACATGTCCTCACATGAGGCTTTGAAAAGGGAAAGTCATTTTGGTGACACCACAGATATGTTAGTACGTTGGGTTCAAGGAAAATGCAGATTTATTAATTTAAGCTGAGATCTGCCTAATGGCTTGTTGGCTTCAGTTTTGAACAGACCTTCACTTGACCTGCTGCTGCTTCCTATAGCTGAGAAGCTGACTCCTCCTTCCACAGTCTTGTTCTTAGAGAATTGACCTGTATATGTTCCTTCTCTACCTTGGAAACATTGATGCTTTCATTGACTTTCTCTCTTATAAATGAGAAGTACTCTTTAAGGTACTTGTAGCCTGGGATGGTGCTTTGCACACAGCACATAGTAGGGGTTTTATGAATGTTTTCATCCAACAGACATCTTGGTTGATTTACTCAGGACTTCTCAGCTGATGGATTTTTTGTTGGCTGATTTTCTGAGAGATGCTACTTTCTGGAAACCATCTTAGCCTCCCTGCCTGGGATGTGAAGTCAAGTGGGAAAAAAAAAACCAGTTTGAAGCCAAATGATATTAAAAATACTTGACCCAGCATCAAAATCTGTGTGATATGACTTTAGGGAAATGATTTAAAATCTTTCAAATCCGTTTCATTCTTGATAAATCTTCCATCTGACAAAATGGGGTGGGGATCAAACAGACTCATCTTAAAATAGTTTATAAAGGGGACTGGAGAGATGGCTCAGTCTTTAAGAGCACTGGCTGCTCTTCTAGGACCTGCATTCAATCCCCAGCACCCACATGGTAAGAAAATAAAATAAAGAGGTATTCAGGAAGACACCCAACATCAGCCTCTGGCCTACACACACACACACACACACACACACACACACACACACACACACACACACACACACACACATGCACACATGCACACACACATGCACACATGCACACTCACAAATACTTTGTTAAAAATATATATCTATATATTAAAATATATCTATATCTTTCTATATAATACCCTTTATCCACTCCCATACTCATGCTTTACTCATATCTTCCTATTAACATGCTCTCCCTATATAAGTAACCTGCAAAGTTTTTGATGGGGGCTTATCCAGTTAAGTTCTCCTGAATCTTCTTTGGCTCTGATGTCTTATGAAGAGGTGGATTCTATTGAAAGAACTATATTTAGCATGCAACATTTGCCATGTGTAGTATTCCATCATATCCTATATTTCTCCACCAAGACCACAGGCTCCTTGACAGCATTGACTGATGTCTCATATTTTTTTTTAGCCACATCAATATTTGTTAACTGTAGAAGGAGTCTATTAAGTTTTGAGAATCTCTGATAGTCACAAACATCACAGTTAATTCATTAACTCAACCAGAATTACCCAAGGTCTAATGTCGACCAGAGTTTAAGCTACTGAGTATAAAACAGTGGCGGGACCAGAAAAGGTCGTTTTCATAGAGAAGGGATAGTCAGAAACAATGATGAATCAAGATGATTTGCAGTGATGAGTAATAAGCCTATGGAGACAGTAGAGATGCAGGGTGGGCATATGAAAAGCATGTGTTCCATTCAGAAAGGGCAATAATGCTCCCTGCCCCATGAGACAGAAATCTCAGAATAGTTAAGCTTATCAATGACACATTATATGGAGACACTTTCCCTTCTGGGTATACTGCTCACTTATCATTCTACATTTAGAAAGCCCTGTTCTTAGTACCACAATTATTAAGATTATCTGAGACTATTTCCTCATAGTACCATTACTCATTTTGAAAGGGTTGTCAAGAGCTTACAAGGCAGTATAACATCAGTTAGGCTAATGTTCACCGACAAAACCTATCGATGCTAAAACTCATGGACCTGACATATTAGAAATGTATTTCTTGTATACATAGCAACTCAGCACAAGTGTTCTATGTTAGTAGATGATTGTGTGCGTATGTGTTATATGAGTACATGTCTCTGTGTGTGCCTGTACATGTGTGTGCATGCAGGTGAAGGCCAAAAGTCAACATTAGATGTCTTTACCAACCCTTTTCTGGGTCCAGTGTTCACAGATTCTGTTCCACTGGCTGCTCACAAGGTCCAAGTATCCACAGCATTAGGATTCCAAATATGAATGCTGAGGATCCAAACCAAGGTCCTTATGCTTATGTGATAAGCATTTTACAAATTCAGACATCTTGCCAGCTCTGGGTGGTAATATTTGAGACACAGAACCTTTACATCTTCTGGCCTCATTCTCTAGACCTCAAAATTCTGTGCAACAAATAAGAGAATCTGAAAATAAAGGGAAGGATCCCACACAGGCAGATCCAGTGGGCTTAAGATGAAAGAGGTGATGTGTATATATTGGAGCCAAGGGGCTGTTTCTCATTGCAAAGGTGCCTGGGAAATGTCATTGCTATGGTCCTGGAATGTGATGAGAAATTTTCCTGAAAGCCTGGCCAATTCTCCTTCCCCAGAATTGCTTTTTTTTATAGCTGAAAAAAACTTCAGTTGTTGACTGGCATAAAGCTTAAAAAAAAATGTGTGCATGATGAAAAAGCCCTTGAGTGAATCCCCCACACAGTGCATTCCACCCCCCACACACACACTTGTTACCTGCAAACAGTTAATTTCATACATTCTGCTCATCTCCACAAACTGGCCCATTTTCACAGATGTAAAGAATAGATCAAGATTCTGTGCTGAGTTACAAATGTAATACTTCAGTGCGAAACTTCTGCTATGAGTAGAAAATTCACAGCGTACACTTTCCAGTTCATTAAACTCAATGCCTCGGCATAACCCGCAGCTGCACCTGTCCTTCAGATAAGGAAGTGGTTGGCCACACTAGCTGCTAGAATATGACAAACAATGGAATGTGTAACTGTATTCAGTCATGGATTCTTTGCCTTGTGATGGTGATATGATCATCTTCATTGCTCCATTGTTACTCTTTATTTTTGGCATGGTAACAGGCAGAGCCCTTTACTCCTTGCTTTCTTTAATTGGGGATGGTGTGAGACAAGCGATTAGTAGCCAGAGAAACTGCGATGTTTTACTTTTGTTTACTCTGCCTTCTTTGCTTTCAGTTGCCATGGATCCCACATAGTGGGCACTGTTTATATCTCATGGCAGCTTTGAACATACATTATGATACTACTATCCCTAGAATGAGGGAGGGGGAAGCAATTATATTCATAGTATCTGGGTTGATTAGGGAACAAAGAAAATGCAGGCAAAAATGCATACAAAATTTTATGTTTCTTTTTCACTTGGCTGGGATGAGTGTGGTTGTGACATGGGCTAGGCCAGTCACAACCAGGCCAGGCTGGACTCTGTATTGGACAGACCCTAAGTCAAGTTTCTCAGGGAGGAAACAACATGTGGGCAGATAACTGAGCTGAGGAGAAACGGCCAAGTGTAGGGGTCATAAGACTAGACTGGAGCTGCTCGTGAATTCAGACTAATCACAGTAGTTAAGAATGGACTGTTCCGGGCTTCAGAGATGTTCAGTGTTTAAAAGCACCTGCTGCTTTCCTAGAGGATCTGAGTTCTGTTCTCACAACCCATGTTATGCAACTCACAACTGCTTGTCACTCCAGCTCCAAGAAATCTGATCTCTTCTCCAGCATGAAAGTGTACACACACACACTCATACACACACTCATACACTCACACACATACACACTCATACACTCACACACATACACACTCATGCACTCACACATACACACTCATGCACTCACAATACACACACACATACACTCACACATACACACACACTCATACACTCACACACACACTCATACACTCATGAACTCACACACATACACACACACTCATACACTCACACATACACACACTCATACATACACACACACTCATACACTCACACATATACATACACACTCATACACTCACACACATACACACACTCATACACTCACACACATACACACACATTCATACACTCACACATACACACACACTCATACACTCACACAGATACACACACACAAATAAAACTTGAAAAAAGAAAGAATTATTCTGACAGTTGATTACTATCTAGAATGTATTAATATATAAGAAGATAATCAAGTAAGCAATTGGGAAATAAACAATTTTCAAAACACAATGCAAAAGTAGCCTATAAATAAATGTGGAAAATCTTCAACATCTTTGGCTGTCAGGGAAATGTAAATGAAAAATACAATGAGGATATATCATCCCACAGAGTCAGAATGGCTACCATTAAGAAAAAGAGCAACACACTGCTAAGAGGGAGGAGCAATCGATGCTCCTGCCCCACTGTAAAGATTATGAATCACCACAAAGCATGGAAAGAATCCCTAAGGGTGCAATAGTGGCAATTATACCTTGGAGGCAACCAATAGCTGACTAATTGAACGTAAGGCCCACTCGATAGGAGGAAATGCATTCCAGGTACTGGAAACCTAGTCCATCACCCATGGACGGTAAGCTCATGGAGCCTAGAGGAGAACCTACTAATGTCACTTTCCCAAGCCAGTTTAATTTATAAATATGTTTCTAATCTCCTTATGGCCACGGATAACTGTAGCTCTTAACCCTCATCAAAAAAGTTTCTGTTTCTAGCGGTTAAGAGGCCAAAGGAGAAATCCACAAAAGGTCAAAATGGAGAGCACAGCTGGCAGCATTTGTCCTATGCCAATACATCTACAGCACAACTCCTGTGCCAGTCTGGGGAGATTGTAGAGGAGGGAGAAGAAAGAAACCAGAAAACCAGGAGGTCTGCTGTGAGACTGTGCCTTCTGTCTGTGACAGAGTAGTTACCCTTCCAGTTACAATAGATAGTTGTCAAAACAAGACCGGAACAATGAGAACCCCAGAAGCCATCCTAACATGGATGGGAAGTATCACAAGACCTCTAGATAAAGAGCTAGAGGCAGTTAATGGCTAATGAGCAAGGGAGAATTGGTCTTCCCCAGGGAGAGATTCCTTGCAAGTTATCCAATCCCAAGTAGTCAGCCTTAAATCCATACAGGGAACACTAAATGGAGTCAGCAGATTGTATTTATATATGCATATGTATATAAATATGTATGTGTATGTATATAAATATGTATGTGTATAGCAATAATTAAAGAAGAGCTCATGAATTTTGAGAGGGGGCAAGGGGAATGTGGGAGCAATTCCAAGGGGCAGGAGGGGGAAGAGTGGAAATTATGTAAATACGGCACGCAGGCATGAAATTCTCAGAATAAAATGGACTCTAGTGATGATGCATGGAAAAGATGCTGTTGGTAGGAATGTAACAGCATGAAACTTTCTCTAATAACTAAAAATAGAATAGCCATATGACCGAGGAGTTTCACTCTTTGGAATACACCCAAAAGAATCTCAGTTCTCTCAATGCAGAAATACGTGGCTATCCATGTTTACTGTAATGCCATCCACAATAGCCAGCCGAAATGCTCATTAGTAAATAAGTAAAGAAAATGCAGGATCTACATATAGGAAATGGAGATTTATTCAGCCACAAAAAGAACAAACTTTGGTGAGATGAAGATGATTTGGTAATTAGAACCACTGGCTGCTCATCAGAGAATCTGGTTCAATTCCCAGAACCTAAATGGCAGCTCACAACCATCAGTAACTCCAGTTCCAAAGGGTCCAGTCCCCCAATTTGGCATCAGTAGACACCAGACATGCAAGTGGCATGTGTGCAGGCAAAGCAACCAGACCCATAAACTTAAAAAAAAAAAAAGAAAAAGATTATGTCATTTGAAGAAAAATTCTCTAATAAGCTTGACTCAGAAATACAAATTTCAAAGGTTTTTTTCCATATGTGGAACCTGTGTGTGTGTGTGTGTGTGTGTGTGTGTGTGTGTGTGTGTGTGTGTGTGTGCATGTATGTGTGTATGTTTCGTGTGTAACGAGGAAGCAGAAGGGGATCTGAGAAGAAAGAAGACACAGAGTGGTTAATGAGAATTGAATACCATCAAAATGTGCCATATACTTAAATGAAAATGTCTTGAAACTCATAACTTTGAGCACTAGATGTATTCTGCTAATTTTTAAGTATATATGACCAATAATAAATCAATTCTTCTTTAATTATTTCTTTGCAGCTTTTTAAAGCTCATAAAATGTAGCCCTCTTTGTGAAGCTCTCCCCTCTGTAGGAACCACAAAGTAGCAAGGGTGAAGGATTAATCCCCTATCACTCTGTCAAGTTCAAGAGAGGATTATTTGCTGTTACTCACTAATGCACACTTAATGTCATAAAACATTTGTTTATAGTCAAGCTGCACAATTTCATCAATTATTCATCATACAAACATTTATTTTGCATCTTTTCAGTGTCAAGCCCATGTACATAAAAATAAAGGCGTACAGACATCTTGGCATTGGGGCTTTATAATCAGATGGGAACAGAAGAGGTAAATGATCAAGCAGGCATACTTCAAGTCTTTGGAAGCTCATGATGTCTGAGAAAATTCAGGTTTTTTTTTTAATCCTTCCCTTTTCCTACTGAAACAATATAGAAGTATAAAAATGAGTATAAACCCGAAGTAAAACGTGAAATTCAAGAAAGGCAGGACCACTGCTTACCACTGGGAGGTGGCCAAATAAACAAAATCTCACCAGCTTATTTCTGCAGGCTCTATTAGAAGGTAGCATCAAAAGGGCAGAGAAGAGGGTCTTGGGTAGACCAAGCTATTCTGTGGCCTGAATATGTGAAAGTGAGTATCATTCAGTACAGATTTTCCTAGTAAATAGAGGAAGAAGCCACAAATCAGAACTCACTACCTGAAAATGTAGAAAAAAGTTAAATAAATTTTTTTAGCCTATTGATGATTGATAAAGGTCTGGTGGGACTCACTACTCCAGTCTCCACTGAGTTAGCATTTTCTAAAGTCTACAGTCTAGGAACATGCTTAAAACGAACAGGACAAGCAATTTATAGGAAATTCCATACTTGATATATTGATTCTGGGGAAGGAAGTGGAATCAGTAATGGACAAGGGCTACTGGGCTTTGAGGACAGGATCCCCGTTTGCCATTCACCCAAGTTGGGGTGTCTCTGTGGTTGAGAGGCAAGTCTTTCACTACGGAGGGAAAACACTAGCAGGCTGATGAGATGAGAAAGAAAAGTCTTCCCAAACATTTCCAGTATCTTCCCAGCGACACCTAAAAGGGAAGGGAGCAAGAAAAAAAAGATAAAAGGCTTAGCTATTATAAATTATTTGAAATGAATGAAGGGTTAATGAAAGAATACTTGGAACAATACAAATTAAATGGTACACATTTATAAATGTGTTTGTGATGTTTCTGAAAAAAATAACAAAATTCTATAAGCTAAAGAAAGAAAAATATCACTTATAAATGGTGAGAGTCGGATAAGAAACTGAACTAGTAGGAAACGCTGTATGAGAGAAAATCTGGTGTGTGTCATTCTAAATCTCTTATTTCACTTAAAAGCAGCGCTTCTCAGCCTTCCCAATGCTGTGACTCTTTAATACAGTTCCTCGTGTCGCGGTGACCCCCCCCCAAACCATAAAATTACTTTCACTGCTACTTCATAACTGTAATTTTGCTACTGTTGTGAATCATAATGTAAATATCTGTGGTTTTTGATGGTCGTAAGTGACCCCTGTGAAAGGGCAGTTTGACCCCCCCACAAAAGGGTCATGACCCACATGTTGAGAATCGCTGTTTCAGAGGACCATGTCAAGTTCTATTTTCCTATAAATGGCACAAGCTGTCAGGGAGTATCCGCTGTGGGCAACGCCATCCCTAAGTAGGCAGTCCTCTGCTATACGATAGCTATTCCACTATGTTTCTGCTTGAGTATCTTTCCTGACTGTTGGCCTTTGACCTCTCAGCTGAGGTAAACCCAATCTTTTCCTGAGACGCCTATTCCCAGAATGCTTTGTTATAGCAAGATAAGGGAAACTAATAAATGGAGAATATATATTACCAATAGATGTGTACAGTTGGAAATATACACATATTTTTATAATTGAAATATATCACACATGCATGTGCACACAAGCATGTGCACGCACACACAATTCAAATGGAAATGAGACTATTTAGCACAAGAAAGGGAACCAGGGAGAGTAAGAATGATGGGTGAACAAAGTGTATGATACACATGTAAGAAGATGTCATAGTAAAAGCCATGACTTTATAGTATGTATATACTAATAGTGAAAACAAATGCCTGCAGATGGGTCTTAAGATGTAAGACTCAAACTGACAGATTCATGACAGGGAAAGTGAAGTGGGGGATAGGGCAAGTGCATTATATTAATGTCACGTGAGATAGACTTCCAAGCAGGGAGTATTAAATGAGCCAAGTGTTCTACTTTTAATGAGAGGAGATCCAGGTTCATGAAGCAGCCATGACTCTGAGTTTTTATGCTTATAAGAAATAGTAAAAGCCAAGCCTTTTGGAAATAAAAGGAAATATAATGATAAGCGGGTAGAATCTATCCATGACTGTCTCAGAAATACATGAAGCAAATAAAACCAAAATAAACTAAGAGTTTTAGGATATGGATACAGGAAGTTTTAGTATAGAAGATGCCAATAAATTTTTATATGAAAGCCCTGTGGAGCCAGACATATAATTTACCACAAAGAAAACACATGTTTTAATTTAGCCCCCTTTCAATGGTAAGACCCATTCTATATAATCTAACTTGATGCTATAGTCTCTTAGGGGATGGCAGCACAATGCTTCACCAGGCAACTGGTTCCTGTGAGGGGACCTTTGACATGACTTTCCTTATGTGGGAAGCTGTCCTACACTGCATCCCAGGGCACATTGACTCCACATTGCATTGGTGTGTGCTGCTTCCTGGTGATGAAGGTCATATTGGTGCTTCTTCTCAGCTGTGGAGAGACTTTGATAAAATAAACATAATATCCTTGAAAAAAGACAGTATTTTAGTGTTGAGAAAGCGAACATTAGGGGGTGATGGCACACAAGAACTGTTACACAAAAAGAGAGTAATATTAACAGAGAAAGTAATAAGTGTGGAATGGGATACCGGGGAAGAAATGGGACAAGATTGTAAATAAGATTGAGTCATTTAGATTTATTTTTCAAGGCAAATGAGGCATTAGTGGGATCAGAAAATGGTAAAATTGAGGTCAATTGGCAAGATATGGCCTATGGTACTTCTGTGTATATTTCAGGTTCGAGTAAAACATCCAATACAGATTAGACTAGGAGACTGACAGTGTCCAATACAGAATGTGATGGGGGAAAATCAACAGGTTTAGAAGACAACTGTGTTTCATCTGTATCTTGAATTGTCTACAGCAAAGCAGGAATGTGATATTTTGTTTGTAACTGTCCCCCAAAATCTGATAGAGAGTGGCATTATTAGGAGATGTGGCCTTGTTGGAGGAAATGTGTCACTGTGGAGGTGGGCTTTGAGATCTCACATATGCTCAAGATACAACCCCATGCCTCGATGGCTTCTTACTGCCTCCTGATTGAGATGTAGCCAACACCATGCCTGCCTACCTTTCCCCATACTGCCAGCCACCATGCTCCTTGCTGTGATGAAATTGGACTGAACCTCTGAACTGTAAGCCACCTGAATGAAATGTTCTCCTTTATAAGAGTTGCCATGGTCATGGTATCTCTGCACAGGAATAGAAACCCTAAGACAAGAGGTACCCCAACCTCTTCTTCTCTTACGTTTCCCAGTCAGTAAATAGATGGAATCTACTGGGTCCTCTTTTCAATGCCCACCTAAGCAACTTCAGCAGTCATCACACAGGCTAGACTACTGTCACCTCTTGCCCAACTTTTGACAATAACCTCCTAATCTGTTGTGTTCCCTTGCTATAGTAGCTGTGTGGTAGGCAGAATAATGTCAGTGTGTATGTCTGCCTCCTCCATCTTTCCTGTTAACTCTCGGTCTATTGTGAAGTGTCTATGCTTAGAACAACCCCCTTGCAGTAACGCACAACCATGCTCCTCCCTCCTCCTCCTCCTCCCCCTCCTCCTCCTCTTCAATCCCTCCTCTCCTTCCCTCCCACTTCCCTCCTTCTGTACTCCAGGTGAGTCTTTTACCTTCCCTACATCCTTGAATGAAACTCCTAATCTTGCCCAGAACACTTCATTTCTTCCCATGCTTTAATTTCTTTTCCATCCTTGCTCTTTCTAGTCTAGGACACAATTTATTTTATTTACCTCTCATCCCTTCTAGAAAAATAAAAGCTTTTTGAGGAAGGACTGAGCTGTTGTAGCTACATTTCCTTAGAGGGGCTCCTAGGACCTAGTAAATGAGCAAAAAAAAAATCATTTAGGGTCAATGCTTATGAAAAGTACACATAACAAATTAATCTAAATGGCACTTTCAAAAAATATTGTTTCTCTTATTTCATTTGACAGAAAAATGGGAGCATTATATAGCTGGATAGTGTGACATTTGTCTTGGTGCTCAGGATTTTAAAAGAGCTTACTTCCACGTCAAGCCCCAAAGGGATGTTATTGACTATTAAGGAAAGAGATTTTATTTTCTTACTGCCTTTCAAGAAATTCGACTTTATAGTCCACAAACTTGTGCTCACATATAACCAGAAAGTTAACTGAAAGAAAGTAATTTGGAAAGAAAATTTGTGGTTGTGTTATAGCTTAGTATGTCCGGTCTTTTGATGCTATGACATAAGGATGTTATCTGTAATGTTCATCATAGTCTAGTTCCAAAAATATTGCCCAGAAGAAAACAACAAAAACCCAACAACTCAGGATTTAAGTAAGTTTACAGTTTTGTTCCAGGTAGAATTCATAGCTGCTCTTGGACACATGTGGCCTGTGGGACACAGCTGTGACTCTCCGAAGTCAGGAGCTATTTTTCTATTAAACTGCACTTGATTTTTCAGCTAAGTTTTGCTGTTTTAAGTAGCCATGAAGACGGAACAGAACAGGTGTCAGAACAACACAAAGCTAGAATTTCAAGAGATATGAGACCTTATCCCAAAGTCAGCAAAAGTCCTAGGACCTTTGCTTAGTGCAAAAGTTGGAATCACAACTATTTTAAGATGTTCTGTTTCGGGGAGCCCATGTCAAAGACAGTTTGGGGAACCTTAGCTGTGTCAGATGCAGGAATCAGATACTGTCAGATCAAAAAAAGTGTTATTTGGCGCGAATTGAAGCAGGCCCATTTTTCTAGAGCAATTTGTAAACGGCGTGCTTCCTTCTAGTTCTTCCTCAACAGATGCCTTGATGCAGTGGAGTCTCCCCATGTCTGTGTCTGTTATTCGCCAGGCTTTCCCCCATTTCCTGTGTTCTGCGGAACAAGCCAAGAGCTTTTCCTCTGGGTTTTCCCTCCATTCTCCACACCAGAGAACCTGAGCTCTCATTATTATTTTTTTAAACTTTGTTTTCAAGGGTGGATGTAAATGGCTGTGAAAGCAGAAATCAGTGGTATTGTTTCTGCATGGATACTGGTGCCTCGCACACAGTCTACACAGTTAATGATTTTAAAAAAATTAAAAACCTATAGGAATTAAATATGTTAGTTCATTGATGGCTCCTTATGGTATTTGTGACATGTGACAGGGCGGTGGGGAGCAAGCTTCTCAGGACAATACAAGTAAAGAAGGAGACCCTAAAAGATTAACTTACAAACCATTTAAAAAATTTAAAAGTGGCATTTTGAAAAACAGCCTTTTTCTGTGACCTGGAGCAGAATAATATACTTCCCTTTCCTTGCCCTTGAACACACAGAAACAATTCCTAAGGGAATTTATTCTAAAAAAGAACTTTTTCTATGTAAGCAGTTAGCCTTATGTTTTTAGATATAAACTGGAATTAAAGTTTTTCATCTGGGTGTTCTTGCTTATCTATGCTGCCTACTGCTGATATCAGAGATGGTTATTTGGAGGGTTTGATTTCACCTATAGATATCCTCTCTTGAATGCCTGTAGGCTATTTTCTTTTCCCTTTTAGCTTTGTGCTTCGGTTGGCAGTGGCTGAAATGAACTCTTACACAAAAACAGGTGGGGGGAAGAGGGGGGCGAGAATTCAAAGAAATGTCTCCCTGGAGTGTGATTGATTCTCAGTGGTTTGCTATTAGACCTTTAAATAATTAAATACAAGAGAAAACAGGCTTGGGACATGAAAGGGGTTCCAACCATATGTTGAATATAGAAATGAGGAGATGGCCACAGAATAAACATTGTTTTCCTTAACCTTGCCCTGCGGTATCTATGGGGATCTTCCTGATGCATGACCCCCTTACAGGAGCCTCCCCTGCAGACAGGGAGTCAGAGCAAATGGTGAATGGATCATCAAAGGATCCTTCAGACATACTGTCTGTCTTTAGATATCTAGACTGTTCTTAAGGTAGCCTATTCCTTGCTTTGCAGGGCTCAAGGCATAAACTGGAAAGTGCCATCAATGCTGGTAAGAATGCACAAAGATGTAGTGCATGGTCTGGGTCTTCAGTAAACACTGGCAGGAAAACTGAACACAAGGGAGAGAAAGTTGGGGTCCAGCGTGACAGAGTGATGGTGTTACCCCTCCCCCCCCCAGCTTAGAAAGACCTAGTCCCCTGCATCTGGAGATGGAACCTTTTAAGGAAAGAAGGGCAGCATCTCAGAAGTAATTAGATAAGATGAGGTCATGCCAAAGTGCTGTGAGCTTCTCATCCTGCATGACTGGTATCCTTAACAAGACTGGCTGATGCTAAAGAGAAACAGCAAAAAGATTCTTCCTCGTGCCTCTCACAAGGAGCTAGCCATGTGTACCCCTTGAATTCAGATTTTGTTTAGCTTCTAGAACTATGAGATAATAGATTTCTGCTTTTTTAAGGTGTTTAGTCTTTGGTACTTGGTTACGGCAAATCTTCTAAACTAATAGTGTGATGCCATGAGGATCAATTTGTAATGCAAGTAATGGCTGCCTGTCAGTAAGATATCCCCATGTCACACCTATGTGTTAATTAGCAAATACTCCACACATACACTGTTGTGTGTTGAGCAACAAATGAACCTACCACCCCCATTAGCATTCAACACAGTGCAGGCACTTAGGGAACATAAAGAATCTAAAAATGGTCCTACTGTGGTTTGAACTTGAAATGTCAGCCAAGGGTTCATGTCTTTGGAAACCTGGTCACTAGCTGGTGGCACTGTTCAGGGTGGGGCTGGGGTGCAGAGTGCTATGACATCTTTAGGAGGCGGAGTTTTGCTTTGCAGTTCATGGCTTCATTTCCTTGTCTTCTGGAAAACAGCAACCAGACCACCCCCTATTAGAAGGAAAATGTTGCAAGGTTAACAGAGAGAGCCTGGAAGTCCTTCCTTGTCATCTAAGGAACAAAGCATAAGTGAATGGAAGCTTGGGAATAAAAACCCAAGATGGGCAGGCTGCCAAAGACCATACAACAAGTGGGTGAACAATTTCCTGGTGTCTTTAACATCTCACTAGGTCCACATGGGAGGCTCTTTCTTTCCTTAATTCTATGTCTATTTCATGGGGAACTTAAAAGCTAAAACATTTTCCCCCCTTTTCTGGGGATTCTTTAGTTAGTTTGTATTTTGTTTTCTCTTCAACTCCAATAAAACGAGCCCCAAGGTTCCTTTTGAGTCCATTTCTGAAACCCTTTATTAGTGAGACCAGGAACCCCCAAAGGAGGCTCAGTTCAATTGTCAACATGTGTTTGCTAAGTGAGCGAGTGAATATAACTCAGTGATTCTTCTCCTGTGAAGGGGATCCTGCCTCATGTTTAGAGGGTAGCATTTTAAGGCATTTTCATGTACATTAATCCATAGAATTCTCAAGAACTCCTTGAATCTAGGTTGGATTGTTACATGTGCTGCTGGGCTTAAGATAAAGCTTGCTATTTACTTTGAACCATGTAATAAATACCTTTAATTTCTGACAAACCTCAGGGTCATGTTTGTGTGTGCGATCTAGTTGGTAGATGACTTGACATATGTTGTTGTGTTTGCAAATAGCAGCATACTTTGAGGATTTGGCCTGGAACGTGTGTCAAACACAGCGCTCTGGGTTGAATGCTGGGCTCACAGTTTTTGCTGACAACGCGGGAGGAAGAGAATACTTGGGCTGCTAGAGGCAGCTATTCTCAGAAATCTATGTGAATGAATATTGCTAAGCACTCCAGCCTTTAGGGGATCATTCTGATCCTTACATGATATTTCTCTTTATTTGATAATATATTTACTGCATTTATTATACATGATTCTATAAGTCTGTTTTCATGAAGTTTATAATGTACTGTAAGTGCGATCCCCTTTTGGAAATCATGACTGTAGCCCCACCTCAAGTCCATTTGTTCTCCAACTCTTTGCCTACAAGTTTAAGTATAGGGGGAAAAATTAAAATAAAAAATTTCACTGTTAGTGATTCTAAAAAGTAATAAGAATAAAGTGACCTTTTTTTTTCTTTTTAAATTTCTTTCAGGGATTTTTGAGAAGCAACCACAACGTTAAGTTCATGATACAACTGCAAAGTCAGGCTTACCTTACAAAGGGAACTGGCCAGCAGAAGGAAAAGTCAACCCACTGTGAAGGAAAGGATGCAGACCTATAGTTTCTACTAGGTGGTGGGTGCAGTCCCTTGTTACTACTAGGTTTCTGGTCAGGCTAGCCACAGTTCGGACCTGCCTGCCGCTGCTTATCTGAACCAGCAATCCCAATGAAACACACAGATGCTTATAATTAACTTCATGCTGTTTGGCCTATGGCTCAGGCACATTGCTAGCTAGCTCTTACTTCTTAACTCAACCCATTCTCATTAATCTGTCTGCTACGTGGCCTGTGGTTCACCTGTGTTCCTTACATGTTTCTTCTTTGGGCATCTGGCTTGATCTGTATCAACTCCACCCTCCTTCTCCTACCTATGCTGATTTCCCCACCTACTTTTTCTACGGTGCCTGCCATGGGCCAAAACAGTCTTTTATTTAAAGAATGATATTCACGGCATACAGAGAGACATTCCCACATCAGTCCCTACCTACATTTTTGGGCAAGTGCAGAAATGCACCTGTCAGGAGAAGCCAGACTCAGGAGGAATAGAATCCCCACCAACGCCCCTGTGGGGGAACATGATGTGTTTCTCCTGTGGCTTCGGTGTTTGTCATGTGTGCTTACAAGTTCTCTGCATTTGTTTCCCAGGTCTTACTAGCAATCGTGCAACTGAGCATGCCCAGAAGTTCCTAGGCTTTGTGAGGAATTTATGGTGTTTGAATTGTATACTTGCCCTAGGAGGCTTATCGTTGTTCATAAGGTGTGATCGTTCCAAACAGGTTATAGGCTTAACAACGTGTATTGGTTTCCTCTTTCATTTGTTTTTGAGACTAAGTTTGGCTGTGCAGCTCAGATTGATCTCCAGTACAGAGAGTTCAAGCATGTACCACCACACCTGGCCCTTTGGGACTTTTTTTTTTTTCAAACCCTGTCTCTTGGATACTCCACAGATAAGCTCTGGGTTTATTCGGCAAGGCTCAGTATCTAGGACGGCCCCTGTACATTCAAACAATGAGATGATGTTCATTCCATGTGTGCTTTGTCAGTTGGTGTCTATTGAATAGTGTAGACCTTGTCAGTCAGGGTTAATTGAATAAACCACTATATGCCCACCACAGGGCTGGTTCAGAGGTATAGTACAGGTAGGCATTTCCTCAGTCACAGAGATTCCTCATGGTTTTTCTTCTCCGTAATCCCACATGTTGCCCTTAGCTCTACTTTTCTTCCTTTTGTAAACACAGGAAGACCACCAGATACCAAAGTCCTTGATATATTGCTGCTTTCTTGACAACTAGGGTGGGAACGGGGAGACAGACCTGTCCAATAGCCTGAATACAGTAGAGAAATATATTATTATTTTCTGTTTCCTCCACAGGGAAAAAAAGAATTCTAGCCCATATTTTGACATTTTAGGAAGACTTACTGGAATTCTGCCACATCAAATGAGCTGACAGTATGACATTCTGACATTAATGTTCAACAAAGCACATTTATTGCAAAATTTAGAGGCTAGTCACATACCTCCAAGGCTTTCTATTATTATTATTATTATTTTCTTCTTGGGCCTGCCTACTTGAGGGTGTCAAGAAAGGAGACTATTAAGCTTTATTTCTGAAAATTCAGCTGATATGGTGTACCTTAGCTCAGCTGGCCAGTGAGACTGATATGTCACACACAGAATTGTCATTATTTCAGAAGCCTCCTCTGAAGGGAGATTCAAAGTACTCTACTTTAAAACTCTAATATCAGGGGCACTTTGAAGAGAACACAATTTATCCTTAGAAATCCAACCACATTTTGCTTGCTTTACCCTAATTCAGGATCCGTACAGCAGATTTTCCATTACAGAGAATGATCTGCAGTTGTTGAAGTATATAATGTCAGTCAATGTTGAGCATCTACTTGTGTTCATCCCTGTGGAGGAATTCAATTTGGTCCAATATACTTTGATGAGCACCAGTGATGTGTACAGCCCCAGGCAGTTGCCTCAGGGCATGAACCGATGAACTTACTGCCAACCAGAGGACAGAGAGATTGCACACAATTAGCTACTCTACAAAGCCAGGGTCATACGAAAGGTATAGACCAAGTTCTCTAAGGTTTTAAAGGCATAAATCTGCTAAACATCAAGGCCCAATACACTGCATCACCTTCCTCAGCACTAGGGCTTACTATCTTATTAAGTACTTTTTGACTGACTGTATGGATATTTAATTTGAGCATAAAGATGAAGGGTCAAGGTTAGATGAGGCTTTGATGTATAGTCTGAGTTGACTCTCAAGAGATGAGGTTTTATCAAGACCTAGTACAAGTAGCAGGAGGGTGATCTGGGTACAGACACAGTATTTGGAAGGTGATTGTGGAATGTCCTTGGCAGGATTTCACTGGTGTATGTGTGTGTGTGTTACCCAAATGCATGGAGGTCATAAAAGGAAAAGCCAGTAATTCTTGTTGGGACGAAATTATGGTGACTCTTCATACCAAGTTGAAAATTTGAATTTACGTTAGCCATTAGGGGAACACCAAAATATTATTTTGCTGTCTCCTTTTAATAATTCGAACTTTTATTTAATACTTGAAGTTTTCATACACGTATACAATGTATCCCAATCATACCTAGCCTCACCTTTCCCCCAATTTCCTCCCTCACATCTTTTTCTCAACTTTATATTCTCGTTACATAACCTTATTTTTTATATTCATTTTTAACTCACTGGGTCAAATTAGTGCTGCCCGTATGTGTGTGGGTGTGGGCATGGGCAACCTACAAGCGACCACCACACTCCAGAGAGATGCAGATATCAGCTGCCAATAGCTACTCAGTTAGGGTGGGACCTGTGCTGATACATTGTATATTTAAAAAAGCTTGTCTGAAAATCAGAAGACAGAGTCAAGCCACGGAGGTGAGAGAGTGGTGACCCCTGCCTTTAACCCCAACACTCCATAGGCAGAGATCCTCTAGATCTTTGTGAGTTCAAGGCCAAACAGCCAGGCCATGATGGCTATGAGTTCATATGTGTAACAGTCATGCCATGTCCAGGGGACAGAGCTTCATAGCATCTCTCTCCATCATGTGGGTCTTTCATTTTTCATTACCCTCTTCCATACTGTTCCTTGAGCCTTGAGTGAAGGTGGCATAGTTAACGTAAATGACCAATCTGTGGCTGAGTACCCAAAGTCACTTTGCACTTTCAACTGTAATACTTCTCTTCATTAACCACTATCCACCTCAATAAGAAACTTCTCTGATCAAGGGTTGGAGAAGCACAGCTCTATAGACACAGATCTTTAAAAGATAACATAACTATTTAGGGGAAAAAAGTGAATAGGTTCTTCCTTGGGGCCTGTGGCTTCTTCAGCCATGGAGTTTTGAGCATGTTTACAACACCAAACGTAAATCCCCTCCTGTAGCACAGGCTTCGAATCTAATCAAGTGAGTCATTGGTTACCTCCAGGAACAGTCTTGCTACTGTTGTACCAGTGGGTACATCTTGTCAACAGGTCAGTATTATAAGCATGCAGGGCCCAACATTGTGGTTATTGATGTCTTTTCTCTCTCAGTATTATAAAATCTAGGCAGCAGGGAGAGTCTCCTGGTCACTTCAAGAGTGATTTCTCTGTGTCCTGCAACAAAATATACAGTATCTTTAGCAACTGGATATCGTCTAGTAATGGTGGGAATCCAAGAGCAACGGCAATAGTCTATATTGATTTGGGGATCTTTGGTGCCTCTCATAGGGAGATAAGCCGTGACTGGCACAGTGATGTTCATTTAATAACTCATGTCTTACTTGTAGGTAAATGGATGGAACTGGAAAACAAATACACCGAATGAGGCCACTCAGACTCAAAAAGACAAATGTCACATTCCGGCTCATACAAGGGATCCTAGGTTTTGCCTTGTGCATTTAACATGGACCAGGTGAAATCCAAAAGGTGTGCCATTGCCAGGGGGCTGCATTTAAGGAGAGAAAATAATGGAGTATATGTGAACTGAACGAAGGTGGGAGATCCTAGTGACCGAGTGTTCCATCAGAAAGTGGAGTGATGATGGAGGAAAATGAGGGAACAGAGAAAAGCTTAAACAGAATGAAGTGTATAGAAAGAAGCTGTGTGGGATTCATGATAGTTTAACCCAAGGAAAACATTGAGATCTAAATGTTCAAGTGGGGATGGGGACTGTGGGTAAGCTAAGGCTGTTCGAAGAAGCCTGATGAAACCCCACTAATGTGTAAACTAATTAAAAATACATTTTTTTAAGAAATTGAATTTGAACAAAGAATCCCACATTAGTAAGCAATGTTTCTCCCACAAGATATGGGTAATTAAACATTATTTTTTAGAAACATCTTGATATTTTATGAACCATGACTTAGGAAAACCAATTTGCTAGTTTTATATGAATGCAGCTTCCATATGTAAACATGTGTCAAGATTTCTATATTCTACCCAAGATGGAAATTATCCAAATATCTATTATCCATATTTATAGCAAATTCTTATAAATTGGTAACAGCCAATTGCAATGCTCATAAAATTTCAGAATGAGTGTTAGAGGATGGATGAGTAGGGTAGAGAACAGGGCTGGGGCGATACCTATCTGCTCATGTGAGGTATATGTGTGTAAATGTAGGGGAGGGAAGTGTGGAGAAGAGAAGAGAGAAATAGAAAAAGAGAAGGAGGATGGACAAAGGTGAAGATTCGTGAAAATTCTTGAGTCTATATTAAAAGAGATAATCCTTATGTGGAGAGTTAAGTAAGGAGTCTCCAGACTGGTGTTCAGCAGCAGGAGCAGGGTCAGAAAGGGCAGAGGTGTGAGACAGAAGCTCAACACACCATCATCATCCCTGCTCCAAAAGCCCGGTAAGGGCTTCCCAGAAGGAGATTGAATATATAGGTCACTAATTCACCCTTTCAGATCATTCATGTACATGACACTCACATAGAGACTTCGTGTGATCATTCACATGCACTCAGAAAAGTTACCAAAAAGAGGTGGTGGTGAGGGTTTTGTAACTACTTATTTTTTTTTCCTAACAAGAGAAGCCTGAAGTAATACAAAAATGGTTTAACCTTATTTTCAGAGCAACCGAAGAAGTGCAGACTTCACAGCATCGCTGTTCTGAAGTCACAGCATAATTTTCTACAGCACATAGTCAAAGAAACATGAACTGTGACTAGGAAAACCAAAGGCTCCCAAGATTTATTAACGGTTCAAATACTAGTCTAAGCAATTTGTTTAAAATTCTGCCCAGGGGTGGGGTGGGGTATTTAAGTTGGCAGATAGTCACTCATGCTTGAGATTAAAATTTTTTTACTTCATTATATTTCCTTTAAAGGAGCAAGAGTTAATTTGGCACGATTGGCTAAAGAGTTTAGTTTTGAAAAAAAGAAGCTTGAATAATATAAAATAGAAGGAATGATGCATAGACGTGATGGGTGCAGAATGATGTCATAAACAACAATGATAACGGCCGCAATGATGCGGTACTATGGTGACTCCTAAGCACTAGGCGCTTTGCTAAATGCATTATACACATAGTCTCTTGTGCCACTGACTGTATTTCACAGAGGGCCACTGCGGTTCAGGGACAATAGATGGCTATAATATATGCAAAAAAGTCCCAAGAGACCTGTGGTAGAACACTTGAATCTAAATGCAAATTGGTGACCAGCTAAGTTATAATGCTCTAAAAGATTAATCACTATGTGAATCTTAATATCTACCCTAGGAGCCAGGCACTATTATGACTGTATTCCCATTTTATATTATTTACCTTTCATAGATGAAATCAGTGGGACACAGAAGACTTGCTCACTGTTTCCCAAATCACATAGTTAAACAACAGAAAAGCTGGGATAGGTAGATCACACAGATTTGGGGGCTGGAGTGGACAGTGTAATCTCAGGCAGAAGAATCAAGTTTGTCCTAACTGTCACTCCGGTTCCAGAGTAGTGATTACTCTTCTGAACTCTCCTTGAACAGCTGAACACATGTACATATATCCACAGGTGCATACACACACACACACACACACACACACACACACACACACACACACACACACACATACACACAGACACATAATCTAACTTTGGCTCATAGATTCTCTCACAGTCATTTCTAATATTTTATGTTTGTTATGGATTGGAGTAGATGACAAAATAGAAATTAACAAAATGATAAGTGAAATAAATATCAGATCTTACACATTAAGAAGCATTGATAGGGCCAATGAGAGGGTTCAGCCAGGAACGGTGCTCAAAACCAAACTTGATAACCTGAGTTGTCTCAGGACTTGTGAGGCACAGGAGACTTGGACTTTGAACTCTTAACTAAGTTGCAACTACGAAAGACTATGGGAATTTCGTGATCATTATAATGTGGTCAAAAGTCTATTGACCAGTTTGCTTTCTCACACAACCCAGGACAATCTCCAGAGATGACATTGCCCATGGTGGAGTGGACTGGGATCTTCCACATCAATCATCAGTCCAGAAAATGATGCCTCCAGACTTGCCTGTAAGTTAATCTGATAGGAACATTTTCTCAACTGAGGTTTGATTTTCTCAGATGTCTTTAGATTATTTCCATTTGATAACCCAGAAATGTTGTATTATATTTCTGGCCTGGACTTTCCAGCCTGGCCTCGTGGCCTGGGCCCACAGACCCACAGAAACATACTCACATTCGTATAATTTTTTTGCTGATCAGCCTATGGCTCTGGCATATTGATAGCTAGCTCTTGCTCTTAAACTAATACATGATTCTTGTCCTGTTCAGCCATGTGGACAGTACCTTTTTTTAGAGCAACATGATTATCCTATTAGCCATGCAGCTTGGTACCTTTTCTCAGAGCAGCATAGTTGTCCTCTGCATCTGCGGGATTCTCTGGCTTCTCTGTAGCATCTCTGCTCTGTTCTTCCTGTTCCCAGAGTTTTCTTAGTCTGGTAGCTCCGCCCACACTTCCTGTCTGCCATTGGCCAATCAGCATTTTTATTAAACCAGTAGGTGGGACAATTATTTACCATGTAACAACATAATCCCACTACACAGAAAGAACAATGATGATAGTGGAGTTTGTAAAGATGCTTCTCAGGCACCATATAGCTGGATCCTGGTGTGTTTAAGGGTGTTTAGCACAGACGATGAAAGTATAGCAGTTTGAAAAAGCAAACACTCTAGGTCAATAAAATTATTCCTGCAAGTAGAGAGCTAACGAATGAGATGGAGTTAAAGGACACAGTTGAGGGGAAATGTATACAAGAGGCACCTCTGATGTTTTCCTTTTGGAGTAGAAATGCTTTTCTGAAGTTCTAAATCTTGCTGTCTGGTATGAGCAGGGCAGTGGTGGTCTTCTTTCTATGATTCAAGAAGAAAAGATTATAGCTCTTCAAGAGATGGATGGTTTGTTATGCACCGTTCTAGTGGTACCTTGCCAGGCTACAGAGAGTTTCCCTCGTGGGCTCTGGGGAAGCCTCTGGGGATTAGCCTTGTGTCATATGGTCATTTGGACTATCTATCACCATAGGCTGTTTTATGTTCATTAGTGATGAGGAAATACTTCATACAGGTGGCCACAAACCAATCTGAGTGAGGCAATTTTTTAGCTATAGTTGTCTATTCTTGGGGTGACTGTTCCCCTTGGTTGGCTCCCAGAGGTGAAAGGTAAGTCTCTGTTGCTGAAGATAACATGTATTTCAGACACAAGACTTGGAAGATTCATTCATTCTAACTTGAGAAAGCCTTCTTCCTGAGGACTAGGTTTCATAGTACCAGAAAATGCCTTCCAAAGAGGGAAGCAATCAATGATCCTACCCAAATGTGCCTATGCACAACAACAGCAATCCATAGGAGAAGATATCTCAAAGGGTACAATAATGCTGATAACATATATTGCTGATAACTATCAGCTGTCTAATTGGACTTAAGGCGTGCTCAATAAGACAAGTCATTCCTGGTATAGGGAAATTGTCAACAGAAATGCATAATATGCATAAGACTGAATGATAAAAAATGAATATTTAAAATGTGTTGAAAGAATGCCAACTTGCTAGTAATAATAGATACCATAGGCAAAAATACCAGAAAGAAACTGGGCAGTTATATATAATTTATGCTTTCTCCAATTGCATTCTTAACAGATTACACATTGAACGAAAAACTACAAGGGACCACAAATTTTTAAAGGACAAAAAATAAAAATAAGTAACTTATGAATTCTAGTCTCAGTGGGAAAGCATGAATATAAATACTAAATACTAATATTAAAATAAAGGAGTTTTCTCACACCATTAGAAGAGGCAGATTTTGTACAGTTTGGATGGAATTATTTAGGAATACTCTGCAACAATTAAAATGTCTTTACCACTTGGTCTAGAAAGAATGTATTCATGTGTTCAAAAGTTTAGAAGGTGTTTGGACCATGAATTGCTAGACTGAACACGTATGGTTGATATTAATGTCCATTAATGAAGGCCTGACTTTAAACAGCTATGGTTTCTTTATACTTTGGGACACTATAAAGATTTTTATTTTAGTTTCTTGAGAGTTTCATACAGTGACTTTGATCAAGTTTGTCTTCCTTCCTCCCTTTCCAGGAACTGAGATTTATAAGGCTTTTGAAAGGATAGATATTATCCACTATGATGAAATATTGCAGATGATATATGCTTTAATAATAAGGCAATTTGCAGAGTATGTACAATTTGTTTGGAAAATAGTAAACACATAATGCATATAAATGTGTACTTCTACGTATGTTATATGATACTGCTAAATGCACAGAGGACTTTATGGTGTTTTCCATTACAGTATGAATGCAGGTATGGTTTTAGTTTGTTCAATATGCAGTACTGATATGTGTTGAAGAATATTCAAAGCAGGGATTCTTCCTAATTTGAAAGTTTCACAATTACAATTAATTTTTTTGTTCTATCTGAATGCTTTCCTTGATGTTTGCAGTAATAAGTACCTCATACTTATTAAGAACTCCACATGTGTGTGGCATTTTCATGTATTAGGGGCAAACACTTTGAGTGCATGGAACAAAAGTAAAAGGTTTGAGTTTCAGAATTTCATCAGAATATAGCATTTATCCCTTTGGGTAAGAGAGCTGTTAGAAATATTTAGCTCCATGAGCAGAATGAAAATCATAGAGTCATTAGACACTAACCCTCTCCTCTCCCAAGAGACTGCCATGAAAGTGTCTCATTGAGCTCTGGGAATGGGAAGTTACACAATATCAGTGTTCATTAAGATAGGTCGCTACCTATAAAATGAGCTCATTTTAACAATATACATTTGCAGGAGCTGAACAAAGGGAAATCAAAGTTGAAGAAAATCTGGATGTGACCTTGAGCACTTTGCCTGTGGGCAAAGTCTTAATTCATCAATGTCAAGGAAACAGAAAGATTGCGGAAGTTATTCTGGAGCATCCGTGCATGCACATCAACTTAGAGCTCCGTCCCCCAATGAGAAATCAAGCTAATATGTGCCTGTCCACTGCACACAGAAGCATCATTTCTTACTTCACATAATGACAGAGAAGCCCAATGTGGGCTCCAAAGTTTTGAATCTAGAAGGCACTCAAAAAGGAATTGACACAGAAGAGTCAGCCATAATTCATGAGAGAACTGTGCTAAGTGTCTTGGACAGAGTGTCTTCAGAATCCGGTACTTAAAGATGCCAACTTGTCATAGATACACCCAAAATTTACTGAGCACAATGCCAGTAAAGTGTAGTCCATTATGTCTCAACAACTCAGCCTCTTTGTGTGCTGTGGTTAACATATGAATGAGAAAAGTGTTTTGGTAGGCAGACAAAGCAGGTAGATGAGATGCCCTCTAGCTAGATGGCACTACAAATTACAGAATCATTTAAGAAAATATAAGTGGTTAAGTATGCTTATCCATCAAAATCCATCTTGCCCATCTATTCATATGTATATACTTTCATTCCAAATATCAAAAAGTATGAATCATACTTTGCTTTTTTGTAGTCTGCTAATGTAAGAACAAACCCACCCCTGAGGCTAACCTAGTAATGTCTCTTATTGGCCTTGTCACCTCTCTGCTGAAACGTTGGAGTCATCATATCTGTCCAGGGAAGTGGAAGGAATATCACTCAGAGACTTCCACCCTCTGCCCCACAGAGGATCCTGCAGTTCCTAAATCTCGGCACATGGTCCTCGAATCCGTCATGAGTTCAAACCGGCCAGCACAATGACTTGGGAGTCATGTATGCTAATAGCAGTATGCTATAGAGGTTTTGGGCCCATTTAGCCCCCAAGGTCTTGACCTGTCCACAGGTGCTTAACCACCCCCCAAAATGACTCAGCTGATTCTATTAATTACATGCTGTTTGACCTATGACTCAGGCTTATTGCTAGCTAGTTCTCACATCTTAACCCATTTCCATTAATCTGTCCTGTCACTTGACCTGTGGCTTACCTGAATTTCTTTACATTTTGTTCTTTTGGCGTTGGATTACATTTCATGACTCTGCCCTCCTTCCTCTGTATCTATGCTCAGATTTCTTGCCTGATTCTAAGATACCTTGCCATGGGCCAAAATCTTTACTGACCAATGATATTCACAGTATATAGAAAGACATCCCTCATCAGCAATACGTAAAGTTTTCTGTGTAAATCTCATCACAGATTATGAAATAATCCCGAAGCTTGGCTTCAAACATTTCTCTGCTCTGTTTTGGGAGAATTCTACCTGTGGCATGGCCCATTGGACTCTAGCCCATGTGAGGCTGTGACAGATTATCCCACCTCCTATTAGATTCTCAAATACCCTTCTCTTGTCCTCTTGTTGGCTGGCTGAGAGCAGTTCCCTCGAGAAAAGAATCTTCCTCAGAGTCCCTGCAGGGCTCATTCCATTTGGATCCACTTTGACTCATCATGTGTGGAGAACTATAGAGTAAAATTGTACTAGTAGGTAAGTGTGGGGCCAGAGAGGCTGCTCAGTCTATAACGAGCTTGCCATACAAGCATAAAGACCAGAGAGTATGTTCATAAAGACCAGAGTAAGTCGCATTTCAGTAAATGGCTGGAAAATTGTTCAACATTCTTAGGTACCAAGGAAATGCAAATTAAAAGCCTTTGAGATTTCACGTCAACCCACTCAGAATGGTTATCATGAGGAAAATGAATGACACTCAGTGATAGAAATGATAGGAAATGGGGAAAAAAGCATACTTATGGACTGCTGGTGAGATATTAACAGTTGAAGCCACTATGAAAGTCAGTGTGGAGATTCCTAGAAAACTAAAACCACTGTATGACATAGTGTGCCAGTCCTGGGTATATATTTGGATGGCTAAATCACGATCCTATAGAGATACCTGTCCTGTAAGATTGTTATATAAAGATATATTTATCACTGTGTAATATAATACTAAAGATGTAAATTTACTGGTAATATATAATTTTAAATATATATGAGTTTAATGCTGAAGCAAATTATATATGCATAAAATATTAATATATGTAGACTTTTCATATATAGGGAATAATAATAAATATGAAAATAATACAGATTACAGAAACACTAAGAATGGAGCGAAATTAGAAATTGATAAGGAGGAATTTGGAAAAGTCATAAATTGTTGGAAATTAAAAATATTTCATCGAATAACTAGTGCATCAAATAGGAAATTTGCGAAGAATTTCCTAAAACATCTCATGGTGAGTGAAAATGGAGACATGGTATACCAAAACTGACGAGCTGCAGCGAATTGGTTCTAAGAGGGAAGTTCAGAGCAGTACATACTTCATCAAAAAGGAAGAAATCTCTAAGCTAAACAACACTCCACCTGGGAACCTGAAAAGAAGTGATAGACTACAAGGAGTAGAGTAGAAGTCAATGGGATAGAGATGGGCAAGGCCACAGAAAAGATCTGCAACACTCAGGGTTCCTCCTTTGTAAACATCACCCAATTAGCACACTTTACCTGGACCAATAAAAGCAAACCCAGAAGTGGAGGAGGAGATGTTACAACCGATGCCATGGAAATGTAAAGGATCACAGGGACAGCTGTGAAAAGACTGTGTGGCTGAAAACTGACAGCCTAGAAGGAGCCTTGGAAACATGCGATCTATCAAGACCAAATCAAGAATAGAAATCCAAGCAGATCAATTATGAGCAAGGGAGCTGAATCAATTGCAGACATTTCTACATCAATGAAAAATCCCAGAAACAGATGACTCACCTGCTGCGCATTTATAGAAGCGATGGCGCTCCTCACAAGCGGAAAGAGGACACCATGAATTCAGTGCACAAGGTCAGCATTGGCCTCATGTTAAACAGGGCTACAGAGGAGTAAAAAAAATGCAAACAGTACACTGATCGATAAATCTGGTAAAAGTAAAGCTTCAAATGAGCGTCGTGTCAAACTACATCTAACATCACATGGAGAGATGGTTAGGGCTGGAGAGTTGACTCAGCTCACAACCAAAAATATGAGACTTGCTTTTGAAAACAAGCAGGCAAACAAATGAGAATAAAACGGAACCTATCAGTAAGCGGAGGAAAGTAAAGGGAAGTGGAAAGGAGAAACAGGAAGTTGTGGAGTGGGCAGGATCTGAAGGGAGGCGAGGGAGGAGAAATCGTGAAGCAGATGCAGTATATAAAAAACCGTTTATAGTAAAAATAAAATTAAAGAGAAAACATGGAGGAAGGGATTATTCATGATGACCAAGCACTTCTTAGATCCGGGCATGCTTTATGATGTGTTAACAAAGGTGATGCACCACATTAACAGGATGAGGAAAATATGAATATTTTGTTTGACTTAATAGAAAAAGTAAAAAAAGTAAATTTTAAAAATCCTTAATAAAGTTAGGTTGGAGGAATAAACTTCTATACTGTGAAGAGCATGCACAATAAGTCCGTACCCAACATATTCAATGGAGATTAGAAATAAAAAGTAAGTCCTGATGTGGAAATATCTTTTTATGTGCTGTGAATATAGACTGTTTTGGCCCATGACAGGCACCGTAGCAGTAGGCAGGAGCCTAGGTAGGAAAAGGAGGGCGGAGTCAGAGATGTGACCCAGCCCCCCAAGGAAGCAACATGTATGGAACACAAGTGAGTCACGGGCCACGTGGCAGACAGATTAGTGGATATGGGTTGAGTTAAGGTAAAGGAGCTAGCTAGTAATGTGCCTGAGCCATAGGCCAAACAGCATGAACTTAATATAAGCGTCTGAGTCATTGGGGGGGGGGAGGGAGTCGCTGCAGGCGGATCCAGACCATGGGGCTAGTTGGGCCAGAAACCTCTTGTTACAAAGTCCCTCCTTTAAGGTCTAGAACATGGTTCCTGCTGTCACCACTTCTATTCAACACTGTCCTAGTTCTGTTTCCCCTACTCCCCCTCCTGCTTTTCTCCTCCCCTTCCTCCCTTTCTCCTCCTTCTCCTGCTCCCCTTGCTCACCTCCTCCTCCCTCTCCTCCCCCTGCTCCCCCTCCTCTCCCTGCTCCTCCTCCCCTGCTTCTCTTCCCTCCTCCCCCTCCTCCCCCTTCTCCCCCTCCTCCCCCTGCTCCTCCCTCTGCTTCTCTTCCCTTTTCCCTCCTCTTCCCCCTCCTCCCCCTCCTCCTCCTGCTCCTCCTCCCCCTGCTTCTCTTCCCTTCTCCCTCCTCTCCCCCTCCTCCCCCTCCTCCCCCTGCTCCTCTTCCCCCTGCTTCTCTTCCCTTCTCCCTCCTCTCCCCCTCCTCCCCCTCCTCCCCCTCCTCCCCCTCCTCCCCTTGCTCTTCCTCCCCCTGCTTCTCTTCCCTTCTCCCTCCTCTCCCCCTCCTCCCCTCCTCCCCCTCCTCCCCCTGCTCCTCCTTCCCCTGCTCCTCCTCCCCTGCTTCTCTTCCCTTCTCCCTCCTCTCCCCCTCCCCCTCCTTCTTCTTTTGTAATAAAAATAACCGGACAGAAACAATTTAGGGAAGAAAGGATTTACAGTTCCATGTTACAGTTCATTATTGCAGGGAGATCAAGCAAGCACTAAAAGTGTCAGTGCTAAGGTCAAAGTCAGGATGAAACAAGCACCACAGACATCCTTGCTTATTGACTTTCTTTCTCCTCTTTTGCACTCAACAAGGACCCCTGCCTAGGGAATGGTGCTGCCCATGGTGGGCTGGGTCTTCCTACATCCATTAACCAAGACAACCCACATGGGCCATCCTGACATAGATCATTCCTCATTTAAAGCCTCATTTCTAGGTAATTTTAGGTTGTGTAAAGTTGACAGTTAAATTAGCCAGCACAACAGCAATGTAGAAAATTACCAGAGTAATTAACTGAGAGGAAATGTAAAATGACTCCAGAAAAGAAAGGAAGAGATAGAATTGTTACTGTTTGCTGAGAACATGAAATTGTACAGACACCATATAAAAACACCTGTTAGAAGCAATACACATACAGTAAGACTTCAGAATAAGCAACACACAAGAATGAAAAGCCAGGTCCTAACTTCTCCCTCCGTTTGCTTTCCCTCACTTTTTCTCTTTGATATATGGTCTCTGTACTATGCAGGCTGACCGCCAACAACCAAACCTCCTGCCTCGGTGTTACTGGTGGGGTTGCACCTGACTCTACGTCATGCATCCTGTACCAACAATCTGGGAAAGAAATGAAGAAATCAATGATATTCCCAGTAGCCACAGAAACTTCTTAGGACTAAATTTAATTACAGGAATGAAAGTTATGTACTATATACGGAAAACTACAGGGCAATGATAAAGTGAAGAGAGCAGAATATATTGTATTCATATAGAAGATGGGCTGGTATTGTTAAAGTGGACAAGTTACTCAAAGCAATCAATGAGATAAAATGCTATTGATGTCAAAACTTGGTTTTACCAGGGAGTTTGGTTGCTGGGGAGATGGTTCAGTTGGGGAAGTACTTGCTGAACCAGCATGAAAATTTGAGTTTGATCTCCAGTGCCCACATAAAAAACTAAGTATGGTGCTTTATACTTGTGGCCAGTGCTGGGGAGGAATGACAGTCTGGAGCCCTGTGGTTCACTAGCCAGCCATTCCAGCCTAATTGTTATACTCCAGATTTCAGTAACAAACTAAGTGACAAAGCAGGGTTCATGGCTCCTGGGCAATGACATGCAAGGTTGATCTTTTGCCTTCACAGGCATGTGTACACATGGATATGTGTACCAACACATATGTGTACAGATGCACGCACTTGTGTGCACATGTATACTTGCTTGTAAACACATATGTGCAGGTGTGCATACACACACACACACACACACACACACACACACACACACACACACACACACACACACACACACACTGGGTTTCTGTTGTTATGATATAGCACAATGACCAAAATCAGCTTAAGGAGGGAAGGGTTTACTGCAGCTTACAGCTCTCAGTTCACAGTCCAATACTGAAGGAAGTCAGGGCAGGAATTAAAACAGAAGCCATGGAGGGGTCCATACTATTTTGCTTCCCATGGCTTGCCCATTCTGTCTTTTCTTATAGTACCCAGGACCACCTGCTTAGCAGTGCCACCTCCCACCATGAGCTGGGCCCTCCCACATCATCAATCAGGATTTCTCATGGACCAATCTTGTGGAATCATTTTCTCAGTTGAGATTTCCTCTTCCAAAATGACTCTAGCTGGTGATGGGTTGACATAAAATATCCAGGACACATCCTGAAGCTATCTTTCTCACAAGTAGATTTCTAAACTCTTGAAATCTTTGTGGACCTACAAAAGAATTCAATTAGCTGACACATGTGAAGCAAAGAGAAAACAGCTTTCAGAGGTGTCTCAATAAGTGATGTCAAAGCCTACTATAAAACCATGGCGATAAAATTATTACTGTACTGGTATTAAACACACACACACACACACACACACACAGGAAAGATCTCAAAATAAACTCACATATCTACAGTCAATTGAGTTTTGTGAAAACTGCCCAGAATACACAATTGAGAAAAAGGGAGGCAGTCTCTTTAATAAATGATGTTGAGGAAACTATATTCCCACAGGCAAAGAATGGAATTGGAAAGTTATCTCATATCATACTTTAAGAGCAAGATCAAAATAGATTAAATTTAAAACCTAAAACGATTTTTTAAATATCAGAAAGAAACGTAAGGGTAATGTACTTCGTGACACTGGTCTGAATAAGGTCTTTGCAAGTAGGACCTCAAAGTATAGAAAGGAAAAGCAAAAGTAGGCAAATGGGACCATATTAAACTAAAAGCCCACACACAGTCGAAGGAATAACCCAGAAAGTGGAGAGATCATGAAGCAGAGACAATGCACAAGCCATGCGCTTGAAGTGGCTGAGAGAACACTTAGGAGACTCAAACAGCATGATAAAAAGCAAGCAATCTGGTTTTAAAATGGGTAAAAACCATGAAGAGACGTTTCTTAAAAGACATACAAATCAGATGTGGTGGAGTATGACGATATTCCCAGCAGCTAAGAGGTCCAAAAAAAAAAAAGGGGATTTTGAGTTTGAGTCAGTCTGAATTCCACAGTGAACTTGAGGCCTGACTAAGATATGCAGCCAGATTCTTTTCCAAATCACTGAACAGGGAGGGGAGCATACAAACAGTGAAGGGGATTATATAAAATTGCTCAAAATTACTAATTATTAGAAAAATTCAGAGAAATTACATGTTCTCATTCTAATTAAAATGGCTATTATCAAAAAGACAAAAAGAAATGTTACAAATGCCAGGAGCTCTGTGTAAAAGGAACATTTATACGACATAGGTAAAAATGATAACAGTTCCTCAAAAATAACAAATAGAATTTCTCTATGATCCTCTAATGAGTTACATGCATGGACATATGTGAGTATGTCATCATTCAGTATCTACACAGCCACGTTCATTTGGCATCAACCTAAGTACCCACTTGTGGATACTTGTGGATAAACGGTCACTTAAAGGATGAAATTATGTCATACGTTATTAGAATATACAACTAGCATGTAGTATGTGTGACTTTTCAACCTGATGGGATTTATAGTTACCCTAGAAACAAATCTCTGGGTATGGCTGTGAAGAGTAAGCTGAACATAAGCATTCACAGCTGTAGGCAGAGTTTTACTTACAAGGCACCAGTCCAAGATTAATATTTTTTAGAATATAAATCAACACTCACGATACTAGTAACAGCTTATAGTGGCACCTGAACAGGGAATGGAGTATCCGAGCAATGGACGAGCGATGGACAGACGATGGATTCCAAACCCATCTCTCTAGCAGCCAGGAACCAGGAAGAGAGCTCCTCATGTCTCAGCAGCCTCTTATCAATGGGTTGGCCACACCCCCTCCAGGAGCCCGGGACCCTGGGTAAGTGTCTTCGGACCTTATCGGCTGACACCTGAATCCCACCACACACGGCTCTCTGCTTCCCTGCTGCGTAAAATGCGATGGTTTCCCTTTGCTGCCAAACTACCCAGGATGACTGGATTGCCTGGAACTTTGAGCCTGTCACCCTTCTTTCTCACATTACTTTTGCTAAGTATCTTGTTGCAGCAATGAGATAGAAAACTAATACATATATTATGAAAACTGTGGAAAGAAATATAAAAACCAAATGGCTCCTCTCATATGTTGAATCTATGGAAGTTGTTCTGAAATAGAGAATAGAATGGTTACGAGAGACTAACGAGGGATGAGATCTGGTGTTCTATTTTATTTTGTAGCAGGATGACCATGAATTAGCAGTATCGTATTGTAGACTTCAAATAGCTAAGAGAATAGATTTCTGAATGTTCTCACCAGAAAGGAAATGATAAAACGATGAGGTAGTAGAGGGAAATGACCCAGAGCCTACTCTCTCGTCACATCTTAAAATCTGCTCTACCCTTCTTTGAATACTCTGATTATATCAATATTTTTTCAAAACTTACTATTCCAGATAAAACAAAATGTAGGGCCTGAAACTAATATTGTCTTTAGAAAAGACATGAGGAACAGATGCCCTTGGTATGAGTAAGGTTTCTTGGAGATGATCTCTAAATAATCAACAAGGAAATATAATAGAGGAGACAGCATTGAAACATAAAGCTTCTGCACAAGAAAGAAAATAATAAACTGAAGAGAAACTGATGGCCTGAGAGAAATCTGCAAAGTGCTGTCTCCGAAATATCTAAGGAAATCTAGTCAATAGCAAGGAAATAGCCCAACTGAGCAAATGAGGGATCCACATAGACATTTCTTTTTGAAAAGCATAAAAATAGATGATATACATTTAAAAGATGGGGGTATCACCTTGTACCTGTTAAAGATAACTATCATCAAAAGGACCTAAAATTATAGTATCGGAGATTTGAAGAGAAAAGGGAACTCTTGGGTTGCTAATTCACTTATCACAGAAAACAGTAGGAGGCTCTGTGGAAAACTAAAATGGAATATCAATGTGACCACCAATCCTACTTCTGAGTATACATTAAAAAGCAAAACTTGAGGGAGATGTCCACATGCTATGTTCACCTCACCATCATTCATATCAGCCTGTACAGGGCAATGGTGTCCAATATTGCATGCAAAAGTGGCCAATATTAGCCTTTAATCAAAAGGGAAAATTTGACATTGGCTGTAACTCTGATGAATTCCCGGAGTTTGGTATGTGAAGGAAAACCTGGCCATGGAAGGACAAATACCATGATATCGCATGTCTTCATGGGCCTGCAGAGTGTTAACCACAGGGACTGGGGTGAGATCACTTTAGCAAAGCAAAGGTACTGATTACAGGCTACAGAATACCTCCTAGGTCACATTTTGCAGAGAATGGTAATAATAATATCCTACATATTAGAAATTGCTGAAAGAATAAAAGCGTCTTTGTCATCAAAATAACTAGGAGATTTTGGATCTATCAATTAGCTTGATCATTCCGCAATGCAAGCAAGCATATATAAAACACCACATTGCACCTTTTGAATATTTACTTTGTTAATGACAAAGTTTTAAATTCTTTATATAAAATAATTTTTTTTGTTAATACTATCAGCTTGGGATATTTGCGAGAATTAACTGGGATAGATTGCGTAGAGAACTTAAGTAAGAACCATAGTAAGTGCTCAACAAAAGTCAGCTTTTGCAGTAAATTCGCTTTTTGTTGCCTATTCACAGTATATTATGAGAGCAGCTTATGCTAATGGACTAATGTATTTTATATACAGAAAAACATGTTTATGAAGGATACATATATATATGTATGTATGTATGTATTCAAGTCTGGAATTTTAAAATCAAACAAGCCAAACACTCATAGCTACAACATAAAATTTACATTTGGGAGAAGGGAGATTCATGCAGATCTGAAAGAAGAACAGTTATTTCTGGAACCAGAGTAAATTAGCTGTTTCAATTAACTAGTTAATGGACTCTTAGTGATGAAGTTGTGGTAATGTAGCTAATTTGAGTGGGCTTATGGCTTTTTTATTATAATTTTATAATTAAAGTACATTTTATAATTTGGGAAAAGCTTGTAGGATTTTATAGAATCATTAAATAATTTAGGAATTTTTAAAGATAGTCTTTGAACAAATTGTTTTCTTTTTTTAAAAAAAATATTATTCAGCAGAGCCTCTGGAGAGCCCCATCATAAGAGGTGAGTTACCTTCCTCCCAGCAGGTCAGCCATGGACAATCCCCAGGTCTGGGCATCAGGGTACAAACTGGGCCTCCCAGGTAAGCAAGCAGGATCTCTGTATGGAAGGCTGACTATCATCACCCCTCACTGGACACTCTATCACCACCCCTCACTGGACACTCTATCACCACCCCTCACTGGACACTCTAGCCTGTGAATCTCATTCCATTCTCCTACCCCCATGACCCAAACCTCCCAACCTCAGCTACTAACTGAGACACAGACATTGGCTCTGATTTCTCCAAGAGCTCCAATTACCTCAAGGGCAGCCATTGTACCCAAAACAGTTCCCTGAGCCACAGACAACACTTGCAGCCATTGAAGGAAGAGATGGGTGGACACCAGAGCAAAAATACATTCAACAACATAAAGAACAGTATGGCTAGAACCTAGTGGTTCAGCAACAGCAGAACCTGAACATCCCATATAGAAGAATCAGAAGAAAACAACCTTAAAAATATCTTTATAAAGATAGTAGAAGCCTTTAATAAGGAAATCAAAAAAGAAATGAAAAACTCCCTTAAAGAAATAGAGAAAAAGACAAACAAAAAATTGGAAGAAAACATTAAATCTCTTTTTAAAAGCCAAGAAAAAGTAATCTAACAGGTGAAGGAAATATTTCAAGACTTAAAAACTGAAAGAGAAGCAATAAAGAAGACACAAACCAAGGCAGGGCTGGAAATGGAAAATCTGAGTAAAACAGTAACTACAGATGCAGCATGACTAACAAAATACAAGAGATGGAAGAGAGAATCTCTGGTGTGGAAGATACCATAGGGAAATAGAGTCACCGGTCAAAGAAAACACTAAAGTTAAAAAAAAAATCATAACACAAAACATCCAGGAAATCCGGAACACCATGAAAAGACCAAACCTAAGACAAATAAGAGTAGAAGAAAATGACACCAGCTCAAAGGCACAGAAAATACATTCAATACAATCATAGAAACTTTCCCAACCCCCAAAAGGAAATGACTATGAAGTATAAGAAGAATACAGAACACCAAATGAACTAGATCCCCCCAAAAGTCTGCTCACCACATAATAATCAAAACATTAAACATACAGAATAAAGAAAGAATTTTAAGACCTGCAAAGAAAAAAGTCCAAGTAACTTATAAAGTCAGACTTGTTGGACGCATCATATAAAGCAGTGACCTTTTCATGGTTTTTAAGCACAGTGCGTTGCTGGCAAGAGATTCTTTCCTGGTTTTGCTAAAGGCAGTTCTCTAAAGAACCACAAGATGTCCCTTTTAGGCTGTTTCCTGGTATTGTTAAGCACAGTGACCAAAAATAGCAAGTCACTCACCCCTCCCTGCAACTAACCACTCCCCGCTCCTTCCTGGCTAGCAATTGTAAGGGCGCGAAATTCAGAAATGGCGTGGCAGACTGAGTTGAGAACCTAACAAAGAAGACGGGTTCCCCCCTTCCCCTTAAACCCCTCCCCACTGGGGGCTCCGTCCACTAGGCCCTTATTGGTCCGTGCACATATACACCTAATTTGCATGAGCGTCCCCCCTTTGGAGTATAAATGGTGCTGCCTTTTGTTCAATAAATGTGACCTTGACGCCATCCTTCTTTCCTAGCACGCCTGGTCTCCTTTCTCTCTCCCCCCATTGGTATTTCAGGTGGCACCTCTTCGAAGACCCACGAATCCACGGACGAGGCACAGACCCATAAAAGATAGAAGGTCCTGGACATACGTTATAAGGACACCAAGAGACCACGGATAGCAGCCCAGACTACTATACCCAGCAAAAATCACCATAGACAGAGTAATCAAGATAAATATTTCATGACAAAATCAGATTTAAACAATATTTATCAACTAATCCAGCCCTATAGAAAATCCGACATAAGGAAACTAGATACACCCACAAAGCCACAAGCAATAGATAATCCCACAGAAGGAAACCCCAAAGAAGGGACGCGCGCACACACACACACACAGGAATTATGATTAGTAATCATTAATATCCCTTAATATCAATGGACTCAATTCACCTGTAAAAAGACAAAGGATGGATACAAAATAGGATCCATCCTTTTGCTGCATACAAGAGACACACCCCAACTTCAAAGATAGACACTGTCTCAGAGTAAAGGGTTGAGAAAAGACTTTCCAATCAAATGGATTTAAGAAACTAGCTGGTGTAGCCATCCTAATATCTAACAAAATAAACTTCATACTAAAATCAATCGAAAGAAATCAGAAAGGACATTACTTATTCACCTCAGGAAAAAAAAATCCATCAATATGAAATCTCAACCCTAAACTTTTATACCCAAAATAAAAGGGCACCCACATATGTAAAAGAAATATTACTAAAACTTAAACCTCACATCAAACCCCACACACTAATGATGGGAGACTTCAATACCCCACTCTCACCAATGGATAGGTCTACCAGACATAAACGTAACAGAGACATAATGGTGGTAACAGATATTATGACTCAAATGGACTTAACAGATATTTACAAAACATTCCATTATATAATATATGTATATATAAATACATACACACACACACACACACACACACACACACACATATATATATATATATATATATATATATATTTTTACAGAATATACCTTTTCCTGAGCACCCCATGGAACTTTTTCTAAAACTGACCACATACTCAGTCATAAAGCAAATGTGAATAAATAAAAAAAAATTGGAAATAACCCCTTGTATCCCATCAGATGAACATGAACTAAGGTTGAGTTCAACAACAGTACAAACCACAGAAAGCCTACAAACTAATGGAAACTGAACATCTCTCAACTGAACCACCCCTAGGTCAAGGAAGAAGAAATTAAAGACTTTCTAGAATTCAATACAAATTAATCCACAACATACCCATGCTTATGGGATACAAGGAAAGCAGTGCTAAGAGGAAAGTTTATAGCACTAGGTGCCTACATAAAAAAAAAAAATTGGAGAAATCTCACACAAGAGTCTTAACAGCACAGCTGAAACTTCTAGAACAATTAGAAGCAAACTCACCTAGAAGGAGTAGACTGGGAAATAATCAAACTTAAGGCTGAAATCAATACATTAGAAACAATACAAAGAATCAATGAAACAAAGAGTTGGTTCTTTGAGAAAGTCAACAAGATAGATAAACACTCATCCAAACTAACCAAAAGGCAAAGAGAGAATATCCAAATTAACAAAATCTGAAGTGAAAAGGGGGACATAACAATAGACACCGAGGAAATCCAGGGAATTATTAGGTCTTACTTCAAAAACCTGTACTCCACAAAAGTAAAATCTAAAAGAAATGGACAGCTTTCTGGACAGGTGCCACTTACCAAAATTAAACCAAGACCAGATAAATTACCTAAATAGACCTGTAACAGCTAAGGAAATGGAAGCAGTCCTTAAAAGTCTCCCAAGCAAAAAAAAATCCCAGAGCAAGATGGTTTCAGCACAGAATTCTACCAGAATTTCAAAAAATATCTCATTCCAATACTCCTCAAGTTGTTCCAACAAGAGAAACAGAAGGAACACCGCCAAACTCTTTTCATGAGGCTACAGTCATCCTGATATCCAAACCACACAAAGATGCAACAAAGAAAGTGAATTACAGACAAATCTCCCTCATGAATATTGATGCAACAATACTCAATGAAATATTGGCAAACTGAATTCAAAAATATATCAAAAAAAAAAAAAAAAACATCCACCATGATCAAGTCGGCTTCATCCCAGAGATGCAGGGATGGCTCAACCTATGAAAAACTGCCAATGTCATCCATCATATAAACAACCTGAAAGAAATAAACAACACACGATCATCTTATTAGATGCTGAAAAAGCCTTTGACAAAAGCTAACACTTCTTCACGATAAAGGTCTTGGAGAGATCAGGGATGCAGGGAAAATACCTAAACAAAACTAAGGCGATATACAGCAAGACAACCAACATTAAACTAAATGGAGAAACACTCAAGGAAATCCCACTAAAATTAGGAACACGGCAAAGGTGTCCACTCTCCTCATATCTACTCAATATAGTTCTTGAAGTTTTAGCTAAAGCAAAAAAAAAAAAAAAAAAAAAAAAATCACAGTGATACAGATTGGAGAGGAAGAAGTCAAACTATCACCATTGGCAGATGATATAAAGAATTGTATACATAAGTGACCCCCAAAGTTCTACCCGGAAACTCCTACGTCTGAAAAACAACTTCAGCAATGTACCAGGGTACAAGACTAACTCAAAAAAAAATATCAATATACACAAATGATATAAGGGTTAAAAAGAGGTCAGGGAAACATCAACCTTTACAATTCCTGCAAATAACATCAAATATTCTAACCAAAGAAGTGAAAGACCTGTATGACAACTTTAAGTCATTGAAAGAAAGAAACTGAAGAAGATACCAGAAAATGGAGAAGTCTCCCGTGCTCTTGGATAGGTAGGGTCAACATAGTAAAAATGGCCATCTTACCAAAAACAACTTAAAAAATCAATGCAATCCTGATCAGAATTTCAACACAATTCTTCACAGATCTTGAAAGAACAGTACTCAGCTTCATATGGGAAAACAAAAAACCCAGGTTCACCAAAACAATCCTGTTCAATAAATGAACTTCTGGAGGCATCACCCTGACTTTAAGATCTACTAAAGCTACAGTTAAAAACAAACATATAAACAAAGAAAACCCCAGCTTGGCGCTGGCATAAAAACAAATTTATGGATCAATGGAATCGAATTGAAGACCCTGAACTTATCTCAACCGAATATGCCAGACTAGATAATCCTGAGAAGTAAAAAATAGTTTGATTTTATCTAAAATCAAAATGAGATTTTCACATTAATGAAACCTAATTTATGAAAGTCAATTAAAATGTGCCTACAAACGTATAAAGTCTACCCAAGAACCACTTAAGACAGTGCAGATAGTCTTCAGGGGTGAGTTTCTAAGAAGCACTTCCAATATTTTGTCGACAAAAGATCTAAATTGAAGCCACTTTGTTTAAAATGAATAAGGTCAATCATAAAATTCAAACTTGGTCTCCGTCCATGTGCGCTGGAGAGGAAACATCACGTACCACGAGTGACCAAGGTGAAAAGAGCTTTATATTTTCTTTTTAAAAAACCTTTTCATGTTTATTTCATGAGTGTTTTGCCTGCATGCATGCATATGTACTCTGTTCATGCCTGGTGCCTGTGGAGGTCAGAAGAGGGTGTGGGATCCCCTGGAGCTGGAACTAAGGATAGTTGTGAGCCAACTGGTCAGTGCTGGGGACTGAATCTGGACCTTCTGTGAGAGTAACAGCTGCCGTTAACCACTGAGCCATCTCTCCAGCCCTAGAGCTTTATGTTTGCATAGGAAGATGAAATGTAAAATAATGTGTATAGAATTTCTGCATTATAGAATTAGTGCTAACTGACCATGTGCAAAGACACAGCATTTATTTGTTGAGACTGAAATGCACAATGGAGGATATAGGATGCATATAAAATCCAGCCAAACAGGTGCATTTATCATTGCCATCAGGCAAATGCTGGCAAGCCAAAAACATTTAAGTGACCTATGCAGGGTGAAGGAGTATGGCACAGAGAGATAAACAAGTGCTGGGGAGGGGGGGTATAGGCCTTTTCCTTCTCATCAAATACCAAAGCATCAGGAGTGAGATAATGGGACACTAGCAGGCTCATTTGGCCTCATTTCTGACAGAGAGGGGAGAAAGAGAACAGCGGGTGGCCTTGTCTTAATGACCTCATTGTAAATCCATTTGTTGTAGAAAGGCCAATCTGTTTTCAGTGTGTCAGTCTAGATGAGTTGGGTAATTACTGGCCCCATCACTGTGATCAGATGGTATATTATAAGCTGGAAACTTGCCAATTCTTGCCTTATATAGAGGTGGTTAAACCTTTGATGTTATAAACGGCTAACACATAGAACATACTTCATTGGTGAAGGCTTAGTTTGAATATTAGTCTGAGGAGAAGCTTACTTCATGTGTGAAATCTTACAAGTTCTAAGAAACAGATTAAATTTAAGAATAAATGCTACTGGGCTTGGATAAAGTATAGTTTATTCATATTGAAAAGATCATTGTTTAAAATGGGATCAAGAAGAGGCCTCTGGCTTCTTTATTACTGAGGATTATCAGAAAATTAGCCTTAATCGATTAAGTATATGTGAGTCAGAAATTCAGTATAAGGATTAGTTTTCTCTTAGAAGATATGTAAATTCGAAGGTGACTGTGGGGGTGGGGAGAAGCCACTGTTGACCCTGAGATAAAGTTTCAAAAGAAAAGTCTCATGTTAATCTCTCTCTCTCTTTCTGTCCCTCATGACACAGAGCCATGGAGATGTCTAGTAGAATTGTAAGCAACACTAGAACAGAGTGATAACTTATTGTTTTCAAAGATTTGTTTATTACTTATTTTACACGTATGTGCTCTTGAGTGTATGTGTACCACATATGCTCACAGCCCGCAGAGAGCATCAGATCCCCTGCTCCTGGGGTTAAGCTAAGGGTAGTGAACAGCACATTGTGGGTTCTGGGAAATGAACCCAGGTTGTTAGAAGAGCAACACGTTCTCTTAACAAGTTAAGAGCCATCAGATTGTCTTCTTCGAATATCATACAAACCTCCACATGCTGCTTAACTTTAGACCTGTGCTGCTCTCGATGGAGGGTAGTTAAGAGAATAACATATACATTTAAAAAGTGAAATACAGATTATGTTAGTGTAGATGGTACCCTGTATTGACTGGGTGAGTTCACATTGAAGTTGACCTCATGAATTGAATGCCATTCAGTGGGAAATCAATGCACAGGTGGGGTGTCCCTGGATAGAAACTGGGAGATTGGAGGTCAATAATCCTTGACTGCTTCTCTTAAGTAGATGGACTCAACCATGAATAGTTTCAGGAGTATTGTTCTCCACACAGCTATCATCGAACAACACCCCTCCCACAACTCCCTGACACCACAGGCCTCTCATACTTTGTCTGTTGACCGATGTCCAGGTGAAGACATTGATCTCTGACAGATTCTTTGTCAGTAACTCTCCTCAGAGTTACATGACCTTCACACACACCTCACAACTCTGAGAAAATGCAAGTGCCGTTTTGGTACGGCCGTAATCCCATCTCCTCTTCCTGTATTATTTTCTAAGCTACTGTTGCCTTCTGTTTTTAGTGAGACATTCTCCACCCCCAAGAGAAAGAACAGTCTGAGTGTTACTTAGCTGGGAGGCTTTTGGAGAAAGGAAACACATGTGTCATTCTTCCTTTTAGTAACCGACTATGGTGAACCAACTGGACAACATAGCTCCAGCCCTGGATGTTCTTGGTCTCAGAAATCCTCATAATTCAATTGAGACTAAACTATCAGCTGCTAGGTGTCTCTGGGACCAAATACAATAGAAACATAAAAGATTGATTTAGCTCCTGGTTTCAGAGGGAATTCAGACCATCATGATGGGGTGGGGGAGGGGAGCAGTGTAGAGAAACTCCATCTATGGTGGTAGGAATGTGACTGTTCACATCAAGTGAAGTGGAAAACAGAGAGGGCAGGTCAGCCACTGGTGGGTATAACTCCCAAAGGCTCATCCTTAGGGGCGTAATACCATCAGCCATGCCTCACTGCCTACAGGCTCCACAGCCTTCAAAATAGAGCAAGCTGGGATTCAGCAGTAAAAACACCCCCTCCCTGTGTGTGTGTATGTGTGTGAGTGTGTGCATGACTGTGTATATGTATATGTGTGTATGTGTGTGTGTACAAGTGTGTGTATGTGTATTATGTGTATGTGTGAGTGTATGTGTGTATGTGTGTGTATATGTGTGAGTGTATATGTACGTGTGTGCATGTATGTGTATGTGTATGCATGTGTATGTGTGTGTATGTGTGTGTGTGTGTGTGTGTGTGTGTGTGTGTGTAGTATCTGAGATTCAAATCCTACACTAAACTTACCTCTTACATAAGCAGTTTCAGAAGTGAGATTCCATTTAACATTGACAAGAAGAAAGACAAATCACACAGTGAGACTGATTCCAAAGGAGGGACTTGGTTTTCCAGGTCAAGTCCATGCCAAAGAAGAATCACAGAAACACATACAAATTGTAGAAGACCCTGAGAGCTCACAATGACCTGGATCCTCTACAGTGGTGACTGACATCCATAATCTCATTATAATTATTCTTGTTAAGACAAGCTTTGAGGGAAAATAAAATGACTGACGTACCGTTTACTTGGTATCTTCATATAGAGGTCGTTTCCCTCAATTTTGGGTCTTATTCTTTATCAATGAGAAGTTTATGAACAGTTGAGGAATTTTTGGATGAGGAGATTAATATTGGTGGTGGCCAATGGCTCTAGATTCTTCTGCCATTTTCTGCCATTTTTAAGCCAGCACATCTTTTAAATACTTTTAAATTTAAATAGACATTTCTGCTGCCCCCTTCAGGTCCAACCTAATGTGCTGTCTTTCTGTCTCATGGCACCTTTTTAACTCAAATTCTTCACTCTGTTGGACATATGTCACCAACTGATGTTCTTCCATGGGTGAAGCACATGGCTGCCTGTTATGTAGTACAGCCTGGAGTCTGCAGGCATTTTCGTCTACTCCTGATAGGCTATTTTGGCTTCTTCTATTTTAGTATTCAATGATGATATTCTGAAAATGAATATTCTATTTTTGCATATATTTACACATTAGGAAACTGAAATAATTGAAAATAAGAAATAGGTATTATCCAGTTTTCCAGCGTTGTGTTTACATATTTTTGTCTTTTATTGAAAATAGATTTTCTCACATAATATATCATGACTACTGTTTCCCCTCTGTCTGCTCTTCCTGTTCCTCCCCAGACCCCCTCTGATACAAATCCACTCCCTTTCTGTCTCTCATTAGGAAAGAACAGGCTGCTGTGAGATAACAACCCAACACAACAAAGTAAAATATAGCAAGACAAAACAAAACCCATCACACTGAAGTTGGACAAGACAAACCAACAGAAGGAAAAGAGCCCAAGAGAAGGCACAAGAAATTAGAGACTCGTTCTTTCTCACACTCAGGAATCACATTAAGACACTACGCTGGAAACCACAATACATATCATGAGACCTGGTGCAGCCCTTGCAGGCCCTTTGCAAATTGCTTCAGTCTCTGAGGTCGTATGAGCTTTTCTCAGTTGGATTTAAAGGACCTTGTTCCCTTTGTGTCCTACATCTTCTCTGGCTCTTAGACTCTTTCTGCCTCCTCTTGTTGTGCAACAATGACTTCAACTATGTAAAGATGCGTTACATTTTTTATGCTACATTTGTTTAATGATGGAAAGATGTGTTGCTCTGCCTGACTAAGGCACCTAATTGGTCTAATAAAAAGATGAATGCCAATAGCTAGGCGGTTGAGGGAAAGGCGGGGCTGGAGGGCAGAGAGAGTAAGTAAAAATCTAGGCCCAGGGGACAATAAGAGAATGAATCTTCATGTCATGATTTGGAAGCTGGTTGGGAAGGAAGCTACACCCTACACCCTCTCCCATCCAGTTCACAGGGCTCTGATGGAAGGGTTTCATGGAAACATCCCATCTAGAGCTGTGTGTTCCCATCTCTGTCTCTGTCTCTCTCTCTCTGCCAAATGCATTGAGATTCTTGTTTGTGATATATAAATAGCGTCTCTTTTCACTGGGATGGAAAACTAGAATTGTGGCAAACATATTATGCAACAGACATCCTCCTGATATGTTTATCTGGTGAGTTTAAGTTTCCTGTTCTTTTCAAAAGTTCATTGTAGTGTGTGTGTGTATGTCTGTCTGTCTGTCTGTGTATTATACAAGGATGCTATATTCTCTGGACTTGGAATCACAGATGATTGTGAGCTTCATGGAATGGGTGCTGGGAACTGAACTCTGTTCCTCTGCAGCAGCAACCCTCTTAACCACTGAGCTGTCTCTGCTGCTCTTGAGTTTTTTGTTTTTTTTTTAATAGTGAGCATTTAAATACAGAAGAGAGAATTTCTTTCCTTCAGCTCAATGTATGAAGGAGAAGAAAATAACTCTGATCTTTCAGTGGCAGACACCTCCAGTCACTGTTGCCAAGCTGGATGCCATGTAGTTTGGTATCTCCCAGAGACTCGTGAGTTAATGACCTAATCCCTAGGGTGGTGTTATTGGGAGAATTGTGGACTTTGAAGGTGTGAAGTGTATTGGGAGGTCATGGTTTGTGACAGATGATGTTAACCATCTGCCTTTCTTCATTCTTCCACCTTCTCTCATCCCGTCCTCACCCCCATTTTCGGCTTTAAATATGAGCTCTACCTCCTTTGTACATGCCTATCATGTTGCTCAGCATGGTTCTATCTAATATGGCCATCAATTCTTTAATTCAAACCTACAGAAGTATGAACCACAATAAACTAGTATGCGGCCCCTTAGCTGGCATTTTATTACACTGATACATAGCTGACTAATAAGGGTGTTTTGAAGGTTAAGACATTTCCATTTGGAAAATACATTGTTGACTATGGAAAAACCAGCAATGATACCTCTGGATAGTGATGAGTACACTCTAGTGAGTGATGGCACAGTTCCCCGGATACTTGTTTGGATTGGAAACTCTGAAGAATTAAATTGAGCCTCAAAGAATTTACTGTCTAACTTTAATGTGCCCAGAGCAATGGTACCACTCATTTGTGGCATCACTATTATTTTTTCCTCTCTATCCTTGGTCCTCACTAAATATAGTCTTCTCTATTGTAGTAGATTCTGGGGATTCATTGGCTTGCTTATTGCTTAACCAGATGCTTTGTGTGCTTCTTGCTGTAGACTATATTGTTGGGTGCCTCTCCATGCAGAAGGCTCATCATTCTAACTCTTTAATTTAGGCAACGATATGACTCATATTTCTCAATAAATTATAAGTACAACTGTAGAGAGCTGCGTGGCCGCACCTTAAAGATGGCGCTGGCTTCTGCCTTCCACCTTCCCGATGGTGAGAGCTCTCTGAGATAAACAACTCCTTATTTGGCTAAGGCTAAGGTGGCTTGCTTCCAGGTGTGACGCCTCGTGATTGGCAATCCAGAAGGTATTTAGCTGGGAGCAGGTTTTCCCCAGCAGAGGAAGCTCTGTTCAAGGTTCCTGAATAAACTGCTGAAAGAAGAGCCTGGTGTCGCGTCGTCCTTGCTGGCGAGGTTGCGCACAACATACAACTAACATGTGTCAGTTCTATGAAGATACTTCATAGCTACAGGGTGTAGGGTTGAACTCTTTTTTACACAATTCTTCAGTTATGAGAACCTGTGTCAAGAATGAGATTCCTAGTAGGACAAAGAAACTTTGGTCCAATATCACACACACAAAATAAAATCTTTCTTGTTTTCAAGCTATGGAGATTTGAGGGTGTTTGTTCATAAATCTATGGTGATAATATTAAAGGTTTTAAAGAGCTATAGTAGGTGATATTATGACTTAAAAATAATAGCATATTCTGCTTATTGCAATTGTAAGGCAAAGGCCACACAATTAAAAGAAAAGTATTTTAGTCTCAATTATAAATATAGAATTGTACCCAATCGATATACTCGGAACACATTTGAAATTTAAAAACTTAGTATCTTTACTTCATCTAAAGCATCAGTTTCCAGCCTGTGGGTTGAGATCCTGGTGGGTGTTTAAAAGACTCTTTCATGGGGGTCACTTAAGGCCATTGTAAAATACATATATTTACGTTACTATTCATAACTTCCAAAATTACAGTCATAAGGAAGCAATAAAAATAATTTTATGGTTGGAGGGGTCACCATAACATGAGGATCTGTGTAAAAGTGTCATGGGGAAGGTTGAAAACCACTGATCTAAGAGAGATCAAATCATATTCTTCCAGATATTTCATTTTCATTAAGTAGTTGAAGTAAACTTAGAAGCAAATTTCTGGGGAAAAAAATCCCAAATCTCCCTTAACCATGAGTTTACATCTTATCATATGGCTGTAGTATCAATGTACTTTCTGATATAACAGAAAATTAATATATGTACTTTCAGTTAATGAATTATCATAGTGAAAGTATAATTCATTACACAGAGAAAATGTCAAATAAATATTAGCTGAGTTTATTTGAATTGTACTAGATTATAATTCTAAAAATCTTTTTGAAGCTTATACTTCCATAATCAATGCAATTTGGAACCTATTGTTTTTCTTTTCTTTGTTAATGTTTGGGTGCATCATTTACTATTTATACATATCTTTATGCTGCTTATTGTAAATTAAGTGCCATTGCATAGCTATCTGAACCTAGCTCACAGTATGAGATAAAGTTCTCCACATATGGGAAGCTCTGGTACCTTCCTCAGTGGGGTGAATGTCATACCCTGTGCACTCTGGGGTTTGGTTCTCAGAAGTGGCTTTATAGGTCTCAGCTCTGTGTGCCCCTTGATCAGTGTCCTCATTTGACCTAATAACCTTGAAAAATGTCCTACCAGAATGGCATTCCTAACCTACAACTTGCATATCTGTGTCTCAGAGTTCCTGCTAAATGCAGATCTTGGTTCAGTTGTGTCAAAAAAATCTGCATTTTAATGTGCTTCCTTGTGGCTGGATCTAAGACCCTTAGGATACACATGGAGTATTAAGACAATAAAGAGAAAGCACATTCCATGCTTTCCTGTTTGTGGACAGGGATTTATTCCATGATAATGTTTTATTTTATTTCTGTGCATGTCAGGACAGACTGCACACTACCTGAGGCCACTAATAACACTAACCACACTTTCTCTCAGTGTCTGTCACCCCAGTGCCTGCCCTTTGTTAGCAGGTGCTAAGGAAGTGCTATGGGTAAAATGTCTAGTAGGCAGCTTTGTAGTGACAGGAAGTACATCATTAAAGGCAGCAAAATGGCATTCATACAGAGTGGTTTTGAATCAATGTCAAAATGGATTTTTCAGGGGGACATGAACATGGGCAACGTACACTAAATTTTTGAAAGATGCACATTTGATTCAGATATTGTAGTCAAATGTGCCAATAAATCTTTATTTTCCCCATTTGCGAATGAAATGGATTGCAAGACTCAATATAAAGTTATAATTAAGAATACTCTAAAACTTTTATGTCACTTCAGAATGACACCTTTGTTACAAAAGTATTGTATAAAATCTAGAAATCCTCTACAGCATAAATAGTATGCACCTGTTGAGGAGATAAAGTTTAAGAAAACGGTTATCACTGTACACTCTAGCTTTAAGAATAATTTGGCTTAGATGATAAATTCATACTTTTTAAACAGTGAAAAAAAGATTTAATTATTTCCTTACAGGTGTGTGTGTATGTCCCTGTGACTTTATGTACCATATGCATGCAGTACCCACAAAGGCAAGAAAAGGGATCCAGAATCCCTAGAACTGGGATTACAGGTTATTGTGAATTGTTCAACATGGGTGCTGGATAGGAACCCAGATCTTCTTTTAGGACATCAAGTTCTGTTAGCTAACGATCTCTCCAGCCTAGGTTTCACATTCTTCTTGACTCAACTAAGCTATACACTTTATCACCATCTGGACTACTCCTAGAATGCACACACACTCGTTCATTAATTCTCTCATGGTTACATACCTGCTATACTTCTGTTGTAACAGTGATATGTGCTTCTGCCCCTGGACTATCAGCCTCCAGCAAGATTTAAGGGACTAGGCAATTATAACACTAAGCAGAAAAAGTTATGATGCAGGAGATACAAGGTGAAAAAAAGTCATAAACAAGGGACCTGAGGCACCAGGGAAGCTTCCAGGAGGGTGGGTTACATAAAAGGAAAACTGAACATTGATACTGAGCTAGAGAATGAACAGAGGGCAAAATACCAGTGGGGTTTTGGATATAACACGTCCCTCATACCATGTGCAAAGCCGTAGAGATAGTGGGAACTACGTAGACCTGTGGAGCTGAACTAAATGATAAGATAGCAGGCTATAGAGTATGAAGATGAGAACATGGATTCTATTAGAAAGTGCTCAAGAGACAGATCAAAAAAATCTAACTGAAAAAAATTATGATATATTCACCTAAAATAAATTACCAAGTTGTTATACTTCCTGGGGTCTTTGTTTTAATTGGGAGTGGCATGTTTGTGTTTACAAGCCCACTGATAGGGGACCTTTGCGCCTTGGTGATAACATGCATATGATTCTTTCAGTCTTGTCTTGCTTTCCATGTTTTGATCTATTTCCTGAATTAGGCTATGACTTTCCACAAAGCAGGCTGTTTCTATTTGGACATGGTGTCAATCTGAGGATGTGGTATATACCAGTAACATGTTGAACACAAAGTTCTTGCATGATATGTAAAGGTTTTGTTTTCTCTTTCTCCAGTACAGTTACACTATGAAAATTTTCACAGACTATGCAAAGGAGGATGTGGTAAAGGATGGGACTTAAAAATGCCAACAGATCACAGCTCCAGCTACAGAACCTTCATCTAGCAACTGATGGAGGCAGATCTAGAGATCCATACCTAAGCACCAAGTTGAGCTCCTGATCCAGCTGAAAAGAGGGAGGAGGGATTATATGAGCTAACAGATCAGGATCATGAGGAGGAGACCCACAGAGACAGCTGACCCGAGCCATTGGACGCTCAGTGACTCTGAAATGGCAGTTGTGAAAACTTTATGGGGATGGATTTAAACCCTCCGAATGTAGATGACTGTCGAACAGTGGAGTGGGAAGTTTGTGGAGCCTCTTACAGTAGGACCAGAGTTTATTCCTGGTGCATGAACTGGATTCTCTGATCACATTTCCTACAGAGCAACACCTTACTCAGCTGTGATACTGGGGGGAGGGCCTTGGATATGTCAGACCTAATTGACTCATGTTGGGAGTCCTTGCTCTCCCTGGAGAATAGATGGGGTATGGGTGGGGGAGGACTGGGATGAGGGGAGGGAGGGAAAGCAGTGGTCGGTATGGGAAGAAATTTTTTTAATTAAAAAAAATAATAAATCAGAGAGAAATAGAAAATCAGAAAAATAAAAAGAAAGAAAATGGCCCCCAAAGGGAGTGGCACTATTAGGAGGTGTGGCCTTGTTGGAGGAAGTGTGTCCCTGTGGAAGCTGGCTTTGAGGTCTCATAGTGCTCAAGCCACTCCCAATGAGACAAACCACTTCCTGTTGCCTAAATAGCAAGATGCAAAACTCTCAGCTCCTTCCCCAGCACCATATCTGCCGCATAGTGCCTTGACTCTCACTGTGATGATAATGGAGTGAATCACTGAACTGTAAGCAATCCAATTAAACATTTTCCTTCATAACAAAAATAAAATTATGTCAGCTGTTAGAAAAATATCAACTCCTTCCGGTTGCCCCAGAAAGAAGAAAGTTACTTAGTTGAAACTGTTCTCATCTTTGAGTAATAAACCCAAACTTGTGACTTTAAATAATGTTAAGTAATCATGGTTCAACAGACCCACAATGAAGCAGTCATGCAAACCCTGTAAATCCAATTAAATGTCTTCTCTGTCTGCCATGCCAGAAAGTTAACCAGACAAACTGGGGTTTGTGATAAGAATACCTTTTAGCATTTGTGTAGTCCTTTCTGGTTTCAGTAAACTTCATGCACATTAATTACTTAATCACCAGGTCCATTTTGAGGTGAAGAAACAAATATAGTTATCCCCATTTCATGGACAAGGAAATTGAAAATGTAAAGGAGTAGCTTGCTGCAGATTGGTTTGCAAGTCAATGCTAAATTCAAGAGTAACTCCCAAAAGGAGTTACACGGATCATTAGGAAGGTTTCTCCTCAAGGACAAAACTAATCTTGGAGCCCTGAATGAAACAGGACTCAGAATTACCATTAGAGAAAGCAAATTTGGTCCCTAAACTTGGTACCTGGCTTCTACTTTTCACCTTGAAGCTCAGAAAGCATTTCATGGATCTCCAAAATCATATATTAACCTTGGTGCTGAAGCCTTTGCAAGAGTGACCTGTCCCCACAGATACAACCACACTTTTCTTTAAAGGCAAATCATTCCTTGAGGAGGTCAAGGCATAGTTCAGCAGTTATGTTCCGAACCCCTCAGAGATGCCCTTGTGGCTAGAAACGTGGCCATCAATAGAGTTTACTGGAAAGTAACCATTTCCCATTCTCCACTTTCCTGGCATCTGTCAGCTGGTCATTGCATGCTGTAGTGGTGTTTATTTCAAAGTGAGAGTTAGAAGAAAATCTCATTTTGGGAGTCAGCTTTTGGAAAAGCTTGGAGTGACTAGTTAGATAAATTGGTATACAAAACACATTGTGTTCCAGATTTTAAAATTTGAGAAAACAACTAGGAATTGAAAAAGCTAGTCTCGTGGTGACTTTTGGAGAGGTGCTCATAGGCAGGTATGAAGACTTGGAGCGTGGCCTGATGGTGCTCAATGAACCCTCGGAGTTATAGCCAGCCATGTTCTTCAGTATTCACAGCTACTGCTAACTGAATACTTTGCACTTGCTACACTTCAGGTGATTTGTAGTCAACAAGATATCCCCAGACTTTAATTTGCCACTTAACTGTAGGTCAGCAAACTTCTTAAAGGTTCCTTTTTAGGTTTGTTTTTCTTTCTAATTTTACATTTATTTCTGTGATTTCTGTGTATGCAAATACCTTTGTAGGAAGAACATGAGAATGCTCCCTGCACCCCCGACTGAATCCCTCTGTAGCTCTGCCCTCCTTCCTTCAGACCATTCCCGACATTACACTCTGAGTCTGGGGAAGCAGGTCGGGAACAGGACTGAGCTGGGAGATGAGCCTAAGTTGAAACTCATTTTAGCAAAAGGATGAAACAAAACTTGCTTTCTCAATAGAAAGAAGGGTCCTGAGACTCAACTCACTGAACCATACCCTCTGTGTCCTTTATCTACGCTATCTTATCTACTAATTAGAGCAATCACTCATAAAGGATTAGAAGTCAAAACACACAACCTTGTATTTTTTCCCAATTTTAAATTTACTCATAAGAAAAAAACAGAAACCATCCTAGTCAATCCTACTTAGCTGGGAAACAGAGGCTTAGAGAGATCTCCTTGATAGAGATGTGCTAAGTCTACATCCTCTGGTTCTCTGCTCTGGCAGTGGAATTGGAGGGCAATGGATGTGAATTTAGTATCCCAAGTGTCAGCTTTGCCAATTGCCACCACCGGCTCTGCTATTCAAGACGTTCTTTGTGCATGCAAGAAAGAGACAGAAGGATGGGGTTATATTGTATATTTAATAAAAAATAGTCTGGAGTATTGAAGTACAAGCCATGAAGGTCAGGGAGTGGTGACCCACGCCTTTAATCCCATCACTCAGGAGATTTGTCTGGATCTCTGTGAGTTCAGGGCCTAACACCAGGCAGTAGTAACACACACCTTTAATCCTAGCTCCATGAGAGATGAATCAGGAAGTAAAATAACTGGGTGGAGAAAGAAATATAAAACAGAAGAAGCTCAGCATTTATCTGAGTGACCAATCAGTCTGAGGACCCCTGGAGATAGGACTAACCCTGTTCAGCCTGAGGAATTCACTGGGAGAGAATTGGCTGTGGTTTGTTTCTGTTCCTTCCAGCTCTTTCCCAATATCTGGCTCAGGGTTTTTATTATAATAGTAAATAGAATTTATGCAATACAGAAGACCGCTGAGGATGCTGGGATCTCTGAAGCCTAAAGCTACTTCTCTACTATGCTACATTGCTTCTAAATAATGGCCGAAACCAGAAAAAGCCAGCGTGCACCTGCTTGAGGAAGTTTTTACTCTTTGATTCCTAACCAGTGTCTTCAGATTCTTATTAGTGATTTAAAGACTAAAAAAGAAGAAGAAAAGCTGCATAAAACATGCTATCCCAGAAGCTAAATCATAAAAATCACAGCATTCTCACAAGATGAAAATTTCCTGGTCATGCATCTTGGATGTAAAGCTTATGTAAAATAAAATATTTTAGAGTATAGTAGACTTCGGATTTGGGGCTTTAAAAATAAATACCCAGAATTCCTAAAGAAACGGGAAACTGGCTCCAAATATACAAAGACTGAAATTATCACCCGATACAGCACAATCAGGTCTTTCTGAGAAACTCCCATGCTGCTTTTCAAAAGAGAGTCTTCATGGGGAGAGCTTGGTTGCATCCTTTGAACTCCCATGCTGCTTTGCGAAGAAGGAGCTCCAGAGGGAGAATGTTACCGCATCCCAGGCAAGCAAATGCAGATGGAAGCTGACCTTCTACTGTCTGGTGTGCGTGGCTCCAGCCACTGTGGAGCAATGATCATACCACGACTTCAGATGTCTGCGGGTCCAAAGGGGAATGGATCAACAGCTGAACACGGTATTTTCCACTATGGCAGCCCCATCCAGGATTGCCAGGCACCACACAGGTGGCTTTGGATTCTATTGCTTTTGTAGCTATAGCACCATCACTAAGTGTTCATCCGGCTAACATTTCGTGGCTAGCCCCCCCTCCCCACCCCAAACAGTGTACATCCTTGATTCTGTATTCAATTTGCACTGCCGATTTAAGACTTGCACTCAAATGTCACACCAAATAAACGACAGGAATTGTGGTTAAACTTTCAAAATTTCTTTCAAATGGTGTGTTTGGTATTAAAGAGGCATGAGTTAAATATGACTGCTCTAGAAAAGATGCCTTGTTGGTGAGCATATAGGTGTTTATTATATTGAGAATATTGTGTTCTTTGATAAATCTTACCATGAAATATTTCAGGCTGTCTTAAATGGTAGCATTAAAAATAAAGTCATGGACACTGAACAGATGGACTGAATTAAAAACGGTTCTAACGCCAAGTTCAGCTGTGTCTGAATGGTGAAAAGAGGTATTCATTTAAAGGCTTGTTATTATTTTTTGAGAAAAAGGTAATTTTTTCCTCTTTCCTTCTTGTCAACAAAAGAAAATTTAACATCTATATGCACACACTCTGGGATCTGGAAAAAAAAATATGAAATAAGATAACTTAGTCAATCACGGAGAAAATTTAAATAAAAAATTATGTTTGCTTAGGTTTAAAATAACCAATTTCATTAAAATTTAATAACTATCATAAAAATTGGGTTTTGAGGTCCACAATGATTCTAAAGGTAAATTTATTTAATTTTAATAAGCAAGCGCAACTACTTTTAGGAGAAGCTGTTTTGAAAACAAAATGAGATTTCAAATCACAAACACAAAATGGAGGGTTGAACTAATTGTCCATGAAGCAGAGACATGCTTTTATCTTCCTGTAAAATATGTACAGCTTTGTAAAGTTAAAAACAATTGTACCTTGTAAGTATGGTTTATATTAAAAAAAACAACCTCAAGTATCTAAAAACATTTAAGCTATTTAAAAAATAAAGCCTGGGGCTGGGAATTTAGCTCCGGGAAGACTGTGAACCCTTTAGGCATAAGGACATTCGGGTTCATTCCCCAAGCCTGGACCTCTCCTTTGACACATTAGAGTGAATGAATAAATAAATTAAGAATCAAACTGGACAAGGAGAAGTTAAAATACATACCAGAAGGAAGAAAAATAACCTCTGTGTATGCCCAGGCACACGACAGGTATATACCCCCTTGGTATAAGCTGTTTTTACTTGAAGAATACAGAAGGCCTGTAAAAGGAGTGTTTCTCTGGAGGGAGATACGAGCTAATACTGATTGTCCAAACAGTTTACAATCTCCATGGATTTTACCCAGGTCATTGTGTACCTGTTGGGATATCTGAGTCTTTGTCAGAAGCCGGTCTCTGAGAAGTCACTGAGCCAGTGAGATGGCATTTAAGGAAGCAACCAGCAAAACACACAACATGCAAGTTCTGCTTTAAAGTATATATCGTGTGTTTCTAAATGACACCGTAATTTTTCTAGGCATATGAATCCTTTAGCTTTGTGCATATTTAGTTCAGTGGAGGTCAACAAACATCTAATTAATAAATGGTCACTATGTGAATAGATCCATTTCTTTTAAAATCAAAGAAAAATGCATGGCTAAATAATAATATATAAGCATTAAATTTATGCATATTTCACATCAGGGATTTCACCTGAAGTGATTTCTATGGATCTTATTTATGTATTTAGGTTTGTGATCTGTCAATGCTCATACACATCCTCAAAGACAACTGAGCTGCCTTAATTGTCTTGATCTGTTATGCAGACTCTGGTCATTTCTGTGTTCTTATGGGGCATTCTATCTGGGCACCTCTTGGGGGAGAGGAAAGAAGACACAGAGTAGGAATCAGGTGAGAAGCAGACACCGACGCCTTTATTGTGAATATAGAGCAAACCCATATCCTCCTCTCCCTATTTCCCATTGTTTCCCAAGGTTCCCATATCTGGGTAGTCTCTATCTCATTGGACTCCAGCATCTCTATGATCGTGCATCACTAATCACCAGGTACAGTGTCAGACTCCAAGCTGGCCCAGCAGAAAGTAGCTGATGCACATGCCTAGGCACATTACACAGAACAAGAGAACCACCCTTTCATCAGATTAGCTGGCTGTTTTTCCCTTACGTTGTGTTGTTCTGGAAGTAGCATCATAAAATGAGATAAGCTCACCCTTTCCAAGTTCAACCTAAAAGTCCCCAAGTTTCTGCTTAGCAAATTGGGGTCTCCTTCAGAGAGATCATGTACTCAAAGTTTAGAAAACATCTGAAATAATTTTCAGATGAACCGACGCTGTTTGTAAACCTAACTGGTTATTTATGAAGCTGCCTAGCCACCTAGCTAGGAGTGCCAAAGATGTTTCTTTCTTTGTGTCTTTTGCATATCCATGCCATCAAAATACCAACGTAGTGCATTTTGCTAACCTGTAGTTTTTATGTCAGTTCTATCCCTTCCTAGAGGTTATGGTAGAGATTTCTTGCTATGAACAAATTTCCCATTCAACCAATCCTTCTTGCTGGGGTCTTTCTCATCATAAGTACTGATGAACTGGACCTCAATGGCTGTTATCTGATGCATTTATTTGATCCTTGCTGTCTGGCCTCACCTACCTTTTCCTTGTCCCCATGTTTCCCTTAACTCAAGAACCAAACCAGTTAATTCTTTTATTTTGATTTCGCTGTCCCAATATGATGGGCAATGCTCCACAAAGACCAGTGGTTCTCAACCTTCCTCATGCTGTGGTGACTCCCAACCATAAAATTAGCTTTGTTGCTACATTTGTTAATTGTCTTGTAAATATTTGTGTTAGGTGTGTTATGATCTTAGGTGACCCCTGTGGAAGGGTCTCTAGACTCCAAAGGGGTTGTTACCTCATAGGCTGAGAACAGCTGATGTAGATTTTCTGCCTTCCACCCCCCACATTATTATATTGCACATCACTATAGCAAATGCAGCACCATTTCATCAAGCTTGCTGACACAATCCTCTTAAATATTCACAGAATATTGCAATTATTAAAAATATGACTATCCCCAAATATGACTGGATCCCTATCTTTTTAACATTTGAAAATTTTAAACACCATTTTTCAAATGCTCTAGTTGAACAATTTCACAATACACGTCAAAAATATGGATGTGTTAAATCTCACTGATGCTAATTAAATGCCTCTGTGCCTTATACGAGTCCACAAATTCATAGGCAAAAAAAAAAAAAAAAACTACTTTAAAACAAACACGGAAGTTGATAGCTTGATAGGAACTAGTCTAATTTACTTACTGCAAGAGAACAATCCTTACAATACCTTCAAGGGACTTCACTCTCCAGCCCCAACCAGAACCCTGAGGGTAGGGATTTGAGTCTTCCCAGAACAGCCTATCTCATGGCTTTCAAATATCATGCGTTAGGTGTATATTTCTAAAGTGGACTATCTGTAAGATTCTAGATAAAGATAAAAGCCTAGGTGTCCTCAAGTAAATAGATGCATTATTAATTTCTAATGGAAAGACACTTGGAAATATTAGCCTGTCTATTTCTAGTGTCAGAACACATGTGCTTCAACAATATGAAGTTGCTCCTGTGAAACACGACAGCTGGCATTGCAGTGCCCTGCACTGTTAAGATTGACACCCAGAAAGGATCCTGATGGGAAGGAAACCGCATCATTTTGGTAGGAGGAAGTAAAATCAAGCTATACAAAGTCCGCCTCTATTCCTCATATTTCATAGTACATGTTTCTGAGTTAGTAGCATTCACCTATATTGAAATAAGAGTGGGAAGATATTAACCCAAATACTGATGGGGTTTACCTCGGATGGGAAGCACAGCAGGTCTGTTTGTATTAATCTTTTTTTCATTTTTATATATTTTAACAAAATACACATTTTAGCAACACATACACACAACACACAAGAATCTCAGTAGCAAAAAGCGCTAAAAGAACATTTTTGTTTGGCCTTTTATTTATGTAGAAAAGAGATAAGCAAAGCATAATTACATTCATAGCCACAGAATACTGATCATCACAATCCTGCTTATTCAGTGTCCCTCAAAGGAAGAGGTGTTTGGCTCTACAGATAACTCTGGAAGTCCTGTGCTGAGCTTGGCACTTCTCTGCAAGTTCCATCTTGGGCTACCCATGCATGTTAGGGATAAAGCCTTGTCTCCTGACACACACTTGTCCCCTGGCGCTCTCGGTTCTGCCTCAACTAGCTGGCACTACTCTTTTTCCCGAGGACTGCCCATGGTGAGCACATAATCCATACACCGTTCTTAGTTTCTAGTTGTGGTTTTTTTGTGTTTGTTGGCTTCAGAACTCCAGAAAGGTCTCTGTTGAGAGGGTCTGCGTCTCTACATACTGGCCACTCCTTTGTCCAACTCCAGTTATTTGCTACAGTTGTGCATTTGGACTAAACTGTAAATGTCAAATGCATTCATTATCTCTGGTATCCCAGTGAACCCAGAGCACCAGCTGGAAGTTCTGTCTTTTTTGCCAGACTCTGGCTGCCAGAGGGACTACATGAAATAAGGTCAAAACTGCAAACCCCTGATGTGTTTGGCAGGCACCCGCTCTTCTAGGAATAGCGTACTGTCACTCTGATACTGAGCCACAGTGTTGACAGCTCAAGTTGGGCTACATTTGGGTAACATTTAAGCTTCAAGTAGATGGATATGAATGACTGTTACAATTAAGATACCATATAATGTACACAATTCATTGACGATCTTCCATTTTACTTTCCACCTCTGCACCCTGACACATACGAAGGGATGTACTTTTCAATGAACAGTGGTATCCTGGTCATTTACCAAACCAAAGAAAGCAAAATGTAGAATCTCAGAAATGAACATAAATTTACTTTAAACATTTTGAAAAGGAAGATTATCCCAGACATAACAGTAGCATAGTGTAGCTAAACTAAACATGCATGGACCATAAACACAGAAAGTAAATATTTTAACGTTATCCTTTAAAATATGACTTGAATCTTAGTGAGTCTAGAAAAGGTAACTATACATGTTGAATTTAAAAATAGTTATAAAAAAAGCAGACTTTGAGAACATCCAGTTGTTAAAATCTTCAAGTCTACTGAATAGAGAGATTTAAAAACAAGACAAGCAAACAGACAGAAAACTATTCAGTGGTTACTTAATAAAATAGATTTATTGGCACTTTGATTTACCGAGAAGTCTCTATATCAATTAATTTTGGCCAGGGTTTAAAGTTACTTTTGCTACAAGAGGGCACTCACATTGACACAGAGATGATGTTAGTTGATGAGATTTATGGGTATGCGGAGGTACTGAGGAGGCTATACAACAACACTGTGCCTCAAGGAAGACATAGCATGGCTGTGAGCTACCGAGGTCTAAACAGAAAGACTTGATTATGAGGACCCCTGTAGAGAAGGCTACTTGCTGGACTATGTAAGTTACAAAAGCAAAAGTACTGATTTTGACTGAGAGTTTCCTCTTCATTTCACACAGATTTAAAGTAAAACGTTGAAATGGCCCCACAGAACATAGCATTCCGTGTCACTCTGCAATGTTGCCCATGGCTGCATCATCAAGGCCCTCTTCAAAGCGCAGCTTAGCATGTTTCTTCCTTATTCAGGAATGGTTCTAGAGGAATATTTTCTAACAAATCAAAATTCAGTAGTTTTAATTCTAATTACTTGAGATAGTATTAAAAATGAAAACCTTTCAGGATGCCTCAGGGATACTTTGAAATTTTTTATTTTACATTCTTGAGATTCAAGCATCCACATTTTCTTATTCATGTTTCTCAAACTGCGATGGTACCTTTTGCTTGTTTCTCATGACTGAACAGCCTTTAACCTTTGTCCCCAAGTTTGGACCTTAGATGTCATATTTCTCAGATCAAAGCCATTTCTTAGGAGATATAGAGTAAATATGGCTTTTAAACTCCTCCAGTCTACTGTCGTATATATTTTTCCCCACCAGGTGCTGAAGAGATTATAATAAACAGAGCTTCAAGTGCAGGAATTATTGCTGAGAGAAGTCAAGATTTTTTTTTTTCTTTTCAAGAAATAGTTGACCCAGATCTAAGAAAAATATACAAGCTGTTTCCTTTTCTTCCGTGTGATTTCTTTGAACCTGTTTGATATGAAGAACCCTTAAGGGAAATGACTAATAAACCCTTTTATAAAACAAAAGCCATAGGGTTGGATAGTCCCGAAAGTTTGGTGATCTTAATTCAGGCTAAAGTTGATCCTGCTTGGATGGATTTTTCTTGATCATGCCTTATAGTGGTCCAAGGTTCTACAGCTTTATAAAGGTCTTACGGAGAGAAGGAGTTCATATTGTAGGACTGACTTTTAGAGGCAAGGAGAAGGAAATCTGTCAGATCCAGCTGACAAGTCACCAGGGTCACAAGGGGCAGGCACACAATTTTAAAGGAGAAAGGACATGGGAAAAAAACTTGGAGAGACCTGTAGTTTGAAACCACAAAGACCCCAAGTTTACTTCTGAAAGAGCTTACATATCTTTTCACGTCAGTATTCGGAGGGAAAAAAAGAACAGTACAAGCTTTCAAGCATTATCTTGAAAACAAACAAACAAACAAACAAACAAACCCTGGTGTTGTTCTTGAATCAGGCACCTGGCAGCTTCACAATCACCAAGTGCCTTCTACTAGCTCAAGCAGCCTACATTAGGAGGATAAATTCTTTCCCAGGAGCTAATCAGACTAGTCCCTGGATCATCAGGGCAAACTGAACTCATTAGAAGTCTGGAATAGCTAAGTAAGTCACTGTGATTCTTTTATCCCTGTGAGACAGAAAAGACTCGAGTCTTATATGGGAAACTGAGTTACTGTACGGGCCCCCACAGAAATTCAGAAAAGGTAAAGGGGCAGGTTTAGGTCACAGTGTGATCTTGGATAAAGTGGATCAAACATTGGGGTAAGTTCACCCCCAAAGGCCATCTTATAATTGATGTTTTCTTTGGTATGTACACAAGGCACGTAATCTTACAATTTGATTATGGGCTTGGTACATAACAAACTATGTAGTGGGGACTTAGATTGGAGACCTCTTGGTTGAAGGTAGCCAGTGGTATGGTTATCATGGGACATTCTAGGAAGAAGAAAGACAAATTACTTCAGCAGCTCTGCTCTGACAAATTATCCACAGAAGACTTCAGCTCGTGTGAGTTGCTTTGCCTGAAAGACTCTTGAGATGGGAAGCTTTACATGAGGCTAAAGTTTGTGACTCAGTATAGAAGGTCAGAAAAAGTTGACCCCTGGCACCATGAAGAAGACTGCTGGTCCATGGTAACCTTTGTACTGCAGCCAAAATTGAAGGTAGAGACGGATAAACAGCAGCAAACTCAGTAGAAGGACAAGAGCATCCGTTATAGAATGCATACCATCTTAGTGATTATATTAAGATTGTGGGACAAGGAGAATTTGTACGTCTACAGTCTGGTTTGAACTCTGCACCAGTCTTAAGCTAAGAAGGCCAGAAGTGGTGGTGAATTGGAGACAAAAGTGAGTGGGGTTGGAGCTTTGTATAGCTGAGAAGGAGGATGAGGGGAACAGCTTTAGAATTCTTCTGTCAACTTGGTTGGTCATTCCCAACAAAGGCTGGCACTTTGTTTATAAATTTGTTAGAGGGGAGTTTGTGTACCAAACTGTCCCCCATATATATTGGAACAACACACACACACACACACACACACACACACACACACACACACACACACACACACACATTTCCATCTGGGCTGATGGCATTCCCTTCCAGTGCCAAAGATCACTGCAGTAGTAAGTTTCTGGCCTGTCTGGTCCATGGTCCAGACCCATAGACTCATAGTCCTGCATAATCACACAGACACTTACATTAATTACACTCTGTTTACTGATTGACCTGGGGCTCAGGCATATAACTTGATAACTCTTTATTCTTAAACTAACCCATGATTCTTATCCTGTTCAGCCATAAGGCTCAGTACCTTCTCTCAGAGCAAAATAGTTGTCCTCTGCATCTGCTGACTTCTTTGCTGGTCTCTCTGGTATCTCTGTGGCATCTCTGCAGCATCTCTGCTCTGCTCTTCCTGTTCCCAGAGGTTTCTTGGTCTGGTAACCCCACCCATACTTCCTGTCATCCTTCAGCCAATCAGCATTTTTATTAAACTAGTAGGCAGGACAATTATTTACAATGTAACATCCCACTGCAGACCACCAAGAAAGAATCTAGTAACAGACACAAGAAACTTCTTGAGTTGCTGGCCAGAGCTATCCAAGAGACTCCCTCAAACATAGAGAGGATTGTTGTGGCCCTTGGATGAGCTGCTGGATGTTTTTGACCTGGGACACCTGGCTTAACTCTTAGATCTGTTTCTTAGCCTTCTAATGATACAGCCCTTTAATACAGTTTCTCATGTTGTGGTGACCCCCCCGCCCCAAACCATAAGATTACTTTCTTTGCTACTGCATAACTGTATTTTTATTACTGTTATAAATTGTAATGTGAAGATTTTTTAAGACAAAGGTTTGTCAAAGGGGTTGCTGTAGTGCCCACAAAGACTCCACAGTGTGGCCTGATTCCATCTTGACTCAAGGTCAGAGAGTAAGAGCTTGTTTTGCTTCACAAGGCTGAGTAACAGGCTTCGGTCAAAGGTGTTTGGGGCTTGATAACTAAAGAAGGGTTTACACCTGTCTGTATTTGACCCCCCCCCTTGCCCCATGCAGGGGTATTGTGTTGTTTCCTGGTAAATAATTGTCCCACCCACTGGTTTAATAAAAAGAGCTGATTGGTCAAAGGCAGGCAGGAAGTGTAGGCGGGGCTACAAGACTAAGAAAATCTCTGAGAACAGAATGCCAGAGAGAACACCAGAGAGAAGCCAGAGGAAGGCGAGGACAACTATTCTGCTCTAAAGAAAGGTACCGAGCCCCATGGCTGAACAAGAGACATGGGTTAGATGAAGGGTAGAGAGTTAGCAAGTGATATGCCTGAGCCTGAGGCCGATCAGCCAAAAACTAATGAAAGTGTCTGTGTGTCTCTGCAGGTCTGCGGGTCTGCGGGTCTGCGGGCCTGCGGGCCTAGACCTTGAGGTTAGGCCCGAAAGTCCGGGCCAGAAACCTCCTACTACAGCCCCAGGGACATAAAATCAACTCTCAGCTTTCTGTCTCCGGTCTGATTCTTTCACATCCATTTACCCCTGTACTAAGAACCACCTTACAGGTTGTGAGCTGCAGGTTGAGAGCCGCTGCCTTAGACAGGCTTCCGATTCCCAGGGAGCTCTGCGCTGCGTGTTCGTTTTCTCCCTCACGCCCATCCGATCTCTCAGTCCTCACCTACTCTTCTGTTCACTCTACGCATTTCCAGTGGCCTTTCATTCACAGAACCACAGTCTACTGTTTCTTTTTGACATTTTGCAACCATTGTGCCATATGAAGGCAACTTCTAATCTGCCATCTTCTTCCATGTCTTAAGATTTTTTTTCATAAGAATGAAGCACAAAATGTACATTTAATTTTGTCTTTTGGTTCATTTGATGAAGCAAGGTCTGGCTGTATATCCCAGGCTGGCCATGTATGTAGCGCAGGCTGAATTCAATCATAAGCCCGTCTCAATCATTCTTGATTGCTGGAATGCCCACTGAATGTTCCATTGGTGGTTGCTTATCGGAGAAATTTCCTTAAGGCCCATCTTTTTCCTACATGATGGAGAATCCAGTGACAATGAGAGAGGGAGAGAGAGAGAGAGAGAGAGAGAGAGAGAGAGAGAGAGAGAGAGAGAGAGAGAGAGAGAGAGAGAGAGAGAGAGAGAGAGAGGTTTTCTTTTTATGAAAAAGCCATGAAAAACTTGAGGCAGAAAGAAATCAGTTCATTCATTCCTGGGGTGGGGGTGGGGGATGATCCACAATCAGGGGGCTGTTTGCTAAGCTTGGACTCAGCAAGATAAATCAGTAGGGAGATGTAGGAACTGGCGTCAGTAAAGAATGACGACCTTCCATTCTGCTGGAACAAACCTTAGCAGGTTTTTCCTCTGAACAATGCCACCGAAAGTAAGGTCAGTTTAACCATGGAAATCAAGTACTTGTGCCTAACAGAGTGCCATGGCAGATAGCACTAGTACTGCCCACTACTGGTTAGTCCTAGGGCTTCAGATAGAAGAGCAGACATGGACCATCTATTATTACATTGGACACACACAGCAATTGGGATTAATAAAAGAGAGTAGAAGTGTGCATTACAAAAAGTTCAACAAAGTCTTATCTTACTGTCTGAATCAGAGACTGAACTAAGCCAAGTATAAGAAACTCAAGTCTGTTTGAATTCAAGGATAACACACACATACACACACACCACAGATACACACACACACACACACACACACACATACACACCACACATACACATACACATTCACACACATACACACACACACCACACATACACACACACACATGCATACCACACATACACATTCACACACATACACACAGAGAGTCTCAGTACAATTGCAGAGGGAGGTAGGAGTCAATGACCTTGCAAACTGGTTTTTACCAGTCTCCTGCTATCCTTAGTAGTTAAAGGAACAATTATCACACTTAATAAAACCACATTTAAACATATGACAGATAGAGAAAGCACGATGGGAGAAGTTTAATGGGCTGTATTTCCTGCCAGGTTTTATATTCGGTGTTAGATTATTTATAGGACATATGTTCTGGGGAAGCAAATGTCTAAACTGGAAATGAGCAAATCTGAACATTCTCTTCTTTGAAATCCCCCAGTTTTTATCTGATTCTGGTCATTTCTATCCACCAGGAAACATGTTGTCTTGTCTATTCAAGCATGTGTGCCTTTCAAGGCAGATATTTATGCACTCTATTTTACTTTACAAGTCAAAATTTCCATCTTGATCTGAAGCAAGTCATTTCTGTAACATTAGTGGGAAGTGGAACGCTGTCCCACTGACTCCCTCTCCTTACCCTCCTCCGCTCCACCTTCTCACCCAGCCTACTCTCTTAGAGTCTCCCGGCCCAGACTGAACTGCTTCTGTTGTCGTGTGTGTCAGGCATCTCTGGCTGTCCTTCCTATGCATCTTCTGCTGACTAACTCACCTTTCCTATGCTTTTGCGTTTCCCTTCCTGTTCTTGTACCAAGGAATCCAAGTGGCACCATTGTTACAATAAGGTTTCTTGGTCCCGGGTGGCCAGAGGTCCAGATCCCAGACCTGCTGCCCCAGACCCCTTAGCTGCCCATAGCTGCTTTGGCCCCCCCAAAATGATTCATACCCCTATATTAACTTGGTGCTATTTGGTCTATGGCTCAGGCACATTGCTAGCTAGTTCTTATATCTTAACTCAATCCATTCTCATTAATCTGTCTGCCATGGCCAAAACAGTCCTTTATTTAAAGATTGATATGCACAGCATACAGAAAGACATTCCCACATTACACCGTGATTCTTAAAAGAGTTTGAAAGTTGAATCTAGGCAGTTGAAAGAATCAGAAGTCCCATTTGCTTACAAGGTGGGTGACATTTAACTGTTAATCTCTCTGAGCCCTGGGCTCCTCCTCAGACATAAGACAAATCGTAGCTGTGGTGAAGACTGTGAGGATTTTAAACACATCGCTGGTGGCAGATCTGAAGCCATGCCTGAGTCTGAGGAGGAATGTCACAGCAAGTGGGTAAGAGGGGTTCTGAAGGTGAGACCTGTCTGGAAGGCAGAGGGCTGCCTGTCTTCTGGAGACCCTGGCACCTGATGCTTGGTGCTGCCAGCTTGCCTGGTTTTCTTATTTCAGTCACTCACACTTAACCATACCACTGTTCTCCAGTGCAAGGCATCTCCGACTGTGTATAGCTTAGCAAGGAAGCTTGGTGAGAGTATACACTACCCTTCCTAGCCACACTCATTCGCGTGCTCCACATCCTTTCTATAATTTTAATTGGTTATTGTTTGAGAATTTTATACATGCACATAATGTAGCCTGATCAAATTTACCCTAATTTCTTCTTCTCTTCCTCTACTTTTCCCTCTGTACATCTGTGCTCTTTTGTTATGAACCCACTGAGTCCACTCACTGTGGCTGAGTGCTGGAGCCTGGGTGGTTAGCTCATCAGGGACCTCGCACTAGGAGATTTCACCGAACCCCTCCTCATCCAGCTGAGATTGGTGGCTCAATCTTACATGACTTGGGCATCTAGCCACAGCCCTGTGAATTCATGCATGCCAAGGCCCTGTTATGTCCATGTTTCCCTTTCTTTCTACAACTGTGAGGTTTTGCTGTAGACTCCATGTATCCTGGCTGCTCTTGTGTGCCAACTTGACACAAGCTACCGCCAACAGCGGAAGGAGCCTCAGGAAATGCCTCCATGAGATGGAGCTGTAGGGCATTTTCTTAATTGCTGATTGATGGGGGAAGGGCCCAGACCATGTTGGTGGAGCCATCCCTGGGCTGGTGGTCCTGGGTTCTAGAAGAAAGCACGCTGAGCAAGCCAGTAGGCAGCACCCCTCCGTGGCCTCTGCATCAGCTCCTGCTTCCAGGATCCAGCTCTGTGTGAGTTCCTGTCCTGACTTTTTTCAGTGATGAACAGCAATGTGGACATGTAAGTCAGACAAACCCTTTCCTCTCCAACTTGCTTTTTGGTGATGGTGTTTCATCGAAGCAACAGAAACCCTAACAAAGATACTAGACTTGCCTCTAACTCAACACCATCTTAGCCTCTTGAGTGTTAACATTGCAATTGTTTTCACCACACCTGGCCCGAGTCTCCATTTCTGAGATAAATACTCATGGATGCGATGGTGGGCTTACATCACAGCTGTGGTTTTCATCTTTAAAGGAATTTTCCAACTATTTTTCAGAGTGTACTGTTTTTTTCTCCTGGATGTATTTGCATAACTTTTTGAGTGAAATAGAAAACTAACTTTCTTCACATTCTTTCTCCTTCCCTGTTTGTCTAATACATCCAACAGTCACATATATAATACAAAGTGTTACAATCTTCACTTCAAGCATTCAACAGGATTTAGAATCTAAATTGTGGATGAATTTTCATCTATATTTTAGATAAAAAGAATGGCCCATATTTACTTCTACTTTTACTAACTTTCTCTTTTTACCTTCTTGGATGTGTCAAAATGTTTTTGTTTTTTAAATTAATTTTATTTTCTTCCTTAGAGGACATCCATTAGCTGTTCTTTGCAGGCCAACAGGAAACAACTTCTTTTAAACCTCCTTCATGTGAGATGTCTTGATTTCTCCATTCCTGAAATTTCCTGAGAGAAAATCTTCTATACTTTTTGTCTTGGAATAGGAGTCTAGATTGACTTTAAAAAAATAAGAAAAGCATTGTGGTTTTTCCTGCTGGTGTCCATGGTTTGTGAAGAGAAGCCTGCAGTCATTTGAATTGCTTCTCCCCATAGGAGATGTCATTTCCCCTGGCTGCTATATAGAATTTATCTTTTGTTTTAAAAGCCCATGGTATTCCTCTGCATGGATTTATTTTGTTGTTTTGTTTTGTCTGTCTTATTTTGAATTCTTCCCAAATTGGGGAAGTGTCTGATTATTGCTTCTCTTCTTCCCAAAGACTCTAGTGACAGAAGATATAGACCTTTTGATTCTGTTCCACAGTGTCTGATGTTCTGGGATTCCTGTTGATTGATTGCTGGTTCACTATTTAGACTGATTTGTTTCTGTGGTTCCATCTTCTTGTTCATTTTATCTTCTCACTTCACGACTGATCCCATCCATTGTTTTCCTTAATTGCTATTTCTTCTTTGTTCTAAAACACCTGCATAGTTCTTCTTTACATCTTCTATTATTATTATTTATTTTTTTTTTTGCTAGGGCTTTCTGTGTTTTCAAGCAGATTCTTAATTGTTCATCAATGCATTTATGTTAAATGCTGTAACATCTTTATCCAACATTTATACCATGTCCGCCATTTAAACATTTGTAGTAGTAAGTTTCTGGCCTGTCTCGTGCTCCGGACCCGCGAGACATTCTTATGGACATGATGACTAGATCATAAAGCTAACTCTACCAGAAAAAGCTCAGGTTGTCATGAAGTTGTTAGAATACTGATTATGAGTATGCTCCATTTAGTTGATTTAAAGACGGCACTCGTCAGAAGGTCATTTCTCTGCTGTGGACATGCACTTAGCATGTGTTTAACCATCGTTACTGGGCTAGCAAGATGGCTCCCATGGCTAAAGGCACTTGTGTCTTAGCCTGCTGACCTTAATTCAGTCTCTAAGGCTCACATAGTGTAGGAAGAAAACTGATACTTAAAATTTGTCTTCTGACTTCCACACATGCTCTAAGATACGCATGCAGGTACACATATACACACATCACACCAAATAAACGTAATTCAATTTCTTTAAAGATGTAGACTTATCTTCCTGTTTTCCAACTCCCAAAGACCTTTCTCTTCCTCTTCCTTTCATGATCCTAGAATATTCTCAATTCAGAATTTCAAAATTAAAAGTAGAGAAGCCATCATTGAGTGCCTCTGTCTTGGCCGTGAACCTTCAATGCACAGAACCCAAAATATTTTCTTATTTTAATTAAGGGATACGAAGATACATTGAGATCAAAGCACAAGTCGGTATCTCAGTAAACTGCCTGCCCCGACTCTCAGAGACTGAAGGTTGTATATTTTACACAAACAAGGTGCCACAAACCTATGCTTAGTGAGACCTCCACCTAAAACTGCCATCTGCCAGCATCCCACTGCCTCCTATAAAGAGCTTTGTAACTACTAGAGACCAGCTGGTCATTTCTCTCATTATCCAATGCAAAGATGTTCTACAAAGAGAGCATGATATGAAATAACATTTCAAAATATAATGCCACATCAGAGGGGAAAAGAAAAACCTTAAATGTCGACAGAATGCATTTTTTGGCCATGAGACTAAAAATAGCTCGTTGGAACTCATTCTGTTTGTTATAACGAAGCCATTCTGGAATGATTTCCTCTTTTCCAGTGTGTAATGGTTCGTTTCATCCATAGAGCAACTGCAATGAAAACAGCTCTTCGCCTTTTGGCTTTAAGTTGCAATTAAAATAACATTACTCAGATCCCCACTATCTCCATCACCACCTCTGGTACTTAGGTTCTGGGATCTGTCTAACATTCCTTGCCTAACACTGGTATCTTTTTAAAATTATTTGCCTCATTCAGAAATCAATTTTAATGAAAGAATGGGCGAGAGAGAAGCAGATAGTCATCCAAAAGCTCAAGGGCTGTGCAAAGCTTTTAAAGAACAGCAGCAAACAGCATGAAATGAGCAGATACAAACGAAAGGCTCAGGAGGCAGCCAAGACATATAGTTACAGGCAACTAACTAAAAGGTGCTAATAAATTTACATCCTGTAATGGGAACAGTCAAGGCTATCTGTCATGGCCAAACAAGTATTTAAAAATGAAACAGAGAGCATTCTTGATGTTGAAAATGGGTGTTGGTGAGCTGTTCTGTTTTGTAGATTCTGGGAGCACACAGAACTATGCAGGAGGTAGCAGCTAATCTACCATTCTCCAAATGAACCAGCATCTGGAACTTTCTCCTTTCCTGAAGCTCAACCATGGACTCCATGGGTTTTCAGCAAGTCCTGAAACTAGGCCAGCAGTTCCAGAGGTCAGGAGAGACCCATGCTCTGTCATTATTATTTGCATCCTTGCTGTGAGTAGGGACCCATGCTCTGCCATCATTATTTTGAATACTGGCTCCCAGAGCAATGCTTCCCTAGTGTTTTCTTTACGGTTGCTGTGATCACCTCCACAGTCTGTCCCAGGGACAGGTCTAATCTCTTCTCCCCATGTGTAGCTGTCCAGAATCCTGAAAGCATTTTCATCTCTAATGCAGATGTGAGCATTGCAGTATTTCTCATGTGTCCTGGTTGCCTATAGCAGGAAATCCAGATAACTTAGTGTGAGGTTACTTTATTTTCATGCCTTCATCTGTGATCTTATTTGTGACGCCTGCATCACCTGAATGAGCCGCATATTGGGCAAGGGCCTGAAGATTGAGAAAGACATAAGGAGACACGGGTCACTCTTGAACGAAGAATGCCATTCATTGAAGCTTAGAGGAAGTCTTACATACCAAGGTTGTCTTTTTCACCTTGAGTAACCTTTGCAGCTCACATGCAACACCTGGCCTGGGTCAACTTCTTTGTTCTCTGCTCACTTCCTGATTCTCTAATCACAGTACTTGCTTGGGCAACATTCTGATAATGGAATGGATCAACTGGTTCCAGTAAACACTGCAGTGCTAAACCCTGGGGGCTGCAGGCTTACCTCCCCAGGTCCCCCTTCCTTTTATACAAAAAGAACATCCAGATTAGGCCTGTCTTAGGTAGCACAGGAAGTCAGATTGTTTCTTACACCATCAGAGAACTCTGCAGCATAAGTCAGTCAGAACCTCCTGTTTTAGGTTGATTATAACCCCCCCATGCCTTACCTGTCTTTGGCTCACTAGCTAGTTTTAATATGTTACTCCAAACCTCGCTAGGTGCTGAATCATGAGCAATAGCACAAAGCACATTTTTTTTTTTTTTTTTTGTGGCCAAATTGACTTGGTCTTGTTGCCGTCTCTGTCTTCTAGGAACATGGTGAGAAGCACTCATTAACGACTGTGTGGGCCTCCATCTTTTGTTGGGAAATCTACTTGTGTGTGCTCTGGTGACATGCCATGCTTTGCCTCTCTTCAACAGTCTCTCAAAACCTCTTTTTAGTTTTATATCACTCCGAGTCTTTTCATTATGTGTTGCTTTTCTCTTGCCACTTCCAAGTCTTTGTGTTTAGCCCTGTCCTATCTACATGGATCTCAATAACTACTTCCGCTCTTTTCTCTTCAGGTACCCACGCCTGCTAGTCCCTCCTCACAGCACACCCTCCTCTGGGCTCTAGGTCAATGCCGTCTCCTTTAGGAAGCCTTTGCTCTTACTGGGACAGTGGGGCACCTTGTCATCATGGTTGTGCTTTTGTTCCATTGACATGCTCACCTTGCTTGAGTTATCCTTCAGCTGTGGTTTCCATGACGACACAGAAAGTTCTTTTCATCTTTTCATGATTATTTCCCAAGGTGGAAGATAGAAGAACTGGTAATTATTTCTGAGTAAGAAGACTGCCAAGTTCGTTTAGTTGTAGATGACTTATAAACACATGCATGGTCCTTTTTTTGGGTTGGTGGTGGTTGATGAGACATTCTTGAATAATGTGCCAAAATGAGCTCTTTCTATATCAGGCTATTCACATATTTCCTTCTTGACCTTTGATTGCTTTAAATTCACACCTGTGAATTGAGATGATTTTCAAATTTTTAGAGCTATATTCAATAAATAATTGTTTTTTAAAAGGCAAATCTATGCTACTACTATAAGCAAAACAGCAACATTTGTCATAACTATCAGTACAGATTGGTACAAATTAAAAGCAGAATGCAATTACTAAGAGTCACACATGAGTATTAAAATTAAACAATCTGCATATACTTTGAGCACATTCTTATACACACGCCACATGTTGAAACCACATTTTCATCCTTTTAGAATCTTCTGTGGTTCTCGTACATTTTTCACAGTGTTTTCCAGGTTGACAAGAGGCACAAAAAAGCTCTTCTTACGGAATAAGAGGCTCTCTTGGAAGCAAATGGGTACAGGCTGTACTGTTTCCATTACGAGAGTCATTGTGTGACCGGTGAGGCTAGGAAAAGTCTTTGGGAGAGTCTTTCACTCATCATGACTGCCCTTGAGAACTGAGTTTACTCATAGGCTTTACAGAGCCCACCAGAGCCAGTGCTCTTTCGTGAATCAAAGTCTCGTCAGATAGAAAAGATGAGGATGTTTCTGTATCAATACAATCCCAACTTCAGTTTCAGGCAATATATTAATGGAAAACACAAGCTGTTGGCACAGTAAACTCCACCACCCATAGAAAAGCTCATTTAAATATGAGTGTGTTTGTTCATCAAGGAAGAGCCCACAGGAATCCTCAGCAAGCATGTCCTAAACACTTGCATTATGTGATTCAGGTCCCACATATGTGTTTGGGATACAGATACCAGTATGGATAGATATTTAGGGTTATTTTTTCTGAAATTAACATACAAGTGACATATTTTCTTATAGAATTTTCCTTTGTATTTTATTTTGGCTGATATTCCCCATCTCTGGTTTAGTTTCAAATACTTTTGTTTTAATACTATGATGAATGCCAAAAATTGTGTGCTTCAGACACAGGGTTGGGACATAAATAAAGACTCCCCCCCACCTACCTGTGGGCCACCAACCAATCCATCTCAACCCCTTTTCTGGAGACAATGGCTGTCTTGAATTCCACTAGTAGATTTCTTTTGCTTTCTGCCTGAGTTTCATGGTGTGTGTGTGTGTGTGTGTGTGTGTGTGTGTGTGTGTGTGTGTATGTGTGTGTGTGTAAATAATAAAATATGCAACTTTGTTTTGGAAAAGTGTTTAAAAAGAGAATCAAGATGTGGCATCCTTCTGACACCTTCTGTTTGTGTATGTTACTAAAGCCAGTCCATATCGTTGAATATAGTGACAGTTGATTATTGTCATTGCTAGTGTGTGAGAATACCAAGGCACCATCCCTGCCTCTGTCATTTCAAGCAAATTCTCCACTGTGCTATGGTTGACGGTAATAATTTCTAATTTCCTAACAATTGTTGTGGAACATATAAAGTAAACAACCTAAAAGTCTTTCTGAACAGCCGTGGAGAGATTTGGTGCCAGTCACAGACTGTCCTTGTCTTGGTACCGTACCTGTGATCATTAATATAGATCATTAATATAAAGCAAGTAGAGGCTTCTCTCACACCACGAGTAAAAGGAATTCCTTGTAGGCTACCCTCTCAAAGGGTGGGGGGAATCCAATGGCTATGTCACTTTGTTTTTTACAATCTTCACTAGAAAAATTATTCAAGTATATTGTATACTCTTCTGATTTAGAAGATATTTTCCCTCCATATGAAGAAGAAAATTCCCTTAAACTTTGTTACAGCTTAGCCACACTTGAAGAAAGATTTTTTTAAAAGATTGGTGCCCAAACCACTCTGTGGGTCAGTTAAATCAGCAACACTCAAGAATGGATTCCCAGTGTCCATGTGAGTTTTAAAGGTCCTCAGAGACCCCATACACAGCTAAGCCAGCTCTCTAAACCATGGGCGGTAACAACCGTTAATCACCCCTAATTCAAATGAATCTACGTGGGCTGGCTACTTTGAACTTTGGAAATGAAAACAGTGTCAAATAAAAAATTTAAAAGAAAGCATGGATTAAAAACTTAATATCTGCAACCAGTTTTTAAAAGACCATAAAAAAAATGGCTTACTTAAAACCAAATAAATCATAAATCACCATTATTTTTTGATGGAAAATTAACTGATTATACTTGAAACCCTAATTCTCCACCTCTTTCTCCTTCTGTCTTTCCCTCACTGTCTTCAATCTGTCTACCCAACTTTCACCGGTCAACTCTAGAAAGCTCTAGAAAATGAATGCCCTCTAGTATTCAGATTTGCTGTCTAGAATTTGGAGTTTCCCCAGCTCCCAGCCCATTGCTTTTCTCTCCTTCCATGTCCTTTCCATACATGGTACTGCCATGAATGGCACATAGGTCTCTGCCTATGCCCTACAGAAGGGCATTTCCCTTTCTGTCATGAGCCAGTGTTCAATGCTCTGCCCAGGGCATGGCGCTCGGGCTGTGGATGTGATCATGGCACAGTCCACACCTGGAGGTGAAATATATACTTCTCAGAGAGCAGTTTCTCACAACCCTGACTTCTTCACTGTAGAACCAATGGTGCATTTACGTGGCTTGAAAGTCAAAAGTTCATAAGGAAGGAATGTCCTGCTGGCTCTAGTCTTCAGGAAACTCCCCTTCGCCTTCAGTTCTTTTAGGGCCTCTCTCATTATTAAATAAATAAACATTTATTTATTTATCCACTTCCTTTTCACAGATGTCAGACACACACACTAATATTTTCACTTATGTCATATCTTTAAGACTTCCCTATATCAATACATAAAAATCTCAGTTCTTATTTGACTATTTGGGTTTCTATTGTGTTGATGTTTAATCACTAATTTTTCCGACATAGAGACATTTGAGTTTCTGCCTTTTTCTGTCATCAATGGCTTTCTGCACAGGCCGTGGCATCAAAACACACATGTAAATCTAGAATAGATCCCTGGCACTGGAATGAATATAATTGCCGAGCTTGCATGTGACAGCTACTGACCAGCTGTGGTGCTCTGAAGACAGGCATTTCCAATGTCTTTCAGTGTTCCGAGGAGCCAAAGTGAAGACAGGAGACAGGCATGTTCTCAAACCTTCCATCATCAAAAATGATACCGTATTCATGTGCTTAGCCCTGGTTATGATTGAAATTGCCAAATTACAATGCCAATAGCAAGAACAACTTGAAACTGAACCTGAAGGTAAAGCCTGAGGGGCCTCAGCAGTTCACACTAGAATTTTTGTGTAATGGACTCATCAACCAGTGACCAAATCGGCAGTTCCTGGCTTGCTTGTGTCCTTGATTCTGTCCACTCTATGTGTCACAACATCAGCCACTGAGTACCAGCAAAGATGTCTGTGTTTGGCTTTTGCTCATTTCTTTGAGCTTGTACCCACACTATTGTCCTTTATTCTAAAATACTGTTTTCTAGGGTTCTGATATGCTGGCATATGTTTAAATCTCATAATGATCACTTAAAATCTACTTTCTTAAGTGTTTTCAAACTTACACAGTACCTTAGGGCTTGGTATCTCCTATGAAACCTTCACTAGTCTACACTTTATTCTTAAGATATGCCTCCATTTCAATGTAGAAAACTTAAATGATGTGTTCAAAGTCTCACTGGAAAGTTCTTCCCTCATCGGAAACCACACAAGGATTCTCACCCCAAATCTAGTGCATTTGCTAACCAGACTTGAAACTGCTGGATTTGATCAGGAAACCTTTGTGTATCCCATTGCACCTCTCTGTTTCAGACTCCTATATCCTTGGAGATGTTTTCTATCTGCTTGGTGAACCTCGTGAGTGAAAAACTAACTCAATCTCTCTAGACCTCACCGAATGGAGACTTCCTTGGGCTTAGTTGTCAGCACACCAATTCCAGTTAGAACAACTAGAGAGATATCTTTCACAGGTGAATTGGTCAACAACTAATTAGGAGCTTTGTGTAGCTTTTCCCTGACATGATCTTTTTGTAAAGTTTGTGACCATGACCAGAAGGCTTGAATGACCTGCCTTGTATATTGGCATGGATCTACTTTGATCTAAGTTAAATTAATACAATCATGAAAGAAAACTTTTGCCCCTTCAGTATCCCTCAGCAACCCCCTTTACGTGTTTTTATAAATGAGCAGTTGAATCAGAACCCTTAATGAAATTGTCAGTCTGACTCCTTGGAATATAGACCCAAAAGTCCATGCACTCTCTGGACCACATCATCTTCCTCTTCCCAAGGTTCTTAGCAATCACAGCTGTGTTTGCTTCCTGCTTTGGGCAAGGGCATGCTCCCTTTTATCTTGGTGCTGGCCTCTGTGGCAGCAACTGATAATTTCAGAGCATATCAATGAAGGAGAGCAGGAATGCACTGGGAGGAGGAAGTGTACCACCCTCCCTCCCTTCGTGTTTGGCTTTGGAGCTTTTCCAGGCAACAGCATGAGCTGATTGGAAATGAGCTCACTGGGTCATTTTTTCTGAGGATGTTTGAGAGCCAAATCTGACTGAGCAACAAGTTCTGCTTCCAGATAAGCAGGCTGCCCTCTAGAAAATCAAGAAAACACAGACTTACTTGTGGCTTCAGACTCAGCAGGTGCTGGTGATAAAGTCACAAAATGACTTTGTGGAAACTTTAAGGGGAGATCAACCTGCGCAAGTATATTTAATTTATAGATTAATTTCCCTCTCATTTGATAATAAACCCTGTTTTTACTATGTCCAGCTTCAGTAACTGTTTTACACCTTTTCTCAGCAAAGCTCATTTATTACAACCCCTCCTCCATTTTCTCTCCTTCCACATTTCTTCAGAACCAAATAAACACTGGATAGACTCCCTCTGCGTTGATGCCTAGTAGCTCCGAGGTGAGCACATCTTCTCCATGTACTGACTCCTTTCTTGCTTACCTCACTTCTTTTTATGCTTCTCATCTTTCTGCTTCTTCTATCTTCATCTCCCTCTTCTAGCATTTAAAATTACCCATACTCCTTACCCGGAAACAAATAAGAAGAAGACTTTGGGACCAGCCCCTGCACCTATCGCCCTCACACGCCCGCCCGTCTCTCTGAGCCTGGTCAAGTGTTTGCACTCTCTTTTCTCGCCTCTGTATTTTCCTGCCCTGCCCTGTGGAGACTCTGGACTGTTTCCTGGGTTTGCCGGGCTTTCTTGTTCAGTAGCATTTAACACTCACTCCTCCCAACATTCCTCAGCACTGGCTCTAAGCCCCAGTGCTTTCCTGTCTGCCTCCACCCCTCTGGATGCTCTGAACCTCTTTTCTTTGGCCAGTTCTCCAGTCTACTAGCATAGGTGTTCCTGGGGACTCTCTGCATCCTCTCTCCTGGTAGACAGGTCCTCTTTGAACTTCCTTCCAGACATATTAAGGTGGAAAGCATGGTAAATCTGAACATCTGCACCCAGATCCCTTGTAGCCAGCTCTTTATCTGCCAAGTGCTTAGCAATAACATCCTTCGCCCAGAGTTCTGCTTCTCTTCCTAGACTGTGATGGATGGAATGCCATGCTTCCCGTTCTGTTTTCCAGCTGAAACCGGAAACCTTGACATCATTCCCATCTTCTCTCATCCCCTGTCCTGTAAAATCACAAGAATTCTTCGCTTGAACTTTTTAAGTTATTTATTTTTGAGATTATAATATAATTACATCATTTTATTTTCCTTTAATATGTGTGTGTGTGTGTGTGTGTGTGTGTGTGTGTGTGTGTGTGTGTGTGTGTGTACACACATACATACGTATGTAAGAACACCTAAACATTTTAAACATTTCTTCTTCTATCCCTGACAGCTCTGCTGTAGAACAGTCTCTTTAAACCCTGGCTGCAAAAATCTCTGCCCGCCCCATCCACCATCACCTGGCTCCTGAGCCTGCCCTGTCCTCTGTCACCCTTGCAGGCATTCAGGGCACAGCCAGCCAGTGTGACTCATCAGCAGTGCCTACTGATCACATCAGTCTCCACTTCACACTCCTTTTCTGTCTTTGAATCCTAGTGCCTCTAACATAGCCAACTATGCCTCTTTAGAACTTTCTTACCTCCCAGAGGCTGCGTTGGGGGTTTCAACTTTGTTTTTCTCTATAGCATACTACTCTCATCTTTTGAAATGTCTTCTTTTGATTGACTTCCTCAAGAGGAAGGCTCTTGTTTACCTTATTCATCATTATCCTCAGGGGTGTTTGCTGGCACAAACTAAACATGTTTATGAGATAGAAGGATGAGTATGTCCAAATTACTTGACATGGAAATACGGTTAAATGGAAGTTGAAATCACAAGAGTGATTTAGAGGTAGGAACGGAGGGTCAGCAGTTAACACTTGCTGTTCTTGCAAAGAGCTCCAGTTTGATCCTCCAGCACCACCTGGTAGCTTACCACTGTCCTTAGCTCTACTTCCAAGGGGCCTGGTGCCACCTTCTCGGCTCCATAAGAACCAGTCACAGACCTCAGGCACATATGTACATATACACATACACATAAAATATTTTTCAAAATAATACGATAATGAATCTAATAAACACAAAACAATAATATGAATCTAATAAAGTAATTAAACCTCTGATAAATAGCATTTCTTCTTCATTTCCCATTTGGTTTCTAGAAATTTTTTTTTTAAACTTAGAGATATAAAGTAGATTATCTAGTCTTGAAGATTTCAACTTTTATACTAAACTCCAGTATTATTTAGAGCCAAGGAAAATACGAAATTTTATAGATGTGATTGTTCAATGCCCTGTAAAAGGACTGGAATCATACTTTGGAGTAAACTGAAGTCTACTAGTCACTGAGTCACTGGTCCACACAGTGACACTTGGATTGATTCTTGACATTCCCAGTCAGAAATCTAGTCAGTTATCAGATGAATTCACAAAAGAAATTAATGAGAATTGTTATTAGCTATGGTAAAAGTATCTCAGAGGTGGGTGCATTCATACTTTTTGCTAAATACATGTACTCAGCTCTTCTCACTGCCTTCCTTGTCTTGGTGAAGTTCAGTGGCTTGAAAGCCAAGTTGTCCATCATGCAAGTTCCCATGGGCTGTCTTCACGTGAGCTAGAGAGATATAGGCAAGATTTTGATGCTGCTAGGGAGGAGGTACGGTCCTTGTGCTGTGTCTAATGACAATGGGCTCTGTTGGCTTGTGTTCAGAAGCAGCACTATGTAGCTCGTGTGCTCACTTGACTTTTATATTATTAAAGAAATACTTTAGAATGTCTTAATCGATCAAATACCATCGTTGCCCACTACAAAGGTGAGTATTATTTGATTTCATTGATCAGTTTCACGATAAAACACCTACAGAAAAGCCTTTAAATTCTAAAGCTTTGTGGTATTTCTCACTACTTATCGGATTAGTGTCTGAATGTTTTTGTGAGAAGAAATAGTTATACTTTCCTGGGAACATCATGATTGCAGTTTGAAAATCTATACAAAGTGATGCATTAGGGATTTTCCTTGTGGCTGAGACAAAATGACGGAGGGCTAAGTTGTCCTTTGCTCCAGGGACACAGCCCAGCATGGTGATGGAAGATGATGGAAGACATCACCACCACATACTCTCCTCTTGGCTGCTGAACTTTGCTTATACCACATGTTGCATCCCCGCTGGTCAGGAAACTGAGGGGTTGAGTTGGTACCAGAGTCAGACGGTAGCCTGCAAGTTCCATGTCTTTGTTGTCAGTTTGCTCTGTGACTCCTTGTTAAAAAATCCCATAGTGTCTCCCAAACTATGCCGCCAGCTGGGAATCAAGTGATCAAGTATGAGTCTTGGGATGAAGGACACCAGGAGGTGAGCGTTAGGTTTATCTGATCTGTTACCAGTGATCCCGCCACAAAACAACAAGAGAAAACAGAAAACCAAGAGCACCAAGTTATTTTACGGGAGAGACACCGGATGGGCAGTGGGGGAAATCTGGAAATTTACATATTGAGCAGGAAGACCAGCCTGGTCCCTTTGCTCACTGGGATGATGGTAATGAGGAGTCTGTCTCCTCCACTCCCATCCCCAACCAGAGACAAATGCTTACTCTGAAAAGCTGAGTTTTCTCAAAGAGAAGCTTTGCTAATGCCTACTTACATCTGAACCTCACAAGTGAGACCGCCAGCCAGCTCTCTGATCAGCCTGGAGTGAGAGTTAACAGCTCTGTTTTCCCATGGACAGTTTCCCAGTCAGCTTTGCAGAGCAGAAATAAATAACAGCCAGAGATCACCCAGTGTCCAAGGAAAGACCCTGATAGAGGACAAAGAAGTGGAAATAAACTCACAGAAAGCATTTTAAATATATGTGTGGAATACAACCACAGTGCTAAAACTGTTATGCTAAGAAAACTGAGTAAAGGTTTTAGAATAACTGCAACAAAGTACAAATAATTGGAAGTCACAATCTAGATATGCTATTTCTTTCTGAAGAAAACGAAAGGTTCTATAGAGCTGAATGAAGAGGCCTGTAAGATGGCTCAGCAGGTGAAGGTGACTGAAGCTAGGCCTCTAGGATCCCCGTGGGGGTATGTTTCAAGTTTAGTAAACACCAGTCTGGAATATCAGAGGACAGAGCCATCTCTTCCAGTCCTTGTTTGTTTGTTTTTTTGTCTTTTTCAAGACAGAGTTTTCTGTGTAACAGTCCTGGCTGTCCTGGAACTTGCTTTGAAGACCAGGCTGGCTTTGAACTCACAGAGGTTCTCTTGCCTCTGCTTCCCAAGTACTGGGACTAACAGTGTGCACCACCACTGCCTGCCTGGGAGCCTGGAACTCCCTCTGTAAACTAATCTGGCCTCAAACTCAGATCTGCTGGGATTAAGGGTGTGGTCACCACTCCCGGGATATTCCCTGTGCTAGGACTAAAGGTGTGAGTTACCACTGTATGATCCTCCTAGACTGACTGTGAGTAGATCCCTCTGATATCTCCGACTGTTTTTATTACATTTGAAATTTATCCCCACAGTTCCCAGAGGCCTGCCTGGTAGAGGAAGGGAATCAAGGACTACCTACACATGGCCCTCTGACCTCTCTGTGTACTCTGTGGCACATAGGCACGTGTCCTCTCCACACACAAATACACAAACATGGAAACCATTTAAAGGGTAAGAATAAGAATGGATTCAAGGTGTAGTTGTATATATGTCTGATTTCTCACCACCCAGGAGAGAGATCTGCCACCACATAGCAAGATCCCCATCACTACCCCCAAGAGAGGTTCAGTTATGAGAAAATGATGGTCAATCTAAAAAAACTGTATTTATCTTAACTACCAGTCTGGTAAGGAGATAGAATAAAGATATTTGTAGAGAAAAATATACAGCTATAATGAAATGTAATTTTAAAAATCTTTATTAAGAAAAATGTCAAACATATGTAAAATTAGAAAAATAATATATATAATGACCCAGAAAGAAATAGCATATCACTCTGCTTTCAAAATAAGTCAAGCCAAAATCTGACAGATTAAAAAATTGATTATAAATATGGAAGTTAATCTGCAAAGTATCTAAGAGACACTAGAATTTTAGTCAAAAACTAGGATGAAATTGCATCTGAAGAGTAGAGGAGGCACAGGAAATAACCAAAAGTTTCAGATGCCCTGATTTAAAGTAATAAATAACATCAAACTTAAGAAACTAGGCTCTAAATATTATCTGTATGGGGAAAATACTACCCATTAAATGAGATTAAAAAGAGTTGTCCTGGTGACTAGATACAGCAAGAAAGGGTGAGAAGGTCATGGAGTGTTTGGTTTAGGCTTGAGGCTTTAAAATATTACTTGGTTTTTAAAGGGCATATTACTTTGAAAAAATAATTTAAAATAAAAGATGTAAAATAACAGAAAAAGAGGCATGACTGCCGGATGTCTTATCAAAACAGAGCCAACTTCTGTTAGTGAGTACTTATTGTATCTGTGTTTCTGTGTGGTATTATCTAGCAGCAGTACCCTGCACTGAGTGTTGATATGCCTACCCTTTGCCTGTAAGGAAGCTCTTCCCTTGCATTCTCTATCCATACACAACCTGTGCACGCTCAAGAGTATTCTGGCTTCTGTGAAGAATATTTTAGCTCCACTCTAGAAACATTATTATTATTATTATTATTATTATTATTATTATTATTATTATTATTATTATTGTTATCATTATTTAGCTGCTGGGACCTGTCTCAACCTCTCTAGCCCCTGTGACATTCCAAAACAGGGTTGAGAAGGAGCTCCTCCCGGAAGTCTTTGGTGAGGTGGTGTCTTCCCTGTGCTTTTGTCAGCCTTCCAAGTCAAGCTGACTGGCTAGGAAGTGGAGGTTGGAGAGCCCCTCTCAGCTGACCTTTGTAGAATAGCAGAGAAGCAAGATGGTCCTGGGTCTTTCTCTCTAACTAGCTGAGACTGTCGGAGATCACATTACTATCTCACATCAGTTCCTTCTTGCTTGGCTGAGAAAACCCATGATTACAGTGGGCACTCAGCCTCACAAGGGCAAAATGGCCTCTCAGTATCACAATGGCTGCCTAATCCTGTCAATGTCCCTCTTTCTTTCTGAGCTGTTTAAGCAACAGAGCACACCTTTCATTTCTCTCAATGAAATATGGAGTTACCATCCCATGAAATAAGACTATGTATACAGATTCTCCTGAAATGGGGAGAGCTGTAAAAATAGCTATTTATTATTATTTCTGCCTAGTATTTATTATTCTACCTGGTAGAAGATTAGGTAATGTTTTAATGGTTTGTTGCTATTAATCATGATTACTTATGTCAAATTTGTATAGATACCATATTTAAAAAAATTCATTAGAAATTGATTATTGCCAGAATGGGGAAGAAGTGTATGTCAATCATAGAAGGCATCATAATCAATGATGTAAGCTATAGCTGCACACTCTCTCTTTGTTAGCACACACATTTCAAGTTATTTTCACACATGTGGCTTCTGGCTACTAGTCATTTATGAAGTTGAGCTTTAATTATCCTTCAAACTGAATGTGAATTTTATTTTTGTAAATTCTGCCTTGGCAGGCTGATTTTTTTTTTTTTAAGAAAAAAAAAAAAAGCCCTTGTTTTAGTTGAAGGGCATTTGCAAAACTTCTCCATTGCTCTGAAAATGTAACCCCGTTTCTGTCCCTTGGCTTAATGTTCCACACATGTTTTCTCACTTAAACTTTGCCTCATTTGGCTGTGGTTTCTTTCTGTAGCCCTTGAAACCGTTTCTAATGGAAAAATGCAGCTGTGAGCAAGATTTCCTAAAATGTACATGGAATTAATTTTCCAAGCGTTCTGTGCAAGGGCCCCATGTATCTGAAGGAGAGACTTTGCCAAAAGGCATTTTCATAACCGAATAGTGAGAAATGGCTGGATGGCCAGTGAAGGGAATGAGCAGGGCTGTGATGGAGGGAAGAGCAGGCAGGGGGAGAGAGAGCAGGGGAGGGGGAGACCTAAGCCTGGAAGATGAGTCTGGAATTAGGAAGGGAAAAGGAGGGAAGGAAAGAGAGCGAACAGCAGGAATTCCTAGAGGGGCAGGGAAGGCAGCCCTTAAGAAAGAAAACCTTATTTCCTGCAATTGGAATCGTCATTATTTTAAAATTTATTAGTATTTAAAAATCTCACATGGATATATAATATTTTCTGTCATTTTACCCACATTGCCCTTTCTCATCCTTTTTCCCCTCCTTGACAAATCCCCTGCTATTTCCATGTATATATGTTTGTTCTGTTTGTTTGTGACCCACTGAATTTAATTAGGGTTGCTTTCATGAACACGCATGGGATTATTTACTGGAGCACCCCACAGGGCAACAGTGACTACACTCTTAAAGAAAATTACGCCCCTCCAACAGGCATCCCCCACTTCTTGCCAGTAGTATCTATTTCAAAGGGCAGTCTCTAGTCTGTGCCTTCAAAAACTTTTGTATTTTGTGAGATTGATGAGACAGTCTATTGGAGATAAATTAGTTTCAGTTAAAGGTCACTTTTTAAAAATAGCATTTTAAATATCACTGTTAAGATTCTTTGTTGTTTTTTGTCAACAGCCTTCTCTAGTCACAGACTGCTTTTATAGACACTGCGAGCTAAAAGTTGAGGTATCACACGGGGGCTTCCCAAGTTACAGCTGCCGAACTGCACATGCTCATAAAATTATGGAAACCCACACACGAGCAGATGACTTCAGACAGAGAAGACTCTGTGTGTCTGCTCTATCTACCTGAGTTCTCAATATCTGGTGACCAAAATCCAAAACACAGAAAAGAAACAAAATGCCTTCTTACTATTATTATGTTTGGTGGTGAATTTTTCCAGAATTACTCTCTGGAAGAGCATAAACTTCAAATGCATGAATAATATATGGGGTTTGTTATATAATATTTAATATGTTAAAATAATTTGTGACTATGAGGGATGACAGTCTTCAGTGATACATGTTTATGATTGTTTCACACATACTCTACTGATATAATGGCTTTGCAGTTTACCAAATTGGCACCCTTCCTTAGCCCAGTAAAATCAAGAAATTACACCATGAGGATGTGGGCTGTGTAAATATTTAAATAAGCTTATTTAAATACTGGAGGATGTGTAGAGAACAAAGTGAAGACCACAGTGTGACTGATTTGAGCGAAATAAACACAAGAGATTATGTTTACAAAATACTTCAAACTATTTTTTGAACGGTATCATCAAAACTTGAAGTTGAGAGAAATCTTTGAAATATAGCTAAACGCCTTCTGTGAACTCCTGCCAAATATTGAAAACACTACAGCTCGGGCCTGCCCTCAATAATCCTAGAGCAATTACAGTACCACAAATTATAATAATCCACAACTGGACATGGTTTGAAAATATGTATAGGTTCTGAAATAGTCTTGAGGACTTTATGGGGAAAAAAAATCAGTTGAAAAACATTATCCATTATCCAGAAAAGTAATTTCTGTCTGCCTATTACCATGTTCTCAAAATCGAACTCTTTGTAACTATTTTATTTTATATCTTTGTATGTGGCTTTGATTTCATTCATCTAGTTTCTTGGCTCGTTTGGTTGTTTGATGCTAGATTTTCTATAGCCAAGGAATTCATATAATCTGATCAAACTGAGTAATATTCACGGGCACAGCTGAGTCTCCTGCAGAATAATAGTTCATCCTGGAGGAAGAATTTGTGCTGGAATCGTGCTGAACTCAGTGCATCGAGAAAGTCCTTTTAAAACTGGATTTTCTTGGTTGAGAGTGTGAAAGTGGGGGCATTTATACCAGGGCTATAGTTGTTTAAGGGTCTTATATTCACAGAAATTATCTGTCTGATACTCTGTGGAGCTTGACAAGGTGTAAAAATAAAGGAAGGAATTATTGATGTAAAGAGCAGACCAGAAGCCTTTTATTCTGCTTTCCTTTCTTTCTTGGGGGAGACAGGAACAGGAACAGTGTTCACCCAAATACTGGCTCACACAGTAGACCAAAGAAGATACCCCACCCAAGTCCAGCTTGATAAATCAGTGAGTCTCTTGAGACGACATATAGAGTATGGGTGGCTCAGTCACAAGTATGACCACAAAGCCCACCCCGGCATGGGTGATGATCTCCTAAAGCTCCATCAATGGAGCAGTCAAACTCCTACACAGTGTCCAGTATCCCCAGGACAACTTGGGTGGGGATGCTTTCAGTCAGGGAAAGGAGGAAAGAACCGAGGAAGTGCCTGGACGCTCAGTTGAGGATATGGTAAGCTTCCTCCTTTCCTTCTGGGAGGAAAAGCCGATGGTACTGGTCTTGTGAGGGTTTGTGCAGATAATCCCATGCACACCAATTTTCAGAGGACCAAGGCTGCTTCACTCCCGGCGCATGCCCAAGAGGGATTTCTCGGCATCGTTCCGTGTGCCTGGCACGGTCTGTTCCACTCCCTTTTTGCCCAAGTGTCTGTCTTCCTGTACTTTGTCCCTAAATATCCAGTAGGCTGTTTTCCTCACCTCTCAAATGCCACCTTCTCAGGGAAACCGATCCTGGCACCTGAATTAACGCTACAGAAAGTCTTTTCAGGCTCCACCGGATCCCCCTCACCTTCTTTACCCCTCACAGCATCTGTTTCCTGAAGCTGCTCAGCCTCTACCTTGCTGTATTGTTTGCCACTGTTAGGGTTTAATTTATCTCCCTTCCAAACACTCTGAAAAATCAGAATTTTCGCCCATTTTGTTCTTGGATACAAGTACCTAGAACAACATCTGGCTCATAGAAGGCATTCAAATATTTGTGGAATGATTGAATTTAGCAAATTGGTATTGGATGTCTGCTCTGTCCCAAGATTTGTGCTTAGCATTGGGAATAAAAACCGACAACAGGGCACAGCTTCTAAACCACAAAAGCTTACGTGGCTCACTTCCCACGACACCCACCGCAATTTCTGACTCAGTAGACTTTGAATGGAGTCTAGAAATTTGCCAGTCTTCCAGATACACCAGAGTTTTTGCATGGTTTCCACTGTCCTTTGTGCTGGCAGCTAAATTATATTATTTGACATAATATAAATCTGAAACATATCTGACATTGAATAACCCAGCCGCGATGATGAAAGGATCATGTGATAAGTAGCATATCCTTTTGTTTTCCAAAACAGGGTTATTCATGCTAGACCATTGCTTATATCTTCCCACAAGCACAACAGAAGGAATGCCCTGGAAGTAGGTGAGTGTATAAACTAGAACACTCCTCCAGAACATTCATGGAAGATTTTCACTGCCCTCTTCTCAACAGCCAGATTTTAAACTGAGCATCAGTGCATCTTTAGATTTTGTTTTCAATCCTTATTAAATGCAATGCTTAGTACATGCAGAAAATTTGCTTTTGATAGATCACTTTGCACTTTTGGTGGGCTGGGGTAGTGCGGCTGTTCCTGCAGAAGTGAGTGGTTGAGACAGGCTGTCACCTCAAATTCAGAGCATCTGCTTGCGTCCCTATCAGATTTAAAACCTTCCAAGGTCAATACGCCACTGTGCATTGGGTAGACTTACACAGTTCCACTGACAGACGTCTGCATAGGCACCAAATCAAATTCTACTTCAGTGTTTTCTTTTTTCATTTGATTCTTGGGCCAGAAATTGTGTTGATTGGTTCCAAAGGGACAAAGGTTAGAAACGGAAAGTTTTCATGGTTCATGATGAAGTCCCACTAAGGCAAACTTGTCTAGGGATAGAGTTCAAAATAAAGCCTGTCTTTATCACTTGGAACAAAAGAGTGGCCTTATTATTTTAGCACAGATTCATCTAGAACATGGTTGACCAATGGCTGTGCTTCTCCCAAACAAAGATTCTACAGGAATAAAATTAAAATCTATATCTGTGATATATCACTGTTCTCAAGCAAAAAGTTAAAAGAAGTAGAATTTATTTTCCATGAGCCTAGGTCCCATCCCATGTATATCCTTTAAAAAAAATACAAAACATTTCTTTCTAGTTAATTGAGAGTTTTTAATTTTGTATAATGGTTGGATGATATTCACCTTTATGTTTCTTCTAACAACTTCCTTTTTTTACTTGTCACCTGCCCCCCACAAAAGCTTCAAGACTAAGTTGTACTGTCCCAAATATTCTTCGATGTATTATCTTCCACCAGAGTATGGTTGATTTGCCAGCTTAGAGAAAAATAATACTTCCTTTTCCAGCAGCGAACAACAGCCAGCCAGTTGCCCCGTGAACGTCTGTGTGTGTGGGGGGGGGGGGGGGACAACTATATGCTCATCTCCCTTCTCTATTGTGGCTTGGGCTTATGTCTGTCTGTCTGTCTGTCTGTCTGTCTGTCTGTCTGTCTCTCTCTCTCTCTCTCTGTGTGTGTGTGTGTGTGTGTGTGTGTGTGTGTGTGTGTGTGTGTGTGTATGGTGGGGACAATATGTTCATCTCCCTTCTCTATTGTGGCTTGGGTTTATATGTGGGTTTGCATACTCTTATGTAGTAAGAGGTTTTTGGCTTGGACTTTTGGGCCTAACTTTAAGGTTTAGGACTTATTGATTTATAGACTTGTAGACTTATAGTCTTATAGAGACATATAGATGTTTTTAATAGTTTTTGGCTGATCAGTCTTAGGCCTAGGTATATAACTTGTTAGTTTTTTATTTTTTATCTAACTTATGATTTTTGTTTGTTTGTTTGTTTAGTCATGTGGCTCGGTATCTTTTTTTAGAGCAGCATAGTTGTCTTTTGCTTCTTTTGCTTTTCTCTGGCATTTTGCCTGGCTTTTTTTTTTTTCTGTGCTTCCTGTTCTCAAGAGTTTTCTTAGTCTGGTAGCCCTGCCCACACTTCCTGCCTGCCTTTGGTCAATCAGCGCTTTTTATTAAAACAGTGGGTGGGACAATTATTTACCATGAAACAACACAATACCCCTACATATCTCCTTTTTTCTTTTTAAAACAAAAAGAACTCTAAATCTAATATTCTTTTTCCTTTTATCTATAACAACTTATAAATAACACTGTAAATAAACACAAACATCCATAATCCATGTTTTGAGAATGTAGGCGTCGTTCTCTAGGATACTTCCTGCTGAGTGGGGACGCTGGCAATCTCATGGGAATCCAAAGAAAATGTAGGATTATGGACAAGTCTTTAGTGGAGTAATCTGTGAGGCTGGGTTATCACAGCCAGTCTCCTTGAAATTGTTCTGGATACAGAGCTCTGGAAACTTTAACAGAGGTGCTCTGAAATGCTGAATCATCTAGGCCATCCATTTCCATTGGAGATTTTTCAGGGGGTCTTCCTCTATCAAACTTTATGTTCTTTATCTAGAAATAAATTTATAGCTTTTCATTTTTTGTGAAAATAAAATGAAAACCTCTTCTCTAAAGTAGCATATCTTTGGATTTTAGTTTTAAAGTCAACTCATTTACAAAATATATAGGTTGAATTATTCTAACAGCGTTTATAATCAACTGTCTTTTAGCAGCTTTTACTAAGTCATTTTTAGTCAAGAAGCTTAAATATAAGAATCATACATAGTATCTAGACATTCTTTGTATTTTCTATCTTTATGTGGCTTTTATTTATTTATTTATTTATTTATTTATTTATTTATTATTTTACTCTATTTTTTAAAGGCTTTCACTACCTTTTTTCTTTTTTTTTTAAGCCTATGTATCTTTATTTTTAACACAGTCTAAACTACTTAGACTTTTTTATAAAAAACTGTCTTTACTGTATATTTATTTCTTAACTTTTTTTGTCTCTGACCACACCTTTGCTTGGCTAGGTTGATTGACTCCACCCAAATTCTTTTATTTCTTTCTGTTTCTGAACACACCTTTAATCTGACAAAGATTCTTCTATTTCTTTCAATTTCTGAACACACCTTTAATCTGCCAAGGTTCAAGGTTGGTAGGATGGGTGGATGGCTCCACCCAGCTCCTAGTCTAACTTCATAGAATTTATCTTTTTAACCCAGGTACTCTAGGGAATTTTAGGGTCCATATAATTACCAAGTAAAGCTTTGCCATCTGCTGCTCATTCACTACATTTAAGTATTAGGCAGCAGGGCCTCTTTAAAGACTCACAAGTGTTTCGCCTCTAAGGCTGAATCAGGAAGCTTCTCTTAAAAAGCCAAGCCTCTGCTTGCCTCCGGCAAACAGAGCTGATGCAAGAAAACACCATCATTAGAAAGCCATCTTTGATTCTGTTCTTTTTTTGTCCTTATGAACAAACACCTTAAATGCATCATTTACAACTTTTTCTTATATCTAGGCTCCTGCGAAACTTCAGGAACCAGCCATTTTATACCTTAAGCTACACTCCAAAAACCCGCCATTGAAGCCCAAGCCGACAGGCCTCACCAGGGTGTCTCTGTACCACTGTTCACATGGGAGACACAATTCAGAGGTTGCTTTGAGCTCTAGACCATTTTTAGCTTTCTATGGCTTTATGTGGGCATATTTGCCCCACGTTGGGCGCCATTTGTAGTAAGAGGGTTTTTTTGTTTGTTTGTTTGTTTTGTTTTTTGGGTTTTTTTGGGGGGGTCTGGACTTTTGGGCCTAACTTCAAGGTTTAGGACCCACCGACCTACAGACCCACAGACCCATAGTCTTATAGAGACACACAGATGTTTTTAATAGTTTTTGGCTGATCAGCCTCAGGCCCAGGTATATAACTTGCTAGCTCTTTATTCTTCATCTAACCCATGATTTGGCTCGGTATCTTTTTTTAGAGTAGCATAGTTGTCTTTTGCTTCTTTTGGCTTTTCTCTGGCGTTTTGCCTGGCTTTTTTTGTTTGTTTGTTTTCTGTGCTTCTTGTTCTCAAGAGTTTTCTTAGTCTGGTAGCCCCGCCCACACTTCCTGCCTGCCTTTGGCCAATCAGCGATTTTTATTAAACCAGTGGGTGGGACAATTATTTAGCATGAAACAATACAATACCCCTACACTCTTATAACTGTTGTGGCTCATATGGAAAGCTGCCTTGCTGTTTCCAGAAGTTTCCTTGTAGTCACCCACTGTCTTTGCCTTTTAGCCCCAATTATCCCTGAGCTTTGGGAGGAGGGGTGTTGTTGGTATTCCTCCCAGGGCTAAACTATCTGTGGTCTCTTATTCTGCACACCTTGGCTATTCCATATATATCTTTCCCAGTCCACTATTTTCCTCTCTCCAATAGATATCCAGCACTTTAATTTCTCTCTGATTGTCTTTAAACAGCCCATATTTTTTGGAAATAGAATTGTACCAATAAAGTATGCTCTATTGTATATTTGTCAATTGTCCGTGTAAGAATACAATCTATCCCTAATGTATTTGACTGGTAGAGATTTTTTTCTAGTTATTTGCCGGTGTCTTCATCAAGTGGCATGAATTCCAAAACTAGGTGATGCAAATGAATTATCCATGTTTTTTAAAAAAATGCAGAAGCTGGTCATTGAATATTTGCTGTTTGACAGGCAACACACTGGACATTGAGTATTCGGTAGCCAATCTGATCAGAAGGAAGGTCCTCTGTGGTAGACAATATTGTACCTGTTATAAAGATAAGAAAGCAGAGGTCCAATTAGGTTAGTTTACTTCCGAACATCATGAGATACAATCTGTGAACTTCAACGACTACCAAGCTCTAACTTTCCCCCTTACAGTCAATCACAGGGACATAATGAAGTGGTGGCTCATCCTGGGCAAAAAGAAAATTTCAGGGGATGTATCTGGAGAAATGGCTCAGCAGTTAAGAGCATCTATGTTTGCAGAGAAACTTGGGTTCAATTCCCAGCACCCACATGTCGTCTAACAACAGTCTGTAACTCCAGTTGCAGAGGCTCTTATGCCCTCTTCTGGTTTCTTTGACTACACATATGGTACACAGGCATGCATGCAGGCCAAACACCTAGACTTATAAAATTTAAAAAAAAAAAAAAAGATCTGAAGAGAAAGGGCAGAATAAGAAATATATTTTTGACTGTGAACACTTTTATATAAAATTGTGAAGCCAAAGTCATCAGGTCATTTGAAAATCTTTATCATCTGTGACATAGAGTCTATGGCATTGCCAAGTGGTAGAAAATATTTACTACATATTAAAGGGCTAAACTAATGACTTTGAAAAACTTTCTAATTCTAGTAACAAGAATTATGTCATCACCTCTTTTGCTCCACAGATTGCTGATTCTGTCTTAGCTTTATCTTGATCCCTTTATTGGATTGTCCCAACTATGATAACCCACAGTGCCCTTCTGTTTCTGTTTACAAATAACTCTGACTTTACTCACATTGATATTACTTTCTTTTATTTCTTGAGTTACTTGGAGTTGCCTGTTTCATACCTCCGCTGCAGGTGTCACATACTACTCAGCTACAGAAATCATTTTAGGTCTACACAAATTCCTGATGAATAGACTTGTGCATTCATTCCTTAGCTATGAGAACGTGTCCTACAGGCCCTCAACTATTGTGGCATCTTTTGGGGGACTTAGGGGAAGGGTCCATAGGTACAGGTTCCTGAGTCTTAGTTTCTTTGGGTAACCTCTACTTACTTACTAATGCTATGTCTCAGAAAACAATTTTAATTAAACAAAATCAACCACCACCTAGTCCTGGTGGCAATGGAGAACATCTGAAGTTTGCATGCATTCCCATAGGGAACACAAATGTTGGGAGCACATTAGACTGTCATCTGGAGAGTTTGTTTTCATCTCAAGTTAAAAATCTACCTAACATATCAGCCTGTGATCTCACACTTAGTACTTTACACATGGGTGTGTCATGCTTTTATTAAAAAGGAAGAATTGTGTTAATTGGTGTCTCTGGGTAGGGACGGGGCAGAACAGTGTGAGGGAAGTTTTGAGTGGAGCCGCCTGAAACTTGCTTGTGGCAATGATTTCTTTCCCTTTGCCAAACACTAGAAGAGTGAATTTCACTGTCAGTAAATTAAAAATAAATACAGATGTTTCTCAATGGCAGAATCCATCCTGTCTGGATAATCCTTTGCCATTCTTACCTTCCAGAGACTAAACACATTATGGAAAAAAATGTCTTGCAATATTTCATGCTTTCAACTTAAAAACAGACCTCACTGCTCAGTCACAAAACCACACCTGAACTATTTTCATTAGATTTATTTGAAATATTTAATAAGCACTAGAGTCTGAAGAAAAATATTTCTATCCTCATTATTTTTTTATGTTGGGCCAAACCTTGCATCTATGTGAGCATGTGTGCATTTGTGTTTCAAGACCACTTTGTTTTCTTAACAAGCTCTATTTAGGAGACAGAACTTTTAGCTCCTTTAACTGACCCCCCCCCCAACCTCCCCTCAGCATATTAAACTTGATAGAGATGAATTAGCTTAAATGCAGGTGGCCATAGGAAAAAATGATGAAATCTTAAGGTCAGCTCCCACCCAGGGTTTGCTGGCCCTTTATCCAGTTACAGACAGAAAACGCTAAGGTGATCTCATGCCTGTAAAGGTGGATGTGTGTTCTCCAGCACAGGTGTTAGAATTCAGACAATCTGAGAGCTGATGAAAGCCACATCTGTTCCAGTTAGACTGCACAGCTGCAGGAGAATGCATCAAGACTCTCAGCTCTATGCAACAACTAGCTTGAAATGATGGGCATGCAGACTGCACTTGGAATTTTGATAAACACAACCATTGTGTCCATACAAATCCAGAGTGTGGATCTCCCCTCCTTCACCTCTTTGGTCCTGGCGCCTTCATAGTCTTTGGTAATTCCAGTAAAAAGAAAAAAAAAAAAAAAAAAAAAAAAAACTTAGAGAAGGCAAATAAAACAGAGCCTCCTGGATTTTTACACATGTGCTTTTGCGGGGAATCATTGCTTTCCTGTGTGTCTTTTATAGTATGAGAATAACATCTTACATTCCCATCCTATCTCGGGACTTTGGGAATGGTAAAAATGAATTTATTATTAACATAAATGGATGTAACAATATGGGGGTTTTAAGATAGAGAATGTGGTAATACATTCATATTGTGAGGGAGTCAGTCATGAACCCCATTATTCCCTCAGTCTTTTACTCTACCTACGTGTATTTTCTAAGGTATTCAAAATTGGCATCTTCATTTGCAATCTTGACTCAGCCAACAGGTGATTCCTGCTTGCAGATACATGTTGGACTTCAAAGTAAATGAGATTAAGTTCTACAGGCTTTGGAGTTTCTTGTGTAACATCACTCAAACTTTGCCTGGTATTAGAATATTTGTTTTAACTTGGGGGGGGGGGGAGAGAGAGAGAGAGAGAGAGAGAGAGAGAGAGAGAGAGAGAGAGAGAGAGAGAGAGAGAGAGAGAGAGAGAGAGAGAGAGAGAGAGAAGTAATAATTATTTGGAAACCTCCAAGTGAAACCCTTACTCCCTGCAGTGACTATTTCTTATCTTCCTGGCTCACCCCATCCATCCACTGCTTATTTTTTTCCCTTTGAGAGTAACTTGATTACTTGAAATATCTCTGGTGCTATGAGCTAAAAATTAGAAGTGAAAAGAGCAGCCATAGATCACCTGGCTCCACTCCAGAGCAGCAGTGTGGGTACCAGAGCTACACATAGTATTGCTCTTTGTCCCAGGCTGGTCCACATGGCTCTGGAGTGCTTTGGGTTGCTGTTGTGATCTTCCAACATGACTAAGTGTCTCTTTCTCTCCTGTTTGTACAATCTTCCCTGGGAAATTAGAAAATCAAAAATTAATGTTTCTGGTGTCAATGGGGGAATGATTAAGCTAGTAGTTAGAAGACTTTCCTTTCCTTCTGGAAGATAGGGAGGGAGAGAATGGAAGAGAAAGGGAGGCAGGCATGGAGGAATTATAATTATAGCCCCCTCCTTTCTAGAATACTTACTACATGCCAGGACTTTGCTACCACAGTCTAGGCACATACAATTTATACTCCAAGGTTGTGGGAACTGGGTGTGAGAATGAAGCCCCCTACACCGTGATGTCAGTTGTATGTCTAAATTGTCTCCATCATTGCCACCGATGTTTTTTTCTCCTGCCCTCTAACATGTACTCAACCCAGCTAAGCTTGGTGCTGAGGGAAAGTTGAAGCAGCCCAGGGTCTTCCTTCAGGGAACTCTCACATTAGTAACAAAGTGTCAGATGGTCCCTAAGCTTCAAAGTTACCCTCTGTGAAAGCTCTGTCAGCAGACCCCTGACCCCCCTGCTCTCCAACTCTGCTGGCTTTTTCTGCTCACTCCTTTCAGGCAGGGATGACAGGAGCCTGAAAGGACTGACTGGCTGATCACAGTGCTGGACTCGGCTCCCTCCACTCCCTGTTTGGAACATCAGTGCAGGTGCAGGAACCTGCTACTAGGGTCTGACCCTCTTGTCAGATCTCTCTAGCCCTCCAAGAGGTTCTTTTTGTAATCCCGTCTTGTGCTACAGCCCTTAAAATAATGCTCAGAGAAGTATAGGAGTGATCACAACCTTAGGAAAGAAACGGCAGCCATTGCCCTTGTCACCAGACTCCTTGAAAACAGATGTCATATCCTTTTTCTTTGAGGGACCTGCGAACCAGTCTCTCCTTCACACTCATCAGAGGGATCAAGCTGGTCTGGGCCACTTGGTTGGTAATTGTAAGGGTTATGGTTTTGGCTTACCAATTTACAGTTATTATTCTGCCCTTAAGTGACTCTCACCAAATCTAAAAGAAACAAAGAATGAATATAGATACATTTTGCTTTGGGATATACACAAATGTAGCTCCTTTGACTTTGTTTACCCTGGGTGGGTTTTATCAGGGTACCCAGGTAATTCAGATTTTTGCTTTAAGCTTTTATTTTCAGAAATATTTCAAGTTCTTCTTTTTAATGGAAGTTGTTCACTATTTTGGTCTGGTAATCAGAAATAAGTAAGCAAGGATCCCACTGTCTGCCTCTGTGAAAAATCAAGGCAAGAAACACCAGCCAAAGCATTTGACATAGTCATTTTCTGTTGGTCATCCATTTTAACCACTTCCTATTTCCTTTTAGAGAGAGAGAGAGAGAGAGAGAGAGAGAGAGAGAGAGAGAGAGAGAGAGAGAGAGAGAGAGAGAGAGAGAGAAATGATTAACTGATCTCTTTCGATCTTTAATGTTGAGGCTGGGATGATTTTGCCGATACTCCCCTCAACTTTCCAGCTGAATTTTAGATAGATCTCCCCATGTTTTCTATAGGTTCTCTAGTTGACATCTGCCAAGATTTATTACTTATCTGTCTGTCCATCCAGACATTAGCACATTAAAGAAAGGAGTCACATCTTTTCTCTTTGTATTCTTGTTGTTAAGAAGGTGATGCCTAATGCATTTATTGAACCTAAAAGGGCACAGATTTTTAAAAGTGTGCAATTATGAAAAGCCAGCTGAGGTAAAACATCATTGATGTGACTAATAGTGTTCACTCTTATGAACAATACTCAGTGAGGCAGAAGGATGTGTGTTTTGGCAAGTGTTTTAGGAAACTTAAATTGGGAAGTAGGATTCTTTGTGATGCCTGTATGTTAACTGCTAGACAGAAACACCTGTCACTGGGGACTAGCCTAGCATTCTGTTAGATGGCCATTGGGATGTACTGTAAGCCAAATGCTCCTGTTGTATTTCTTCGTGTAAAGATTATTTTAAAAGATTTATTTTTATCTTTACTTATGTGTATATATGTGTGAATGTTTTCCACCTGTGTCTGCAGAGGCCAGAAGATGGCATTGGTCCTCTGGAGCTGGAGAGCTGTTGTGAGCTCCCTGAACCAAGCCCAGAACCTATACAAGATCCTTTCTCTCCCTCTCTCCCTCCCTCCTCCCCCTCAACCTCTGAGCCCCCACCCCAGCCCTCAGGTAAACACTGTTTTGATGACAAGAATATTAGTGGTAATTCCTAAGTAGTCTATCTTAGATTTGAGATATTTAGGATTATTAGAAAAATGGCATATCTGCACTTACTTTTCTTAAAATAATAAATGACAATTATTTTTACTATTATAAATACATTTTAGTTGTTTTGGGCAATTTTACCTGATACATAAAAAATAATGAGTATGTAATATGTATCATAACTATAAAATATATTTTAAGTATATGAGACATATACTTAAATCATCTTAAAAGTAAGGAGTAAGAGACTGGAACATTGTGTAAATGGTAAAATGTGGCATTTCTTACATTCTGTCTTTTCAAGCGTTGGCTTTAACTACAATTCACTTGCCTTTTAGCAGATAGTTATTCACATGTGTAATAAAAAAAAATCTCAGTACAGTAACAATCTGCTATACTCATAGATCAGAGAGGCCTCCTCCTGCAGGACATGGGAACAAATACAGAGTCCCACAACCAGACATTACACACACACGGAGAAAGACCTTGGAACACTCTGCCCTACATGGGATGTCTCTATCAAGTCCCTTCCCTCAGAGTTCAGGGGACTGTGCAGCTGAGGAGGTAGAAAGAGTGTGTGGCACTGGGGATGGAGGACATAAGGAAACAAGGCTAGTCAAAGCTCATATGACCTCACGGAGACCAAACCAACATGCGCAGGGCCTGCGTGGGTCTGCACCAGGTCCTCTGCAGAGAACTAAAATGGCTTCCAATGTAGTTGTTTTTCTGGGAGTCCTGAGTGCAAAGGAGTGGGTCTTTGATTCCTGTGCCGTCTCTTGGGCTCTGTTCCTTCTGCCGGTTTGTCTTATTATCTGGTGATATATTACTTTTGTTTTATCTTATTGTATCTTATTTTATTATTTTTTAAAAAGATCTCAGAACAGATTTTTTTTTTGGGAGGAATACAAAGAATTTTGAAGAAACTTGGGGCTTTTGTTTTGTAGAAGCTTGGCAAGCTTTCTAGTGATCTGCAAGAACCCAGCAGAAATCTGAATCTTTAAAATATTTTGTGGGAATTCTGAATTTTTAAAATATGCAGACTCAGATTCTCTCATGACCAAGAAACACCCGGCTACTAAAGTTCACAGAATAAAAGAAAAATAAATATTTTAATGTCAACTCCAGCTGTTATAGTGATGTGTTGTAAGACAATGGATCAACCAGTGTTGGTTTGCTTTGAATCACTGTCTGTGATTACTTTTTCGAGAAGAAAATGTTCAAAACATTTCCAGTAAATAAAGAAAATTTCAATGAATTTTTTGATGAAGGCATTTAGGGAAATAGTTTGAATTAAGACATTTGAGAACTGCTAATATAAACAGTGTCAAAATAGCTAGTGTTTATAGCAAATGGGAGTGTTAATGAAGCTCAGACAGTTTAACCATTTTCCATCCATCACTACCCACTGTCTCTGTTGTCCATTTGTTGGTAGTCTTTCTGGGATTAAAAGAAAAGCCCCTTTGGTTGAACTTTATCATCTCCAGTAGGAACCACACTTATTTTTTCTCATTTTCTTGTTGTCTGATAAATGGAGCGTTGGGAGGAGACACTCCCAAAACTAGTCAGAGCAGATAACTCCTTAATAGGAACTGGAAATAATGTAGGGTATAAGGAAATAAGGCAGATCAATGCTCCTTGTTAACTGGACCTACTGGTGAATATGTCCATGGCACTGGGTCTTTTGAAAGGAAGACATATTTCTTAGCAGGCTAGCTCTATCCAGTGAATCACTTCCAACAGATATGCCTGAAGCAATGACTCCCCAGAGCATTCCACCTAAGTTATGCCCCATCCTCTTCGGTGAATATGGAAGCATCTCCTCAGTAGGTACTCCAAAGTGTAGTCTCATGAAGATTTTTTCTGATTGTCACGTCCACAGTAGGGAAGACAGACTCAGAGGAACATGAGAAAGGAAGGGTTCCCTCCTATCTGAGTCCTTTAGGGTGGTCATGAAGAGGATTTTGGGTCAGACCTCTGATCTTTCAGAGGAATGCTGTGACAGGCAAACTTCTGGCCTTGTCTTGGCTATATATGGTCCTTATGAACTCATACCAACTGTGGCCACCTCTACAATATAAATCCAGACAAAATCCTGGCATAGATGTCAATGGTGCCTTCCAGCCCCCATCTTTTATGGAAGAGTTACTGGTAATTGATAGCTGTTGGGACTAAATAAAGATCATTCTTCCTTTATGGGAGTGTGTGGCTGCTGGTAGATTTTCTGTGCTGCAGTGGGCACCATCCACACACACATATGAGAAACACTTAGGGAGTAACACCTCCCCTCAAAAAGAGAATGAGGTTCAGAGGGCCATGTTGAAGAGTCTTGAGAGGAGCCGGAATGGGGCCATCAGGAGTGGGTATGATCACATTCCATTGTACACATGTGTGAAAGTCTTAAGAATAAAGAAAATTAATTTTAAAACTATTAAACTTGACAGTCCAGTCCCATGTTAGCTCAATTATAAAATAATGAAACCACTGTTTTTAAACATCATTATTATTTTTTTATCACTGATAAAATTGTCCAAAAGATGGTTTAGAGAGAAAAATATAGAACTGATTTTCTTCACATGAGAGAATATGTTTAATTTTAACAAAATGTTCCTCTAGTCTGCTTACAATTTGACAGTAATTGCAGAAACTCTAAGAATTCTTTTGTCTGTCTGTGACATGTCTCTGTGCAACCATAGAAGGAGAGAAGTTCTGTGCAGCCCAAAACATGAATGTGTTTATACAAAAAGCTGTGCAAAGTGTCTTTTCCTCTTCCTCTGGAGGCATCTACCCAGGGTAGACTTCAAGTCTGTCTCTCTTTCTGATCCTTCCCCTGTGTCTAAGGAGGGAAATGTTCAGATGGCTCCAACTCTGGGACTTGAGGATTTCATCTTCACATTCGTAAAGCTGGTTGCCTCAACTTGCCTCATTGTTTACAAATGGTCTGCAGCCCAAATGGAGCAAATATGTAGATACACACACACACACACACACACACACACACACACACACACACACACACACACACACACACACACACTTGACTGAATCAACTTCTCAACTTTCCCCTTTTTTCCTTAAGAAAGTTGGTTATTTGGTAAAGATGTAGCGAGCTACAAGGACCTGGCCCTTGTCCACCTCCTCTGCTATTTTTTCTCTTCTTATTAAATTACAGGAAAGTTCAACTTTAATATGAAGGGGTTCGTTTCATTTCTTAACCAAATTAGTTCTCAAATCATGTGGATACTGCACTAGCCGAGCAGCCATTTCAGAACACATTAAAATGTCACTGATCTATGTGCATCCCCTCCTCAATATTTACTGCTCTCTTTCTCCCCCTTCCCTCCTCTCCCCTTCCCTCCTCTCCCCTTCCCTCCCTTCCCTCCTCTCCCCTTCCCTCCTCTCCCCTTCCCTCCTCTCCCCTTCCCTCCTCTCCCCTTCCCTCCTCTCCCCTTCCTTCCTCTCCCCTCCCTCCTCTCCCCTTCCCTCCTCTCCCCTCCCTCCTCTCCCCCTTCCCTCCTCTCCCCTCCCTCCTCTCCCCCTTCCCTCCTCTCCCCTCCCTCCTCTCCCCCTTCCCTCCTCTCCTCTTCCCTCCCCTCCCCCTTCCCTCCTCTCCCCTTCCCTCCCCTCCCCCTTCCCTCCTCTCCCCTTCCCTCCTCTCCCCTTCCCTCCTCTCCCCTTCCCTCCCCTCCCCTTCCCTCCGCTCCCCCTTCCTTTTTTCCTCCCCTCCCTCTAACTTTTATCAACAACACAACTTGACTGGATTTATTCTTGCTCCTTATCTCCCTCAGTATCAATGTTCTGCTTCCAGCCTAAGCATTTTCAATGCTTATAAACATTTGCATTTCTAAAAAAAGTTAATTATGCTCAATATTGAAGGAATAATAATGTAACTATGGTCCAGGTCTGCATGTATTCAGAGACACTAAGCAATTTACTTGGGTTTCTTTCTGAGTGTTATGAATAACTGAACACATGCTGAATTCCTGTTGAAATCATTCTGGTGCAGATCTGCGTTGTGGACTCTTGAGGATACGTTATTGACTGTTTCTAGTCTCACATGCTGACTGGCAAGTGCTGTGTAGGGAAGGTGCAATCTCAGAGACCTTCCTATGGAAGCAGAGATGCATGCTGGGATAGATGCCTTGACTGAGAAATACAGTATCAGCCTCTGAGATGGCCAGGGATCTATCTACCAGGAGATGATGTTCTTAGGAGGCCAGCCAACTTTTCTGCCATATTCTGTTGGAGGGTTGAACTTTCCAATAAAGCTCATAGACCGGCCAACAGGTTTTCAAAGCATGTGTAAGGAGACGCCATGTTTATATCCCAGAGTAGCTCGCTTATAGGAACACGCTGGTAGTAAAGGAAAATGCCAGAATGATGAGTCCTGTGTGAGAAACAAGGCAGTGAAATGATAGAAGAGGGTGGTTGGTTTGTCACTACAGGTGGAAATGCCAAGGGTGGCATTGGATGGCTGGATCTTCACTGGGGTAAGTCAAGAATAAGATAAATGAAATACAGCCTTACAACATTCTTCTCCAACTGTTTTCCCAACAAAGTGAAGAAAGAAAACTTTGACTAGCCTACCAAAAGAAACCAGAGCATGGAACGAATGTGGTCGGGATGCTGTCTGAAGGAATTTGAAAGTGGCAGCTTGCAGTGGAATCTCTGAAATGTATAAAATGATTTCTTTATGAAGCAGTGCAAAACTTCTGGATAGGCCTAAGATGCTCTCAAACCTGAAATCCTCCAACATGTGCCTTCTGAGGACTGGGATTACAGGCATGAGGCATCGCATGCAGCCCCAAATCTTAAAGTAAGCTTCTTAGGGTTGGAAAAGATAATTCCCCAGATAAAAGCACTTATGCACAAGCCTGATGATATGAGTTTGATTCCCAGAACCCTCATGGTAGGAAGAAGAAACCAATTTCTCCAAGTTGCTCTCCGACTTCCACATAGAGGGCTTCTGTATGTGTGTGCCACATCAAACAAACAAAAAACTAAACTTGCCTTTGATGTCAGAGTTGATGAAAAGTATTGTATGACTAGGCTGGGCCAAAATCTCCTAGCTATGTGTGTGTGTGTGTGTGTGTGTGTGTGTGTGTGTCTGTGTATGTATCTGTATGTGTATGTATGTTTATGTGTGTGTGTATGTGTCTCTCTCTGTGTGTGTATGTATATGTATGTGTGTGTATGTGTCTCTGTGTGTGTGGGTGTGTTATGATCACAGGTATGAGTGTACAGTGATGCATATGTGGAGGTCAGAGGACAACTTTGTGGAATTAGTTTTTTCCGTCCACCTTTTCATGGGTCCCAGGGGTTGAATCAGGTGTCCAAGCTTGCCTGGCAAATGCCTTTACCCATTGAACCATCTCACAAGCCCGGACAAGTATTTTGCTTTGTTTTAAACAAACTTTGTACATACACATTTTTTTAAAAATTGTTGTAAACTTACTTAGATATGAATATAAAAACAAGTTCTTAATACATTTAACAAATCCAAGGCTGGAAGATATCTTAAGAAAGAACAACTGGGATATCTTAAGAAAGTAGGGCAGACCTAGCACTCAGGTTGGAAAGAGCAAGTGTGAGAGACTGGCATGTAGATGTGGGGACTAAATAGAGTGCTACTGCTGGGGCAGGGGCATGCCTACCTGGAACCAGAAGGAGCTGCAGGCTCTGTTCCCTGCTGTGATGTGAAACACTAAGAAGGAAGCAGGTTTAAGGGTTGGATATCAGAGGTCAGAAAACAGCTGTCGCATTTCAGGACTGAAGAAATGCTGTGTCCACTTGTCAGACAGACCAGAAAAAAATGTTGGCAAATACATGGAGCAGGAGGAAACAATATAAAATGTTAACATTTAGGGAGCTAAACAACAGTAATGTGTGGGGGTTTTCTGTAAATAATTTTAGAACTTTTCCAGGTGTATTTTCCCCTCACTTTTAAGGAAATACCAGGCCAGTTCAAGATTCCTGTTTTAGAGGAAAATGTGCAATTCTTGGTGGAGAAACAACAGTCTTTCTCTGTAGAGAGCCGTGTGGCCGCACCTTGAAGATGGTGCTAGCTTCCGCCTTTCACCTTCCCGAGATGAGAGCTCTCTGAGATAAACAACTCATTGTTTGGCTAAGGCTAAGCTCTCCTGGCTTGCTTCCAGGTGTGGCTTGCTTCCGTGCACCTGGATCTATTGGCATGGCCCATGTGGCGCCCCATGACTAGCAGTCCAGAGGGTATATAGCTGGGAGCAGGTTTTCCCCAGGAGGAGAGGCAGTAGCAGAGGCAGAGCAGAGGCCGAGCAGAGGCAGAAGAAGTTTCAAGGTCCTGAATAAACCACTGAAAGAAGAGCCTGGTGTCATGTTGTCCTTGTGGGTGAGGGTGCTCGCAACATTTCTCTAATGCATCTCTTGTTTTATTTTAATGAGAGTCATTTTCACAAATGGAAATACACTGAAGTAGATATTTTTCATGTTTTAGAGCCTCCTGGATATTTTTTATATTTCCATATATATATTTAAGATGTAAAATCTGGGGATCTTTTGACTAAAGGATATTCCATATAGCATTACTGAAAAATGGATATTAGTAGATGAAAGGGTGAAGGATATGTAGTATACTTGCTGAATGAAATACTACTCAGTGACAAAACAGGATGGGACCTTGTAATTTGCAACAGTATGGATGGACCTGGAGGATAGATGTTGAGTAAAAATGTGTAGAGACACAGAGACACACACATATACACATACATATACACAGACACACATACACATACAGAGACACACATATACATATACATATATATATATATATACACACAGAGAGACACAGAGAGAGACACACACACACATACACACACACAGAGGCAAAAAAAAGGTAAGCATCACATGACCTAACTCATATGTGGAATCTTATAAAGGTAGAAGTAGAGAGTAGCACAGTCGTTATCTGAAGATGGGACAATAAAGAGGAATTATGGGGAGAGATTGACTAATGGGACCATGTCTAACAGGAGGAATAAGGTCAGATGTTCTTTTTCCCCATAGGGTGGATATGGCTGATGCTAATGTGCTTCATATTTCAGGGAGTGAGGGAATGAAGCAGAAGATACTCTGCTAGGGAAGTGATACAAGTGTATGGTGTTGGATGTCCTAATAGTACTTAACCATCAAATAAGATAAACATAAATCAAAATATCATACTGGACCCTAAGAGCATATCCTGTTATTATGGGTCAATCAAAATGAAGATGTAAGCACAAGTAAAGAGTTACCACAAGCAATTCTACCATGTCTAAAAGCCTGTGCTGTCAATGTACTACAACATGGCTCACAGCAGTGAGAGGGGATGCACACAGTGATTTAGTTCATAGATTGTGAAAATACAGTTAGTCCCTCTGTCTGCCTAGGAGCCTCTAGGAAGTAAAGATTGACGTTACATTGCACCTGTGTATCTTCAGAATGCAGTAGGAATGACGGGGCTTAGCACTTACCGTAAAAAGACATAACTGTAATGGTCACTTGATGTTTTAACTCATGCACGCATCAATCCTCTGTTCCATTATCAGTTGTAGCCCAGTGTGCTTTGAGGGACTACCTTCCTTCATTGGATCAGACTTTAAAGAACATTTACATACATGACTAAGAAGGGTGGGCTTGCTTCTGAATGTCCTCTCTTCCCCCCACCCACTGCCCATGAAGCTGTAAGATGACACATTACTGAGAATATCCATTATTCTCTTCCTTCCTACATCATGTAGGAGCCTCTGGTTTTGATTTAAAGAAAAAAATTAGAAAGCAATGGCTCATCATCTTTCCTGTGCTACCCAGTGCTCAACCAATTAATTAATTAGTTAATTATTAATAGTTATATTAGTTAATATGTTAATATATTACAGTGGCAATAATAATGATCAGTTAATCTCTGTGTACTCTTCTAAGGTTGATTTCTGCAAGCTGAAGCCAAACAAAGTTAACTTATGAAGAAGATGAATAAGTGAATGAACTCCCCCTGTGCAGGTAACGCAACAGTAATCTAAACTTCCCAGTGTCATCTTAGAAACAAGACAAAATACTCAACATAGAAAACAAATGTCTTGAGAAATACCCAAGTCCATCTGCTAACATTGCTGCCCACGTGTATCACCAAATGAAATGCTTTCAGGACCCTTTGGGATCTATGGATTAGGATAGAATGTGTATCTTTACTGGCATAAATCTCATTAACCAACATAATTAGTTATCCCTAAAGGCTAGCAGAACTATAATCATTTTTATCTTAAGTTCCATATTCTTATCAAAAAGGCAAAATCAATGAATGCATTCAAGTGACAATTGACAGCTCAAACATTTAAGTAAAATGAAATATGAAATAATATTTATATGACAATATAATGTTTAGACCGATTGTTGCTTTACTCTGCTCCTATCTCGCTTTCCTGAAGCAGCGTGGAAAGAGTCTTCTGACAATGCCGCATGCTCTACAGTCAGTGGATTTCCACACATCACCACACCACAAAATTTAGTGTGCAGAAAGGGAGGATCAGAGAAACCAAGCAATTACAGCTAGAGCCCTGCTCATCCTGGGATTCCCACTGGAAGGGGGCCTGGCTACGCATCACAAGTGGCTTTAGAAGAGATGTCTCTCAAGGACATACTTACCACTACCTGTAGGTTTGGATTAGTATCACAATTCAAAATAATGGCAGAGAATTTACTGATGTTATATGTAGGCCAAACACATTTGTGGCAAGCAAATTGCTAGTTGGATGTGTGGGCATGATTATGGTGTCTAAAATACAGCATATCCCTCTCATTATCACACAATTCCTAGTTGAAAGTATATAGGAAAGGGGTCCAGACATAGCTGAAGAGAGCTTCTGAGTGTATAATGGAGTCAGCAGCATGCTGCTCTGCACTCCCGAGACAGGGTTTAGGAAAAATGAATAGTGACCACCTTCCCTGGAACTCTCCTGTCTTCTCCCAGTCACATGTTCATTTCCCTCCAGCAGGCAGCATGGCAACAGATGGATAGCAGAATCCAGTCTCTCACCAGTCTTTGCCCCGGGATTCCACTGAGAATTTCTCTAAAATCAGAACCCTTTGGAAGAGAAAAATACTTTTGCATGAGTCTGATGTGCTGTCTAGAGTGTCTATGTCCCCCACAAAACCCAGTCTATAGAGTGTAAAGAAGATGTGTGACTCTTTATTGCTTTGGAGTGAGCATGAACTTCCCTCTTCTGGTCTAGATCACCAGGGCTGTCACATTTAAAGGAGTGGCTATCAGATGAAGTGTGAAGACAATAATTGTCCTGGGTGATATGGAAAAAATATTTTCTAAGTCGAAACTTCAAAGAATAGTGCACTTATGGTTGACCCACATAATTCTATTTACAATTGAGTGTCTATCACCATGGTAACTATCACAAGGTTTATCAAATGATTCTGTATGTGTGATGCATGCATGAAGCTGAATGAACATAAGACACACTGGGATGTGGGTATAACTCGGCTGGTAGTGTGCCTCCCTAGCAGGCAAGAAACTCTGGGTTCAATTCTCAGCATTGAATAAATGAGGCGTGATGACAGCCATCTGCAATCTGTACTCTGCAGTAGAGGTAAGAGGGTCAGAGTTCCACAGTTACCCTCAGCTTCATAGCAAATTTGAGGTCAGCATAGGCTTTGTGAGACCTATTACAGAAAATGAAGAAAGAAGTGGGTAGGCTTACATAAAAACAGGTGTGACTGACATTGATTGAATTCCAGCTGTAATAGGCTATCTTTAATAGACACACTGCCAGGCTATGTAGGCTGCTGACTGCTATTCTAGACCGTACTTATTTGCATATAACACTGCAAATTAGGATGAAGGAGTTATGATTTTATACTGATCTTTTCAAAATTCACCTGGCTAGCATTTCATGCTCTTACAACTTCCCCCCACCCCTGTTCTTGACTTTCCATATTTAAAGAGGTCAATAGAAAGTTGGCCATGTTTATTTGTAAATTAAGTTATACTCAACAAGGCCATGTCTGCCCAACATGATATCCCCTCAAACTATGGGGCCAAAAAAATTGTCCCTCCCTTAAGATGTCCCTTGCTGTAAGAATGATTGTTAATCTACCTGTTACTGGATGAAGTCTGAGGAGTTGGTAGTTAGTCGAAAGAGGGCCTAGTACATAGTGGGTCCTTTATAAACATCTGCTGAACACGTAAATGGAGAACAAGCATTCGTATTTATTTACTGAATAGATACTTATTGAACATTCTTCTAGTTGCTGAAGACAAAACATCCAGTGAAGAAACATTCCTGACATTTTGCGGTTCACAGTCTGGTAAAAGAAAGTAGTAACTTAGTGTGTGACTGTCTTCTGTTCCTTTATTGCTCTTTGCATAGCATCTCCCACCAATAGGTGGCGTCGGGATGTTAGGAAAAAATGCACCTTGGGTATCGTGACCCAGAAGTACTTCCTCATTTTAGCAGAACTTGCCAAGATATTATAGTAGTGAGGGCCACTACTGTTTTATGTCAACATCCATCTCTCTTGTGAAGGGTCTAAAACAGCAATATGAATGTCATTATATCTGTTATTTGTACAAATATCAAACTTATTCGCAATGACCTTCCCAACAGTTTGTTTTACGCAGGGAGACCGATAAAGAATGACCTCACGTTTGAGTTTTAAAATATGCACAAGCCATTTGAGTATGATCTTATAAGAAGCAACACTGTTGAAGAGACTCTCTCCTTAGTCCAGAAACAAGCACAGGGCTCTAGATAGCATCACAGCTCACAACTCTCCAGATATGTAACAAAAATAACTTATTTGTGAAGCTGTCTGGGTGGGTCCCTTTCAAGATTAAAGAAAGTAATGGTTTTTACAGGAAGCTGTAGCTTTGGTATTTAGGGAGGATGGGAATGGCTAAGGGAGAAGATGAACGTTTCTGAAAGCTGCAGTTTGTACACGTGTAAATTAGGTTAGTAAATCGGAGAAACTCCTCCAGTGGATTTTTTAGGCTGAACCATAAAGATATAATTTTACTCACTGTAACACTTTACAGAGAACAACTTAGCTGTGCTTAGGCAATCGACCTGGTACTTAACAGAATTCCTTTTCTGCCTGGGGAAGGCTGTTGAGTTATTGGAAAATCATTGAATAAATAGGGGAGTAGGTTTTTTAACAACCACCTTCCAGATAAGGTGTTGCTGTGCACTCATTTTACAACTGGAGATGCTGCTGGAGTTTAAATCATTTCTGGATATTTCCAGGAGATTTTGTAATGGGCTTTTCAAGGGGGAATGTGGGTAGTAGGAAGCACAGGGTTTTACATGTTCATAATCATTTAGTACATGGCTGAGCATAAGACTCAGTTTACAGACTTGGAAACCGTTCACAGTTGGAGATAGAATTCTCTGACAGAAAAGGCAACTTTTCAATGCTAGTGGAGACCTCTGTGGTCTCCTCTAATGAAGATTACTGTGAGTAGCTTAGTCCAAAATAGAAATGAATCTGCAGCTTGGTTTACATGAACCTCTTGCAGTCAGAGTCAGGATACACCTCTTACATTTCAGTTCTGCTCTCTCTGTCTATCCCTGCGTACATTAAAAGGCCCGACTCTCTCCTTGACCAGGTTCCATCAGGAGAGCTCAGCTCTGTTTCCAGATACCCACAGACTTGGCCAGCAAAGTTGTGGTTACGTGAGACCTCAGGAAAGAGGCCACCAGACCATGATTTCTATTGTGTGCATCCCCCCCCCCCCCCGACTTAGCCCACACCTGGCCTGGCATTTTAGCAGAGAACATGTTTAAAAGGATCTGCTTTGACTGGATGGTGTCACAGTTTGCAATTCTCAAGTGGTTTTATATCCTGGTAATTAAGAGCTGACACTCTAGCTAGGTGTGACAGCATATGCTCTGTCCCAGTGTTTGGGACACTGAGGATGATAAGTTGAAGGTCAGACAAGGCCACAAACTAAGACACTGTCTAACAATAGCAATAACAACAACAACACAGCCCATCAAACAATCAAACCAAACAACAACAAGAAAACACAGCAAAGATGTCAGTACTCAAGTATTTGGGGAAAAGTAAGAAAATACAGGCTTCTCTGTAATTCTATCTGCTGAAAAGATTGTGGCCAACAGTGCTTCTAGTGATAAGCAATTAGATGAAATGATGTGTGAGTGTACGTGCATGTGTATGTATGTTGTGTGTACACGTTGTGTGTTTGGTGTGTGTATTGTGTGTTTGTGTGTTCTGTATGTGTGATGTGTGTTCATGCATGCAGTGTGGTTATGTGCTTTGTGTGTGTATAGTGTGTGTTTATGTATATTGTGTTCATGGTGTATGTGTATATGTGTGCATTGTGTGTGTGTTTGTGATGTGTTTATGTCATGTGCATGGTGTGTGTGTGTGTACGTGTGTGTGTTGTCTGTGTGCATGTATGTATCTGTTTATCAGCAATTAGAAGTTTGATTATGGAACCCAGAGGTAAAGCTACAGCCGGACATGTGGTATGGTTTAGACTTTGGTCCTGGGGGACATTAACACCATGGTTTTACCCTCTGAAAATCTATTTCTCCTACTTGTTTTATTCTTTCAATGTTTTATTAGCGTATATTAATTATACATAAGAATGCGTTGTCTGTCTGAGTTTTAATCTGCTTTGCCCAGAGTCATGGATACACTATTTAAAATGCACACCCATTATTTCCAGCTTTAAATTAAGTTTTCAATATGAATCCATAGGGCTGTCATATTCAGATTGTTCCTTGTAAAAGAGCATCACGTCAGATTACTTCACACAAATGTCTTCATTTCTTTGTGGCAGCATCACCAGTTTTAAAATGATAATTATTGGTTTCAAAGTTGGGCTATTTATCTGTATTGGTAACTTTCTGAGAGTTGTAGAATGCTACATTAGAAAGATGAATACATAATTGCAATTTTACCATCACTGAAGCGAATCAAGTACCATGTCAGACACATGGGCACATACTATGTGTCATGGTTGGTGCTGATTGATAGGATCATAATCATCTGTGAGACAAGCTAATCATATGTAAACTACACACTACCTCTAGGTAAGAAGCTATTTTGGCAGATGATATACCCATTGAATATCTATTTAAATTTTGAATCTCTTATTTACATTAGTTCCTGTTTAAATCTGACATTTTATATTTTGTTTTATTTAATCTAGCATTTGTTTACTGTACCTGATGATGATATCGGTGGGTTCTTGATTTGTATATACAACTATTTACTCCAGTACAAATGGCTATGCAGGTGCTGGAGAGATGTCTTAGCCATATTTGTGCTTATTGCTCTTTCAGAGGGCTTGAATTCAGTTAGTACACATGTTGGGCAGCTCACAATTGCTTGTAACTCTAACTTTAGGAGTCCAGTGCCTCCATGGGCTCTGCACGAACATGGCGTACAAATGTAGATTTATATATGCAATCTGTATCCATATGCAAGTAATAATCTTTAAAGTCCTGCATACATTAGGTTAGAGATGAACATAGGTGCAATCTATAAATTAAACAATAGCTACAAATATTCATTTGTTTTAGCAAAAATTAATTTCTCATATGATTCGGCAACTTACTACGTGGACATACTTGAAGTTATGTTAAATAATAAAATGAAAAAATGGTACTGGGCATAAAATATTAGATGGTTACTAACAGAAAACATTATAATTTTTTAAAAGCAACTGAAGTATTGAAACAATTGAGTAAAGTTTCAAAAAAGATTAACAGACTGTGTACGAGAGACTTCCTTGTCATGACAAAAATATCTGAGGGAAGAAGCCTAGAAAGATTTATTTTGGCTCATGGTTTTGGTACATCATAGTGTAGACATCGAGGCAGAGCTGATGGTGGGAGCATGTGGAGTGTCAATCATAGAGAGAATAGGAACAGAAACATGGTTAGACGGTAATGCTCAGAGGTCTCCTGTCAATAATCCACTTTTACCATCCGGGCTCTATAAATTCCCCAAACAGCACTAACAGCTAGGGACCAGATACTAAATCATAATAGCTTATAGGAGACATCTAGATTCAAGCCATAATATTCTGCCCTTAATCACCACAGGCTCATTCATGCCCATCTCATAATGCAAAATTCACCAGTCCAAATTCAAAAGCCTTTATGGTCCTGGTCATCTTAACACTGTGCAAACCTCCCACATTTCCTCCAAGACCTAAAGAAAACTTTAATTTCAAGCACAGTTATATAAAAGGCACAAGACTGAAAACTAAGTATTCATACACATAAGATAGATAGATAGATAGATAGATAGATAGATAGATAGATAGATAGATAGATGATAGGTAGGGAGGTAGATGATAGGTAGGGAGGTAGATGATAGATAGTAGATAGGTAGGTAGATAGATGATAGATGGGTAGGTAGAAAGAAAGAAAGAAAGAAAAAAAGAAAGAAAGAAAGAAAGAAAGAAAGAAGGAAGGAAGGAAGGTTAGACAGACAGACAGACAGACAGACAGACAGATAGATAGATAGATAATAGAGGCACAGGGCAAACATGCTCATTTTATAGGAGATAAATTGAGACCTACCAGAGAAAGTTGCTCCAACGTTGAACCAAAGTAAACTTCAAAGCCAGCAGGGTAAACACAGCTTGTAGGCCCATGTCTGGCATCCAGGGCATTACTTTGACTTCAGCAGGCTTCTATGGCCCTGGTATCTGCAGCATGCATGGGTTTCCTCTCATTCAGACACTTTGATGTTCCTATTTAGAAGATATCCCACATTCATGGCCTCTTGAGCACCTTTATGTCTCCATTCCAATTTATGTCTCCATTCCAATTTGGTTTCACTCTTTAAAAGCTGTACACATTGGCTTCTGAGGGCATTCTGGCTGGGAGTCTGGACTGTCACACATTGCTTGGTCTCACAGGCTTTTCTCCAAAACCTTGGTGTATGTCCTCAGAAAAATATCACCTTGTATTTTGTTTGCCAGCAAAACCAGTACCATGTGGGTAAAAACGAGTTTGAGATGTCTCTAAGCCCTGTTAGACCAGACTTCAGCAATCTGTCCAGCTTGAACATCTCCCTATATAGAAAGGCAGCCTATGATGCTATGTTCTCAGAGCCGGTCTTTGAAAAGGATTGCTCTCAAATTTGTTTTCACTGGGGCCTTTAATGGAAGAGATCTTGTCTTGTTTTCAGTAAACCTTCCTGCTGTGGAACAATCCTTTTCTACAATATGAATATGCATTACTTTCATTTGCTAGTAAAAAGCTAATTGGCCAATTAACTAGGCAGATTGAGCATGAGAGCCAAACTAGGGGAATTCTGGGAAGAGAAAGGGCAGAATCAGAAAGTCATTGGCAATTGCAATCAAGATGAGAATGTAGTACTGAGGAAAGATACTAAGCCATAGAAGATAAAAAATTATGGGTTAATTTAAGTGTAAGAGCTAGTTACTAATAAGCCTGAGCTAGCAGCCAATCATTTACAATTAATTTAAACCTCCATATAGTAACTTGGAAAGTAGCTGCTGGGTATTTGGGAGTTTCTAGCAGGACAGAAACTTCCAATAACACCTTCCTGTGTCCTGGTGCACGGTGTTCAGTTTTCCTCCAGCTGTGTTTATCTGTGCAACAATCACAGCTACACTATTTAACCCACTTGGTCCCCGACTTTAAATTTGTTTACACTCCTTTCCTTGACAAACTGAGCAATTTTGTTTTATATTTTACTCTACCTTTTGCCCACATTTACACTATAATCCTGTCTAAAAGTATCCTGAATCTTGCTCTTGAAATTCCCTTTGTCAAACTAATTACTATTACTTTTAAATTAAAGCTCACTCAAAATTTAGACCATGAGCCAGAAGAATGTAGCTAGGTTCCTTGTCAGAATGTACCAAGAATTCACTGTCCATGTTTCTGTTAATGTTCTGATCTTCCAAAGTCCCATTCTTGGGCTTTTCTGGTGGACTTCCACCATCCTCCCACAAACCAGGGTCAGGTTTATCTGAGTATCAACCTCAATTCTCAGTGCCAATGTTCAATGTCAGTCATTCTCCTCATCTTTTAAGTACTCGGTGACATCAGCTTGAGAAAGGAGAAGTCTACTTGGCCTATGATTTGAATCTGTCACAGCGGGTATAACCTCATGGAGATGCTCTGTAGTGCTGGATTCTATTGATTCTCATATGGTGGCCAGACCAGGAAACAGAGGGCAAGTCCATCGCAGAGCCCGACTACAACTCTCAAAAACTTGTGCTTGCTGACTCGTCTTCACCAACCAGCTCCCATAATCTTCGAAAACGTAACCACCAGCTATGGACCAGATCTTCAAATACATCAGCATATGGAGGACATTTCAGATTCAAGCCAGAATAGAAAGTTAAACATAACTAACGAGTCGCACTTTTGGATCCTGGTGTATAGAGAATGCAATCACAATCAGAGTATGTATAGAATCTGGGGGCACCCATGAACTACTGTTACCATACATGAAAACCACCACAGCAGGACTTCAAGAAAATGAACCCCCCCCCCAGCATCATGAAGGATTTGTTATATGGATATCCTGTCTGCAGAACCAGAATAAAATTTTCTTTGTGCCATACTGTACTAATGAGGAATTCACAGAAAGTTATTGCACATAAAGCCTTAGAAGCGATAAAAGTCCCATGACAGCCTGATCTGCATGTTGAGTTATCTCCAGTGATTCTAAACTTGTTAAACATTGATTACTTGGGCTTCTAAGATTCAAGCCAAGATAGAAATTGAACACACTTTGGAATTGCTTATACTTTACTAGTCAACATAAGCAGAGCAAAATACTCAGTATACTATTGTTTATACATTGAAAGAATTCCCTAGCTATGGCTGTCAAAGATACCGTACACTATGATAGGAAATATTGGTGTGCTGTTTTCAAATTCGTGGTACATGATTCAGGTTTGGGCAAGGGGGGAGTGGTCAATGCTACAGAAAGCCATCAGACACCTGTGGGCCTGATAACAAGGACTATACCTCACTTAGTGGAAAATCAAAGCCATATTGGAGAGCACAAAATAACTTTTATATAAACAGGAACAAAATGTAATATTGCAACATTGTGTCCTATCTCAGGAAGGTAAGTAATAGAATAAATCTAAGCCTGAAGAGTTAGAATCCAAATATGATAAATAATATGCACAAAATTTCCTTGGAAAAAAAAACCCTAGGCATTCTAAATTATTCTTTTATGTTCTTTAACCTTGATAGCGAACAGAGAAGTAAGCAACAACAAGCCTCTTTTATTGTCACAAGTTTAGAACATTATCCAAGGACTTTATGATCACTACCCTTTGGTTTCAGTGAAATATCAGAATGTTGTGAAAACGCACTTACGAAATGCAAATTGGAAATGATTGCAGAATCCACCATGAGAAAGGTCACCGTTGTTACGTCGCTGAATTGCAATGCAAAACAGCAGCATGTGCAGTGACAGAAACTTCAGTGAGACCAATAGAGGCGCAAATACAGAGGCCGAAGCAAATGTATTTCAAGGCTATTTCACTGGGAGATTTATGTTCTGAGGTCTAATTTGGCCCTGTGTCTTAAGTGAAATGATGCAGATCCCAAATTCAGCATGATGTTCTAGGACACATCAGAGGGTCTTAGACTTAAAGCAATTTGAAGGGACACTTACAAAGGCTCCATCGTGAGTGTTTCTGCCCTGCTGCCAATGACTCAAACTTAGAAGCTTCAAAAATAAAGAAGCAACCAACCTCTTCCTTTGCCTTTAAAGTTCATTATGGTTCCATAGTTTGGATTAAATTATAAATTGTCTTGCTTTCATTTTCATTATTTCATCCTTAATAAACAGGTATATGATCGAAATATTTCACAGTCCTTTTAGCATCCTTGCTGGCATTTAGTTTGAAGGATTATGGAGAGGCTTGATTGAGGAATAATGAACTCTATGGTGACTCTATGCTGAGGTTTCTGCCTGAAAAGACAGAAAATCTGATCTCACAGAAAGGTGTTGGATCTGCAGGAAGAGGTCTTCTGATCAGTAGTTCAGGAACAACTCTGAAACCATTCATTTAAGATTGAATATTTACTTGTGAAAAGGGACATGACATTAGGAATAACTACAGTTATAAAATTTTATTAATGGTCACAGAGTATTAAAAGAATTAAATGGTGTCATTGACATTAAAGATATAGGGAGGGAAAATATGGGAGTTTTGTATGTGACTTGAGTTTATTAGGTTTAAATTGACTGCTCTTTCTATTTTATACCAACCTGTGGTCACCACAAAGAGAGAATGTCTACAGCTAGGGCAGAAGGCTAAAAGAGATAAGAACAATATTCTGGAATAGTTCGCCTCACTGTGCTCACATCATTCTGCTTTTGCCAGCGTGACTTCTGGAGATGCGAGGCTGAGACAACCCTGCGTGAAGCAGGTCTCTCCTCGCCGTCTCTGAATCGGCCAATGCTCCCTGTGCCACACTCCGATAACTCTCACAAGTTACCAACCTTTTTATTACTATAATTGTTCTCTACTGTTGCCATTATTTGGGTGCATCCATCACCGCCATGGGACAGTAAATTCATCCAATAAATGCCTTGTGCTCTGCCTGCTCCAGCAACTGTTCTCACTTCCTCCCCTTCCCTGGGCCTCTCTACACTTGAAGAGATGACAACATTAAAATCATGTCAATTACTAATCACACAGATGTCTCTTAGTGACCGAGTGAAAGAAAACTGCCACACATCTTTACTTTAAATAAGATTCTGGAAAGATTAACACTGAAGAAAATTTATCTAAAGCACAGTGGTGAGGTAGCAAGTTCTGAAGGACAAGTCAACCATAGCATCTAACTTAGGTCACTGGCGAAGGTAGCCATGCTGCTGGCAGCTCTCATTGTGGATCAAGATGCCGTTTAAGATTTTCAGAGCTAGCAGGGAGGGGTAGGTGCCGGCCTCCAGAGTTTCAAAGGACAGAGTCTTCTTTAGGGTTCATGCAGCTGTGTCTTTGATGCAAAGTCAGCACTCATTTGCCATTAAAAAAAAATCCCAATACCCCTAAGAATTCTCCTAAATATAATATGTTTGTGCCCTGTAAATGGAATCAAGATGCACATCTGCTTGCAACATGATCTACTGGATAGATCAAGCATTATGCTGAGATCTCACACATAGATTCCTTTCCTTGTGTAAGTCTGCTTGTTGACAATGTGCTAGGGCACCCCAGAACTCCGATGGAGGTACACAGGCTTAGGAACACAGTCCCAACCTATATCAAAGAAAGTATGAAGCGCCTACACAATTGTTTGCATCTCAACCATGATACAGAAAATAGAGTAGTTGAACTAACCAGTCCTTTATGTGGACCATAGGAAACCTTCACAACAAAATCACCACTGACGTGATCAGACACCAGACCATATTTTAAATCACCTGGTTGTATTTCCATGTTATGCATATTTGTATAACATTTTTAAAATAAAGTTTCCTATTATCCTCTTTTAACAGTTTTTAACATGCATTTATTTTCTTATGGAGGGGGGAGCACACAAACACCACAGCACATGTGTAGAGGTCAGAGGACATGTGGGAGTCAGTTCTACAATGTAGGTTCTTGGTTTAGAACTCAGTTTGTCAGGCTTGGTAGCAAGTGCCTTTAATCACAGAACCTTCTCATTGGCCTTCATAAGCCTCTCAATCCCTTTACCCTTCAGCCAAATTCCTTCTTCCTAAGCCTGCTGCCAACATTCACGTCTTTTTTGTGTGCAACCCATATATGATTTCTTGGTGAAATCTGGGAGCAGCTTCATTAAGAACAAAACACATGGGAGCAATTCTGTCTTGTGCTGACCTCTGTCACAAAATATTTCATGTGATGCAGATCTTTACTAAAATTTCTATTTCTGTCTGTTAATTTTTGAAAAGCCAAAGGGGATGAAGAGGAAAGGAAAGGAATGGGGATGAGGAAATGGAGGAGGAAGTGCATGAGCTGATGATGAGAATTAGGAAATCATACCATCACTTTCCACCTGAGCTACTCCAGCAGGAGCCCTGGGAAGGACTCCTCAGGCCTGAGCTACTCAGTAAGAAAGCAAAGGGAAAGACTCCTTGAATCTCTGTCTGCCTGAGCTTTGTGCCAGCCTCTTCTTCACCATGACGGAAGGGTCTCTGTGGTGGCTGTAACTCACCTACAGCAACTGTTACATGCTTGAGAATGAGTCACCAGGCAAGGTGGATCATCTCCCTTCTAATCCAGTGTGGACAGAAATTTATAACCATGCTTAAAACTCTCGAGTCTACTGACATGCATGTTAACAGCTCGTTAAATTAAGCTGATTTTATTATGTGCTTTTGAAAACTTTTTTTTTTTTTTAATTTAATGATCTAAAACAAGTACCCGGAAAGGACTGTAGGCAAGTATACAAATAAACCAGGAAGTGTGAAGTGGAGGAGACGTGGCTGGCTCTGGAAAACAGTGTAAAACAGAGGTGCAGTTCTTCACGTAGGTGACATGGTCATACTCACTCATCACTCATGTCAAAGGCTTGGAGAAACTCAGTCTTTAAATGAACAATATAAAAAAAAAATCACTAAAGGGGGTACAAAAACATCTTAAAAACCTTTTTATCTACAGAGAGCTTGTGCTTTCTATGCAAATGCTCAGAATTAAACATTTATCAAAACTGCAGGAGTTTACATGGTTCTGTTTTGCCTCTCTAGTATGTCAGTGAAGGGCCAGTCAAAGAATGAAGGATGATTCCACTTATACTTTGAAGTTTGTATAACCTTTGTAAGGGAGAGGTCTCTCTCTCTACATGGAGAGGTAGAGAGAGAAAAAGGGAGACAGAGAGAATGTGAAAAAATAATTATGTCTTGAAACTCTGTCCTGCATCTCAGAGTACACTAGAATACACACACAGAGGGTGTAGGGGAGTGAGGGGGAGGGGAGGGAGGAGGGAGGGGAGGGAGGAGGAGGGAGGGGAGAGAGAGAGAAGAGTATCAGAGGTCAGCACTCATAACATATCCCAAGTAAAGTTCTGGATATAATATTAGAACAACAATGTTCTTTCCAAATGTCTGAAATAATAAAGAATTAATTCTTATAGTTTCTCTGACTTTGGATAGAAATGTGCCTGGTCAAACATTCTCTTTTTTTCCCCCTTAGTTGATATCCACATCTATTTAACAATTACCTTCTTTAACAGATATCTGGGAAGTATCATGATGTGGCTAATATAATAACCACCTAAGTGCACATTTTGGTTGTCTATCCTGACTCTCCTTTAAAAAAACTGTAAAGTTGGTCAAGATACATAAGTAACATAAAAACTTTAATAGGATGATTTTCAAATCACTTGAAGGCCATCCATGCACCCTGATGGCACTCACCTCCCCGTCTTCCCCTGTTTCCTCTCCCCTGTGGACTCTCCCTTCCCTCCCAATAGTCTCTATTGTCTATTTGTTCACTGGAGTTTGGTCAAATTCCTAGAGGCCAACCCCCTAAGGAGGAATGAGTCTCTGCCTAAATCCGCCAGAAGGAATCTAGAAGGAGAGCCCTGTGGAGTGGGCTCCCAAGCCCACGCCCACTGCACCACCTGCACCGAAATGCTGTGGGCCAGCAGTGTGAAGTGTGAGTTCTCCTGCAATGTGGGGCATGGGGGCAGTTCTTTCGCAAGGGCAGGGCTGGGTCTCCTGCGAGAGGTTGGTAGGAATTCTCTTTTATATTCATTCATTCACCATATTTTTTGATTAAGCATTCACTTTCTGTAAATGTTATTTGGCTGCCTTTGGCAGACTCTAACATGCCAGTTTCACAGAAAAAGGAAAGGAAATATTTGTTCTCAACTTCCCATTTTCCAGGGCTTGACTAGATCTCTCTGTGTGTCTCTTATGCTCCCCCCACCCCCCAGCTGCCCATTCTGATTCTCACCAGACTCACTGCGTCTTCTCTTGCTCACTCACAGCTCTTTGTTGGCGCCTTGGTTTGAAGCTGGGCATCTTTATCTACTAGTTGGAAATTCTGTTCATTCTTTATTTCTCACCTTACACTTTGCCTCTTTCTTTTCTTCCTTTGATCCTTTATATAGTCTTTGGTCTTTCTTTTTTCTAACCTTATATTTTCCTCTATGCTGTAACACAGGGCTTTCTCATTCTGTCCTTGTGTTGGTATTTACCTGTGTATCTATCTTCCCTACTCAAATCAGATGGCTATGTCTCACGCAGGCTAATTCTTCTTTCTAGTCTCTAATACTTACCAGTGAGAAGCGGCTATCTTTTTGTAAGCATTTACCAAGCACTGAGTAATAAACGAATTAGTACTCGGTACTTCTCCATACTAAACCATTTCATTTTTACAAACACCTAGTGGAGCATCTCCTGTGTTTCTCATTGTCTTCTGCCTTTTAAGGAATTGGAACTTCATAGAGGTTAAAGAATTGCTTAGGATCCCAGATGGACGTGGAAGAACATCATCCCTCTCAGGTCAAGCCTTAGTTTGGAACCTCTCTCCTACATGCTCGCCATGTATCCAAGAGGACTTTATGGGGTCAGCTGATCCCAAGCTAAATCACAAAGTATGGGATTGCTTTGCCAGAGCCCCAAGGATAAGATGAAATACTCATCCTCTGGGATGCCTCACTCCCTGCCCCCTCCTCAGCAGGACAAGTTGAGGGGCACTAAATGAATAAACAGCTGCTAGCAATACTCCAGCCACCACGTGACTTCTCAGAATCTCTGCTTCAGAGTAAGGTTGGCAGCCAGTTACTCACTTGCTCCCCAAATGCAACTTGGCATTGCTCTGTGCATTTTAGTCATCATGAGAGGTAACAAAATATTAGTCATGGTCCTAAAGGAGCTTTTGTGGCACACAAAGGCTACAGGGAGAGTGTGGGTGTTTGCACTCCACAGAGCTAAGATTTCCTAGGAGAGACCGGATGCAGGAATCCTGGCTACATTCAGAAATCACACATGTAATTAAATTCATCAGCCCTCTTCAATACCCGCTGATTATCAAGCAGCACTTGGATACAACGATCTGAAATAATCTTCAGAATGCATCATGCTCAAATTAGCAGGCATCTGCAGGCCACTTGAAATCATGAGATGTGTATGTTTCAGCCTGTAAAATATGGCTTGTCCACTTCAATTACTCCGCGTCCATTGAAAACAAAGACCCCGTTCTCTTCAGAGAACATTTAATTTTCTATGTGTTGTAGTTTTAAAAGTTAAATTCATGCCAAAGCCAAGTAGACTTCAAAGGAAGGCGATGCTCATGGTACCGACTGATGGATACTTTGAACAACTAGTGATATTCTTTCTTAAAATAGACAAAAGAATCAGACACAGCTCACATCATATATTAGGTTTACTGCACAAATCTTTCTTTCCATTCCCACTAACAAGACATTGAGGTTCGTATGGATTCCTCTTAGGCACCTCTGCTATGAATGAGGGGAACAACCCATAATGAATGACACACTATTCCATACTACTCGGGGAAACGTTTGAGAACATCCTCTTTGCCAGGGCATGCATCTTGTCCACAGCAAGAGCTGCAAGGGACTCTGGTCCACAGGCCACTCTCCTCCAGCCTCAGGGAAACAATCTTCAAAGAACTACTTTAGTGAGAGGCTATTGGGTTTGCTTTCTTTTATTTTATCTCTTAACACTGTAATTTTCATCACAGGTAAATGAAGGAAGACTTCTCAGATGAGTTTAACCTTCCCCAATCGAGTCTTGTCATCTGATTCTCGCATTTCATTTACCTTAACATGATGCTGCCATAGCTGAGAAAATCTATAATTTTGCCTTCCCACTGTTGATCAGGGGAATGATGTGAGATAATCCACCACTGTGAACCAGTCTTGACAGTGAAGATAAATGATACATTCAGATCCCTAGATTATTGCCGGGTCCCCTGATATCATTTTCCCTCTCTCTATGGAAGCAGTAAAAGCCTGGTGTCTGGAGTTTGTTTCCAAAATCATTCCTGCTTTGGTTCACTTTTATTGCTGGAGATTTTTGCAACTGTTGTCTTAGCTCTTCTGCTGCCCCTTCCTCTTGGCTAATTCCATTTAGCATCCAGAATCTATTGATTTAGGGGAAAATGCATTTGAAAACATTTTGTCCATAGTTTGACCGAGATGGAGCAGAAGTTTTAGTGTTTTTCCATATTAGAGAATTAGGACAAAATTCACTCCCTTATAAAGAATGAAAGAGAAAAATACACATTTCCCTCCCACTTAATACTCCTCCCAACACAATTGTGTTTAGGAACAGTACTTTTCACACTTTGAGATGAACTTATTACAGGAATATGCCCCCCCCCCCCCAGTTAGGAGGAATTTTTTGGACTGTGTGGGAGATTCACCTCAATTCAAAAGACTAGCGAGGAGCCAGGCTTTCAACAAGTCTGGGTGCTGATGGCAACATTTGACAAGCTGGTGAATATGCACTCAAATGCTGAAACTCTGAAGCCTTTCTGGTTTTCTCACTGAAAGCTTCAGAGAAGGGGCATCTAGTTGGTTTTTCCATGATTAACTTGCATCCCTTCCCTTATGTGGTGATGGGTGCCAACTGTCTGCATCATTTTTTCCTCTTTCCTGCCCATAACAGAAATCTTGAATTGCCACTGGATACAGGTTATAAGACCAAACGTCCCATGGTCTTTTCAGTCAGGGCATGGCCTTGTTAGTTCCTGGTAACATGAAAATTCGGTTTCTTGGTTTCTTAAGCTTCTTTCCCTCAGAATTTGCTTTTGAAAATTCTCATGTAGAGAAATATGAAAATATGGTGCATGTGACCTGTGACTGGCAATGTAGCAGGTGATGACAGTACCTTGGAGGACCACAGAGCCATGATGCAGAAGAACAAGGAGCCAAGGATGATGACAAGGCCTCATGACAACGAGTGTCTACCAGTCTTAATGGTCATTGCTGGGAAAGGAAAACTGAGATGTGTCTTCTATTTTGAGGATTTCTACCTACAATTGATTTATGTCCAATCTACACCCAACCTATACTCATCTACACCCATCTACAACCAACCTACAGAGGACATGATGTCAGAAATGATGACTATTCTCAATAGAAGGCTGTTATTTCTTCAAATTATTAAATAAGGTATAATTATGAATGCTTCTAATTTAAGCTATAGGGAGAGAGGCTGGGACAGGAAGATAGTTAAATTTTCAGACAGCCTGTGTTGCATCATGAGACCCTAACTCTGATAAAAACAATACAAAGAAAAGCCTAGGAACAAGAACTACCCAGCAAAACCAAGTTCATTCTGGGCACCCAAATTTGCAGGTGTCTCCACAGCTCTCACAAAGCAGCAGGCATATGGAAGAACTTTTCTAGATACAGGGTCAAAGTTAGGGTCACTTGGAAACCTCCATATGCTTAGCCACTTGGTATGTTGTCCATTAAAGTGTCCTTTAACATGTGTTACTGGCTAAGTGCCCTACGGTGTTGGTATCCCTCTGGTGGGGGAGTGATCTGATCTTGATTTTGACAGAAAAGTTATTTGTATGCAATATTTTCCCTTCCTTTGCTGTGGAGAAGTTTGGAGTTTGAATGACAATGAGGAAAAGGCCGCTATTCATGGCCTGCAAAGCACTTCTCTTGTTGGTTCTGAGATTTTGTATTCTTTTAAATTATTTCCTTATTAATTATTGTATAGTAGGTTTGTGTGGGGTGTGTGGGGGGGGTGTATGTGGTGTATGTGGGAGGTGGTGTGGTGTGTGTGTGGTATGTGTGTGTGTGGTGTGTGTGCAGAGGTGTGTGCCTCTGTGTGTGTGTATGTGTACGTGTGTATATGGTGTGTGTGGGGAAGTGGTGTTGTGTGTGTGGTGTGTGTGTGGTGTGTATGTGGTATGTGTGTGGTATGTGTGTGTTTGTGTTGTGTGTGTATGTGGTGTAGTGTGATGTGTGTGTGTTTGTGTGGTGTGTATATGGTATGTGTGTGGTGTGTGTGTGGTGTGTATATGGTATGTGTGTGGTGTGTATGTGGTGTGTGTGTGGTATGTGTGTGGTGTGTATGTGGTGTGTGTGTGGTGTGTGTGTGGTGTGTATGTGGTGCGTGTGTGGTGTGTGTGTGCTGTGTATATGGTATGTGTGTGGTGTGTATGTGGTGTGTGTGTGGTGTGTATATGGTATGTGTGTGGTGTGTGTGTGTTTATGTGGTGTGTGTGTGTGTGTGTGTGTAGTGGGGGGGAGGTATGTGCATGTATGTGTGTGTGTGCACTTGCACATTTGCCATGGTGCATGTATAACTGTCAATGGACGTTTTAGCAGAGTCTTTCTTTACTTTTCTTACATGGTCAGGATTTGAACTCTGGTCATCAGGCTTGCGCAGCAAATAGCTTTACCCACTAACCCATCCCACCAGCCTGATCATGTATTTTTAGTCTGTTAATGCTCTTGTGACTTTTAAACCTGTTATTCATATTTTATTATTTTACTTTCTATGCTTTTATTATCACCTGCAGTGGGATTATGTTGTTGGATTGTAAACAATTGTCCCACTTACTGGTTTAATAAAAATGCTGGAGGCAGACAGGAAGTGTGGGCGGGGCTACCAGACTAAGAAGACTCTGGGAACAAGAAGAATAGAGCAGAATGCCACTGACACACCAGACAAGGAGAAAGCAGAGGACAACTGTGCTGCTCTGAGAAAAGGTACCTAGCCGCATGGCTGAACAGGATAAGAGTCATGGGTTAGATGAAGGGTAGAGAGTTAGCAAGTTATATGCCTGGGCCTTAGGCCGATCAGCCTAAAACTATTGTAAGCATTTGTGTGACTCTGAGGGTCTGTGTCTCTGCGGGTCTGAACCTCAAGGCTAGGCCAGAAAGTCCGACCAGAAACGTAATACTACAATTACCATATTAATCTGCTGCTCTGCTAGAACAAGCGTGCAAGTGATTCAGCAAACAGAATCCTCCTAATTCCAAAGGTTCATGCTCAACTCTGTAGTTTTTCAGGACATTGTTTTCTTTTCTTTTCTTTTCTTTTCTTTTTAGCTATTCAGAGTGTCTTTCCTTTTTTCTCCTTTCCTAAGCTCTCACGTTAGTACTTGTGATCGTTTATCTCTGCCTTGGGACTACAGCAGGATCCGCGTTTTGTAGGACCCTAAGCCTTAAGCTTATTCAACATTGAGAATCCTTTAGAAATTCACAAAAAGCTCAAAGCTAAAAAAAAAAAAAAAAAAAAAAAAACCAATAAACAAAGATCTGGTTCAGGCAATAAGTATTTCTCTAAGGGAGAAATACAAACGTTCAGAAAATGTCTCAGCTCCAATCAAGGGAATACAGTTCGGAATCACAGTGAGAGATCTCATCAGTAAGAATGGCTGGCTATTTTCCAAAGCAGGGAAAGGTAACGAGCTCTGGAAAAGATGTGGAAAGTGCAACCCTTTTGTGCTCTTGGCAGAAATGTAAATCTGCACAGCCATTATGGAAACGGTTTGTAGGTTCCTCAAAAATTAAAAAATAAATTTACTGTTTGGCAGCAGGTATCTCTACCTGCTGAGACATCTCACCAGCCAATCACCCCAAGCACTGAATATAATAAGCTATCTATATGTATTTGTGTTATGTGTGTGTGCTTTATTCATAAAGAGTCAATACCTCTGCCAAGACAAAAAAAAATATATCTACCACATAATTCAGCATACTAGTACTGAGTAGATATCCAAACAGAGGAACTTTATATGGGATTCTGAGACAGCTCAGCAGGTAAAGGCACATTTCACCACACCTGATGACCTGAATTTGATCTACCAGATCCATATTGTAAGGAGATCTGACTCCTGAAAGTTGTCTTTGACATCGCTATGCGTACTAAGGCACACATGTATGCCCGCCAACATAAATATATGTACTTAGGAAATTTCATATGTTGAAGACACACCTATACCTTCATGTCTTTTGTAGTAATTATTCCCAGTGGCCACCATCTAGAATCAGCACAAACTTCCATCAGTTGATGTGTAAAGGGTATAGTACACACATATACGCAATAGAATATTTAGCCATGAGCATTGAGGTCCTGTTGCCTATGAGAGCATGAACAGAGCTGAAAATCATCATGCTAAGTGAAATAAGCCAGGCACAGAAAAATGAATGCTGCTTAGTTACATTCCTATGTGGAGTCTTAAGAAAATTGACTCCAAAGAAGCTGATAGCCGAATAATGGTGACGAGAGACTGGAAATGTGAAGGGAAATGGAAGAGGTTGATTCATGAGTACTAAGCTATAGTTAAGAGTCATAAGTTTGGGCCTGTTGTCAGTAGGCCAACTATGGATAACAGAAAAGTCATTACATTTCAACAAGTTAAAAAAAGGTAATTTTAAATGTTACCTTTGTAATTACATGATTAATTCTTGAGAAGAGAGACATTATCCTGATTTGACATACATTATACCGTATGTATCTGTATTGAAAGTTGAGTGATCACCTTTAACTATGTACCTTTATGTTTTAAGTATCAGATAAAATGAAGTTTAAAGTTGACTAAAATTATAAAAGACTAAGTCAAACTTAGCATTGAAAATGAATTGAATGACTCTGGGTATTCAGTTTGTGAAGTAATTACTTCTAAAGCCAAGTTAGAGTTACAAAATAATGCTGAACTTAGCTTAATGGTATAATTGTTAATAGCAATAATAATTCATTATTGGCAACCAGTTTACATATCATATAATAATGTAACACAAATGACATTAACATTTTAGTGTTGAAAGTTTACAGAACAACAGAAAAGAGGTACAGATCATCACCCACTAAAATGGTTCAACTAATATTTTGTTTTAAATTTTACGTTGGTGCAAAATGAATTTAATAGACACCATACTTCAGGGCATGTATTTTGATGTTTTTCCAGGATAATGACATGCTACATAGTATTCTTGCACTGCTGTCTGGAGCCCTAGGTCACAGCTCCCATGTAGCCACAGGATCATGAGGGCAAACAATCAATGTTGTATAATGTGCTATGCTGCCAAGCTGTGACCGAGTGCACTGCTGCCTTACATTCTATTACAACGGTGATCAACAAACAGGGACACATTTGTGGAACTGTAAAATTAATGCATTCAATACTTATGATGCTACATCTTAATTTCTTAATATATATGTTTCTCTATCTCTGGGCCTGGAGAAAGCCTAGGGAAAATAAAGACTCAATACAAATAAACACACCAAGCATCCCTAGACTCTTGCATCCACATCTTACTCCTCACAGAGAGGAGCCAGAGAACCTGGAGAAAATGGCTAAGTCAAATTTTAGGACAGCGAGCCTACAACTTGAGGGTGAAAGAGTCTATGACAAGTCAACCAGGACAGGTTGAGTTCTGCTGGTTTTTTAGCAGGAGCAAAACTCAAGAGCTTCCGTTAAGGCAAGATAGAAATCGTTCGACCTGAGCAAGAGACATTGAAGTAATTACAGGTGTGAAGTAAAAGCAGGTTTGAAGGTTGCATCATGTAAAGGTAAAGTGTGAATCTTGTGTTGATCCTGTTTCGAGTAAGCCAACTGAAGAGGCAATTTTAACAGAATTGATAAATTATATCTGTGGATGATAAATGACATTGAAGGATTAGTTGTTCTTCTTAGACATTCTGAATGCATTACAGGCATACAAAAAAAATCACCAAATTTGTATTTGCAAAACGGAGGATTTAGGGGAAGAATGACATCATGTTTTTAAATGCTTCAGTAAATACACAGTGGTTTTCAATAAAGCAAATTGATAAATGTGGAGTCTGGTTGATAGGCTCATAAAACCTCACTGGTTGTCTTTATAAATTAAAAATTTGCAATTCATAGGAATGTCACTAAACAGCATAAATTCCAGCAGTGATAGTTCTATACAATGCATTTCATGATACAAATGTATCATGTATACATGTAAATATAAAATAAAAGCCGCTTGAAACTTGTTCACTGAGAAATAACCATTATTGATTGCCAGATTTAGTATTTTCTTAAGTAAAGACCAGCCAGATCATTCTGCAGGTACAGCACTTAGCTACACAAGCCTGACACCTGGAGTCCAACCATGCATGAGAAGAAGGATGAACCTGTAATCCCCAACACTCTTACCATCAGAGGCAAAGACGAGAAGCTCTTGAGTGGACTAGCCGGAATCATAAAGTTCAGCAGAAACAAGAGTGACCCAACCTCAAAGAGGGTAAAGGAAGAGAACTTATGTCCACAAATATTACCCTCCAACTTCCATATGCACAGCATGGCATTTGTGCACCCTACCTTCATACCGTATACATAGATATAAACCTATAAACACACACAGTAAAAAATTAATGGTTTCATGAACAGAATAAGGCTGAAAATAAAGTTTGCACTTGCTAGCATCCACTCAGTCAATGTCAATATACATGTAAGATATAGAACTAACCCCCTGAGAAAAGAACTGTTTAAAAGTTTATCTATATAAAGGTAAAGAACTGTATAAAAGTTCATTCTTTACTGTGCATAGTATATAGTAGTGTCCACCACATGATCTCTTTCTAGTTTGGACTTGAGATAACACTTCTGAGAGCAGCTACAGACAGAGATAGCCACTCTCTAGGAGAACCAAGATGGGGAAAGTGGGTTTTGAGGGGTGACGGGTGAGATGTAACGCAAAAGTGAAACCAAAGGACATGAAAGAGGCTCTGGAAAGAGTAAGAATGAGTGCAGGAGACCACCTGGGAATGATGAGGCGGCAGGAAGCTCCACTTACGGGTGAAGCAGAACCCATAAAGCTGAGCTCCTACAGACAGGGATGTCCACAGTATTGCCCCTCAGGCTTTGTCATGGAGCTGTGGATTAGTTAGTTTAAAGGAGAGGCAGGCACAAAGGAGAACTTATCTTACTGTTCCACTCTGATCACTATTAATTAGTTCACTACTGCTGTGGTCAAGAGTGGAGCTGTGGGGTGTGTTGGATTTGGGATCATGAAGTAGTGAACAGAAGCCATAGCACAAAGTCTCGTAAGTAGGCACACATGGTAGATTTCAAACTACTCCTGTTGGCTCTTGTTCATTTCCACTTAGAAGGACAAGCCTTCCATCTTGGAGGAAAGCTCATCAAGATGTAGGATGTTCTAAAGGAAGATGAAACATTATATCCTGTAGGAAAGCTCCATGAGCTCAGAAAGTGAACAATCGAAAGGCTTCAGGAAATCCCTGAAACTAAGCAGATACACTAGGTTCCTCTCTTCCTACTTACAGATGAGCCCTAAGGACTACTGACAGACACTTTAAAGGAAGACAAACCACCTGACAGAAACAGAGAGCAGCTAGGCTGCCTGGAAGAGACTTAGACCAGCTGAGATGCTAGGAAATGACATTGAGCTGCCTGCAGGATGTGCAGGATGTGCCAGATTTCTAGCATGTGTTCGTGAGCTGTTACCTGTGCTGGGTGTGCTTTTGATTGTGCAGTTGTCTTGAAGTTGTTTCTGCTTCTTTTAGAAAACCTATATTCCTATTAGCAGCCCATATAAACTCATTGACTCACCAAGTTGGACTTTGGTGGTATTTTTAAGTGGAATTTGTGTGTGTGTGTGTGTGTGTGTGTGTGTGTGTGTGTGTGTGTCTACAGGAGTAGTGTGAAACAACAACATGTCTAAAAGCAGATGCTAAAGGGGGGGAGCTATCTTTACAACTAGTACTTAATATTTAGTAGACTACTGTTTGAATCTGTCCAGCATACACAATAATTAGCAAAATTCATTTATTTCTTTTTGTCATTTATTGTAATTTTTTGCTAGGAACATTTTGCAAATAACTAATTCAACAAATATTTATTGCACATCTACTCTGTGCCAAGTGTAGAAGTTAGAGAATGCACCGATACATCCTGAGAATGGACGTCCATTAAAATGTGGATATATATAAACTCAAAATCATAGTGAAATATGGCATGCTCTACAGCAGCGGTTCTCAACCTTCCTAATGCTGTGACACTTTAATACAGTTCCTTGTGTTGTGGTGACCTCCACCCATAACATTATTATGTTGCTACTTCATAACTGTAATTTTGCCTCTGTTATGAGTGATGCAAACATCTGAAATGCAGGATATCCGACATGTAACACCGGAAGGGGTTCCAACCACTGCTCCAGTGAGTATATAGAGAAGGTGTTATACCGCACAGAGGAGGGGATAATGGATTTTTCTGAGAAAATGAAGGGGGGTACAAAATTTCATTTACCTGGGGTATTTGTGCTGAGTTTGAAAGGTAGCTCAAGTTTCTGGTGAAATGATATTTAAGGTGAGGGTTTGGAGACGACAAAGTTAGATGACGTGAGGTCACGTTCTGTGCTTGGTTTTTGGCCCTTGAGTTCAGTGAGCATGACAGCCAGGGAGAAGCAGCACCTAGCACAGCGTTGTTCCTGAAAGCTTCACCCTTTGGTTCCCTGTGTTATTCTGTCACGTAAACAATCCATAGAGATTTCTTTTTATCCCGCCAGCTGCCAGATAAATTGTTTTCAAACAATGGGAATCTTTTGCTATACTTTTTAATATGAAAACTAATCACATCACATGAGTCTGACATTGCAACATTGGGGAAGGAGCCTGTGCAAAGAGGAACTTCCTTGTGGGGTTTCATACTCCCCCAAATTCATCAACTTATAGTGCAGAAAATCACCTTTTAACACTTTAAATGCAGTGTGATCTGGAGAGAAGAATGAGTATTATTAACCAAGGACAGCTAAATTTATTTTTAGATCATTCCTTTTATGAACCTGGTTCTTCAATGATAAAAATTCTGTCCAAATTCTAACATACAGTCTATGGAGACATGTATGTAACAGTTACATATAAATACATGAGTGAAATGCCACTTTGTACAGCCATCTAAGACTATCTATTCAATAAGTGCATTTGTAAGTCTGAATGAAATATCTTTCTGGAGAGACATAATTCAATGAAAAATGTTTCAATGCTAAGTACCCTTTGTAACATGCATGTACATAGTGGTATATATATATGGTGTAGATACACATATGCACGCACACACACACACATACACCCCTCTAGTGATGCTCTGTTTATATACAGGCCTCAGTCATCAATGCTCCATACAGAATCCTCAACAATCTCTAAGCATTGATACATGCAAAGCCTACCCGTTGCTAGGATACTCAGGCCATTTTATCTTCTGATATTCAGAACCATGTTGGAAGCAAATGAGAGAATTACTTATAGAACAAGATGGCAACCTGAGAAGCAAACTGCTTCCAGGGGATTCCATTATGCATTTGTGCACAGGACGGCATATGTATTAACCAGATTGTCGACTTCTCCCATAAGTGAAAGACTCCTAAGACTTAGAAACAGCAGGAAGTTCAGTTTGAAAGAGCAGCTGGAGTCTGTGTCATACTAGCAAATGAAAATAAACCCATGCCATTTCTTGTTTGTTCAGAGCAGGACTTAAACTGGGTTAATTTTTTTAAGTCTTTGAGTATGTCCAAAAGCCTGGGAAAATATGTTGTGCTGTTATTATATTTATCGGGAGAGGACACACTTCATGAATGCAGTTATTAAATTACTCTCTGGGCTTGCCAAGTCTCTCCTAACTGATACAGCATCCCAGAGTGTATCCCGACAGTCCTCATACTTTCCACTTCTCAACACTGTGATTACATTCTATTTCTAATTAAAACGTCTCCATTTTCCCATGCTGCTTGCAATTCCTGAATTAGAAGGCCTTGGCCAAATGGCTTTGTCGCAAGGCCATTAGTATTTAAATTTGTGAAAGTCATACAGGTCTGTTAACAGTGATTTCTTTTCCACATGTCGTATTGGCTTACATGTAGTATTAATATTTTCTACTGCCGGCAGCATTTGCGTAAGGCATCTGGGGGAACTTCTATGTGATGAATCAGATCATCAGCATAATTTGAGCGTCTGTAATACAGTTCTGAGTGGTCATCTTGCTACTGGAGGAAGTCATTACATGATGGAAAAGCAATACTGACATGTCTTTCTGCAACATCCACAGATATCACCAGCCTTGAGGCTGGCGCAATGGCACGACCTTTTCAGAAGAATAAGGAAACATGTCACAGGTTTTTTTTTTTTTCCCCTTTGCCGCACAAATGCATTCCACTACCTTTGACCATCATTTTCTTTCTGCTCTCAGCCATATGCTGTGAGCAGCACTGTAACCATCAGAGGACCATTTAAAAGGACTCCTGGGACCGGGTCATTTATGTCAGGCAAGGTGTTTGTGAAATTAACACATTGTACTTGTCATTGGGACATTGTAACAGAAATCTATTCCTCTGCAGTTGCCTCCAGAGACTGCAAATCATTTTCCCTGCCTGGAGCCATGTTTTCTAGAAGAAAGCCAAGAGATGGCTTTAGGTTATTATGGAGGTGACATTACCAGCAAGCTTAAGTTGACATATACTAGAAACAAGTATAGCCAAGCTCGCATGATTTTTCTAAACTGACAGGTGCAATGGTTGCAAAGATACTAAGATTTTTTTAAAAAAATTAAAATCCATAAATTCTTAACTTTTTAAAATATTCTTTACATCAAACATTTTGAAGAATTTCTAAATTGTTTTGAATTGGGGGGGGGTGGTTATGGTGACATCATCGGGGGATGACTCATTTATCTGGACTGTGTTAAGGCCATGTGACACTGTAAACATCACTTAGCCATCATAACCTTTGCCTTTATTTGTAAAATAGATTTCCAGCATACCAAGTCAATTTTGCTGTATAACTTGCATTATGCAATATTAATCTAATAATATTATTTAGCTCAAGAGAAAAATCACAAAACCACACATCTCAATCTTTGTGAAGCAAGATAGGGGAGTAATTGTGGATTTCAGTGTTTCTTTGTATTTTAGACATTTTAGGCTTTCTATAGACCTCACAAGCAGCCTCCTGCCAACTTGACTCAAGAATGTTACATTGCCAGGCACATGGGGGCATGCCTTTAACCTCAGCTTGCCAAATCCTGATGCAGGAGGGTAGCAAGGTCAAAGTTAACATGGGCTACACAGTGAGATATTGTCTCAGAAGGAGGAAAGAAAGAAGGAACGAGGGGGTAGGGAGGAAGGGCCTGAATGGTTCCCAGTAAGCTAACAGTTCCTATTGTATTTCTGCAAATTTAGTTTGTAAAAGACTATGAAAAATAAGTACTTTTTCATTTTATCAATCTCTTCTGAATTGATCACCATTTCATCTGTATTTGAAAAACAAAACATTTTTAGTGTAGTAGAAGAAGCATAACCAACACTATCAAGTATGAGTGATTATCACCTTCATTAGACTCAATATCTCTGATAATAAGCAGAGCCCAGTCACGCCTGTCTTCAAGGCCTGGACACACTGTTGCTCGGTATTGTAGGCTATTTGACCTTACTCAAAGTTATCATGAGCTAACCACTGATGCTTTATTTATAGGTAATATAGATAAACTGGGAGAAATTATTATCAGTTAACAATACCATTAATTAGCCTCATTCAGTTTTTTTTTTTTTTATGAACAACTGCAATTAGATTATTCCAAAAGTGCTTAAGAGGATAATTTAGAAAATTAAAATGTGTATGTGTAGGCCTCCTTTCCCCCACTCTTCTGAGTCACCATTATACTAAGATAATAAATGAAAAGAATTCCCTACTTCACCTAGTCTACTCAACTTATTTTTTACTGTAAACTAAAATCTTATTTTTTTAATTACTGTTACCTTCTTATAAAGCCTTCACAGAATGCACAAGTGAATCAAACCACTAAAAATATTCTTCTGTGATTGAGCGAAGGTTGGGATAGGTTGACTTGGGGTACTTGTCTGTGCACACATGTTACTTACAAATTATTGTGTTCAATAAATACCTAAAGAACAACTCTGATACCAGGAGAGAATTTATAACAGCATGTGTGGTTTTTTATGTGTCCAGATATGATGATAATTTAACTCTAAAGATGCATTCTTAAACTGTAAAGGCAATGGTGGGAAGATCAATATGGCAGACCTCAATAGCCTCAATTCTTACTTTGTTTTATGATGTTTCACAAAATTAAACGCATCTTTTTGTGGTTGATAAAGTAAACTACAGTAAAGTAGAATACAACAGTCTGACCATGCTCTGGAACCAGACTTAATAATCATCGCAATTAGCGATCCACAAATCAAGCACATATGTTAATAAAGGCATACCAAACACAACACCTTTTTATGACAGTCAGTATAATTTATGATAATTGTGCTATTCTTATTTTTTAAAAATTCATGTGATTTTATCTATGTGCCTGAATGCATATTTGTGCTCGTGTGTGAGTGGGCACATGCATGTGTGTGCACACAGAGGCCAGAAGAAGTCGTTAGAACCCTCTGAGTTGGAATTAGAATTGTTTGTGGAACTCCTGGCTTATCACACAGATGCTTGGACATAAACTCTAGTTCTCATGATTGCATAGCACATTCAACCACCTCTAACCAGCTTTTTCTTTTCCATTTTTAAAAATGTAACATAATTGAATTTGTTAGCAAAAAGAGACTTTGTTTATATGGAAAACAAATCTTAAACCAATAATAAATATTCTGATTATCCATGAAACATTATAAATATTATTAAGTTTCAAAAATAGTAAGACTGTAGGATTTGAGGCAAGAAGGCCAATGTTACGTGTGCACTGTCCTATCTTTGTTTATTTTCATTCAGTAGCAACCTGGGTACAAGAACTGTTTCCTAGGCTCCAATGATATGCCTGGAAATTGGTAAGACTTCAGGGGGTTTAGTGATGAGTAATGTAATTGTTATATGTGGGACATTCTTAACCTACAGGAAGAAGACAAAAATTTTAGGTGGTTCTGACACGGTGGTGATCAGGGCTAGTCTGGTTTCTAGCAAAGCATGTAAGCAAAGAACAAATTGAAAGAAAATGGCCTCTACATAAATTCTAACAAACAAGAATTGCTCAGGAAGTAGGCTGAATCAAAGGAATATGTAGGCCACATATGTGAGGGCAGGGATATGAAAAATGTAGACACAGGCATGATGTATTTGAAGATCTGTAGATGTAGAAGTCCACAGTGGTTTTCAAATGAGTTAGAACTACCCCCAATAAGCAAGTTTCTATTCACTCTGGATTTCGCTGTATCTTGGAAATCAAAACATACCATGATCTAATCTCTTACCAATGTAAGATGCTGTTATTATTGTAGGAAAAACTTTTGTCATTATTTGAGTTGGTTCCCTGTCATAAGGAAGACTTTATATGTGCAAGTTCTTGAAATGTTTCTTGCCTTTTATAATTCATTAACTCAAATATCCCTGCCATCCCTTTGAGTTTACACTGAATGCCAAGACAGAAAATTCAGAATATTTCCAGTCTTCTCAGCGCTATGTGGCCTTCATAGGACTGTGGGGCCATATAACACTATTTTCAGAAGCTTTGCCTCATTTGTTATGTATTGCAGACATATTTGATGAGGTCCTAACTAGAAATCAGATAAGGTTCATGTCAATCTGTAAGCCCCCCTTCATAGAATTGTTAATCTTCTACATGATTTTACACCCTTCAAATCTATAAGCAATCATCTGGAATTTTCCATGTGCTCTGTTGAGAAAAACATTTCTCTAAAAGTAAGTTCTCCCGTTTCATTTCAACAAAATATCATTGTCTTTAACCTAAGCTTTATCTTTGCATATAAAAGAAGTCCATTTGGAAAGACACCTATGTCTCCACAGAAGTTGCCCTAGAAACATCTCCACAGCTAGATCTCCATAGGTGTGTTTCCATAGCAATGTCTCCATTGATGCTCCAGATGTGAAGCTTGCAGTATTTGACTGTTCATTTCAGTCACAGACCCCTGTAACCCAGAACTTATGTCTGGAATGGTCAAGCAGTTTTGTTTTATAGAAATGACTGAATACTCATGGATCTGCAGTTACACCACTATAATAGAAGTTTTAGGGCTGATTTAGTTTTGTGGTTTGGACTTCTTTGTAGTTGCTTAGCTTTTAAAAAATGATTTGGATGTTTATATTAATTGTATGTTGTTTGACTTATGACTAAGGCTTGTTGTTAGTTAATTTTTTATCTTAATTTATTTTTATTAATTTGTCTTGTCAAGTGGCTCGTGGCTTTTTCTGTACTTTTACGTGTTGATTTTTGGGCAGTTGGATAGCATCTCTTGGGACCCTGCCCTCCTTTCCCTGTATCTATGCTTGGATCTCCCACAAGCTTCTAAGATGCCTTGCCATAGGCCAGAACAGTCCCTTTATTAACTAATGATATTCACAGCACATAAAAGGGCCTCCCACATCACACCACTGGCCAGATGGACTTTAGGTGCTGTCTCTCCTCTTAAAGTCGAATGTTCTATAGAAGAAACAACCCATGTGTATCTTCCTGGAACTTTCTAGAAAAGAATAAGGGGAAAAGAGAAAGAGGACATGGATGGAAGGGGAAAATAAAAAAGTATATAGAGGAAGAAAACAGAATGCAGAGGACATAGTCTTTTAAAGTGGTCTGGACTGCCAGTGCCAAGTAGATTATTGCTGAGATAGTCGCCATCTGCTTCTTGTGTGTGTGTGGGGGTGTGGGTGTGTGTTTGTGTGAGAGGGTGATTTGATTCCTAATCGATTAGTGAACTAATAGTGTGATCTCACTAATCCATTCAGAACATACAAGAACATACAACCCAGCTAATGCAGACATTCTGGTCAACTATTTTCAAAGCTGATATATTTAGTTGTGAGATGCTATTTTCTTATTAACAAAGAAGCTGAATAAGCCAATAAAGAGTAAATATGTACATTAGTAGAACGCAATGGCTTGATGGCTAAGCAAAAATGGACATAGGTATATGTCCCCTATACAGCTGGGGAACTTCCAGTTGTTACATACACATACTGTAGTGATATCTACTTTTCAAATGCATTTTTGAAAATCTGAGGTCATATCTGCTTAAACACAGTTGTTGTTAGTTGGCTGGTTGTTGGGTTTTCTTTGCTTTTTTGTGTGGATTTTTGTTTTGTTTTGTTGTTCCACTGTGGCTTTACCCAAAGTCAAGATGTGGGACTCCAGGGAAGAAGTGGAACAGATGAAGCCCTAGACTGGCATAAGCAAAGAAAAGGTTTAATTACAAATCTAGGGGTAACAGAACCATGATCTACAGGTTGGAATGACCCTTTTTCTCACTTAGCCTTGGAAAACACGGGAGAATGAGGGCATGCCCTCCATATTGGGAGGATCAGGAGCATAGGACGTAAGAGTATCTAAATAATGCAGTGACTTTTCCAGCGTGAGAGGGAAAGGGAGGAGCCTCTACTCACTCACCCATCGAGAATTTCAGTGTTGACATCTGTCAAGTCTACTTATAAATTTACCTCAGAGGAATCGGGGAGATGAAGTAGCTCTGACTTCCCGGGTTTTATGTTTTGGTAGAGGTTACTGTTAATAGTAGAAAACTCAAACCAAACGTATTGTCAGGTGAGATAAACATTATAAAGATATTAATCTATCTCTATATACTAGGTAGGCCATGGATCTAGAAGAAAACAGACATTACTGTTCTGTTAAAGAAACCTAGACTCCTAATAGCACGCTGCTATATTCATAGAAAAAGAGAAAATGGAATCAAAAGACTCATTTTTACTACACACAAGATTACTTGAGAAGGTTGAGCAAAATCTGAAAAAGGTGAGAAGAAGCATTGTAATAATTAGGGTAGAAGCATGAGCAGAGGAAAATGATTCTCTTTTTCTTTTAATAGGACAATATCTCTGAATGTGTTATTTAGTATATTGAAATAAGCCCATGTTCCTTAGAAGCAGGTAAGATCAGGAGGGGGTGTCTTAACTTGGCATGGTTTCAGAACTCTTGACTATTTGGTAGGAAATGTCTCCCAAGATTGAATAATTGGTAGTCCCACTAAAGTGAATTCAGAAGAGCTCAGAAACCATACACTAGAAAGATAATACAGGATGTATTTGTTTAGGTACATCTAGCTTGGAGCTCCATAGATGCTTAAACGGAGGGGTTGTAGGTTAACACCAAAATGATATGGCTAAGAACTTGTAATTTAATGTCATTATTTTAATAGTTAAAACATGATGGACAGACTTTTTAACATTTATTTATTTATTTATGATGTATATGTGGGAGATTATGTTGTTACATTGTAAATAATTGTCCCACTGGTTAATAAAAAAGTGCTGATTGGCCAAAGGCAGGCAGGAAGTATGGGCGGGGCTACCAGACTAAGAAAACTGTGAGAACAGGAAGCACAGAGCAGAATGCCAGAGAGAAGCCAGAAGAAGCAGAGGACAACTATGCTGCTCTAAGAAAAGGTACCAAGCCGCATGGCTGAACAGGATGAATCATGGGTTAGATGAAGGGGAGAGAGCTAGCAAGTTATATGCATCTGTGTGTCTCTGCGGGTCTGTGTATCTGTGGGTCTAAACCTTGAGGCTAGACCCAAAAGTCTGGGCCAGAAACCTCTTACTACATGTACACAGTGTTCTGACTGGATGCATGCCTGTGGGCCAGAAGAGGGCAACAAATCTTATTACAGGTGGTTGTGAGCCACCATGTGGTTGCTGGGAATTGAACTCAGGACCTCTGGAAGAACAGTCAGTGTCTACCACTCAGCCATTTCTCCAGCCCCCAGAATTTTTATTCTCACTGTATAAATAATAAAATTTAGACTAAGGGGTTAGATAATTTGATCATCCAGAAGTAAATTATGGTGCCTTGTTTAGAACTGAGGCAACTGGGTTTCTAAATTAGAGAAAAATGCACTCATATTTAATCATTCAGGACGATAATAAAGTGAATATATATTATTTCTGTTGCTGTTTCTTAAGTTTTTTTTTTTAAAGAAACATATCAAAGATGAGAATTGAGGGGGTCCTTAGACGTTAAACATTGCTGAAGAGACTGTGGCTTTCACCAAGGGATTTGATATTAGGAGTTGTTCTTCAGAATGACTGAAAGCAACCATGGTACAGAAGTTATGGGAGTAACCAACCACTCTCTGTGGGTTTAAGGCACACTCTGTGAGATGGAATCCAAGCCTGATTGCTTGGGTGGCCAAGAATCTGAGACTAGAAAGTCATGGATCTAGAAAAAAACAAACAAACATTACTATTCTGTTAAAGGAACACAGACCCCTAACAGCACGCTGCTGTACTCATAGATCAGTGTCATACTTGGCCATCATCAAAGACGATTCCTTCTGCAGTAGAAGGAAGCAAATATAGAGACCCACGAGACTTGAAGTGGGCAGAGAGTGAGAGGCCTTGCAACACCAACCTAAATAGGATGCCCAGTTGTCTCCATCAAATCCCCCCGCCCCCGGGACCCTGCAGAAGAAGAGGCAGAAAGATTCTAAGAGCCAGTGAGGATGGAAGACGGCAAGGAAATGAGGGCCTCTAGATACAGCAGGACTGGTAAACTTATAAACTCAGAGAGACCTGAGTCAACACGCACAGTTCCTGCCTGCACAGATCTAAGCCAGACAGGGTTCTAGAGCGGGGATGGGGGAGGGGCGGGGGGCGGGGTGGGGGGTGGGGGGGTGGGGGGATGGCCATAGCCTCCCTTCCCTGACCCAGAAGCTATGTTCAATTGATAACACACTCACAAAGAAAAAAATAGTTTTCTCCAACAGAGCCACATTAGGTATACAAACCACACTTAAAGAAAGGCCCCATGCCCAGTAGTAGATGGCCAACACAAAACACACAGAACCGTATTTTTGGAGGGGTTTTGTCTCGGATGGCTTTGTCTTGGAATTACCTTACAGTCTTTCACTTATGTTGTATGGTTTCCAATTTTACAGTTTTATGAAATTTCTGTGTGTGCGATTAATCGAAATTAAAGTTAGTTTCCTCTTTCATTTTTCATTGTTTTGTTCTATTCTGGTTTGTTTTTTATTTTATATGACTGTTTAGACGCCTGTTTGTTTTCTTTTTTCTTCCTTTTATTATTTTTTATTAAAAAAATGTCTTTAATTCATGTATCCCCTGCTTCCCCTCCATTCCCTCCTCCCAACCCCTCCCAGCCAGCATTCAGCCCCCCCCCATCCACCCATCCCCTCCCCCAAAAGGGCAAGAAGTCTCAAGGTGGGTCAGCTCAGCTTGGCGCATCCACTCCAGGCAAGTCCGATTTCCTCATCCCAAAGTCAAGGCTGGGTTAGGTGTTTGTTTTCTAACAGAGGGTGAGTGGAAAGGTAGGAGGGTCTGGGAGGAACTGGGAGATGGGAAACCATACAAGAATATATTGTATTGGGGGAGGGATCTCATTTCAGCAACCACACAAAAGTGGGAGGGGGTAAAGCAACCAGGTGCTGCCTTCTAAAGGTGAGTAATTCTGCTCTTGCTTCGTGATTCTCAAGAGTCCAAGTGGCTTTAGATGAGCCAGACTGGTCCCTTCCCTCTCTAGCTTCTTGCCCTACCCTGTGACCACTCTCACACATGTTCCTACTTTGATGGATAGCTGTGGTGTGACCTAGTAAAAGACAATCCCGGAAGAGGCTGCACAGCTGATGCTATTCAACCTTGGAATTTTTCAGACTGAAAATTGTCAGCTTTAAAAAAAAAAAAATCCCCTTTATCGAGTGCTCAGCTCCAAGCATTTTATTACAGCAATGGAAAACAGACTGATACAGTAGATGTGTAAGCAAAATTTTAGCCTCAAATATCCATTGTTATTAAGGTAATCTTCACATCCTCATAAAAACATTTTCTTTCGTATCCATTTTATTCCATGTTATTTTTCAGTGCATTTGAGCATAGATGTTTAACACAGGCAGAGTTGAGTTGAGAGGAAAAAGAACAAGAAAAATCTCTTTATTATCATTATCTACAGGCAATAATTACAAGGTAATTACAAACAAATGACACGCTTTAAAAAGATCTCTGAGGAGACAATGGGGTTTTGTTCAATAGGTTTTTTCAAGAAAGGTCTCACTGTGTAATCTAAGCTGGCTTTAGAATCCAAATGTAGCCCAGATAGGCTGTGTACTCGCTGCGATTCCCCACGGATTAGAGATCTAACCACCTTGCCTGGTTCTTTGTGTAGTCATTTATTGATAAATTTCAGAATATGAATTGCAAACACCTGCTATGTATTATTGGCTACTCCCTTAGCCAGATGTGCTCACCAGCTATGCATTACTGTGGGAGGAAAAAAAAAACAAAAACAAAAACAAAAACAAAAACAAAAAACGAGAAAATCAGCTTACAAAGAGGGAGAAAAAAATTCTCGAATGTTCTGGAAATGGTAGTATAGGCTAAAGTCTGGAAGAAAAGTCAGAAGGCCTTGTGCTACAGTTCAGATCTGGAGTATCCTCCACAGCTGGTGTGTTAAAGGGTTGTTCAAAAGGAACACACTGTGCTGTGAAATGTGCTGGAAGGCTTAGGAGGCAGGACCTGGTGGAAGGTAGATTACATCATGGAGCGCGCTGATATGCAGCAGGTGTTTGCAATTTATATTCTGAAAATTAACAGTAAATTACTACACAAAGGGCCAGGCGTGGTGGTATAGATCTCTAATCCCAGTGCGAGAGAGGTTGAGGAAGGAGAATCACAGCGAGTACACAGCCAGTGGACTACATTTTGAGTCCAAAACCAATTTAGATTACACAGTAAAGAAAAATACCCAGAAGATGATGCAGACGGTCTGGAAATAAATACACTGTTATCACAGACTTAAAATCTGATCCAAAGCTGTTTTTAAAAATTATAGATGGCAGCTTTTTAAGAACTATTTATTTTCAATGACTAATAAGTGACTTTTGAAATATTTTCCATGGAAGTATTCACATGAACTTTACATTCATAACAACAAAACAAATAATAAAATTACCATCATTGCAGTCTCTTTGTGTTTCTTCACAAACTGTCGCGCTGACTGTAAATAACTGAGCACATGTGCATTCTACCCCAAGTCATCTACTGAAGTGCGCCTCACTTACATCTTATTCTTTAAGATAAAGACTTGCTATTTCAGTGGCTCCAAAATGTACAGTTTTATTGAAAGCCATTATTTGTAAGATTTTGTGTGTTTTCTCACTTAACCTGGTGAATCTTATTTTGGTCAACAAACTCATATATAACTTATAATTCTACCTATAAATGTTAATGGCAAATATCTAAAACACATTACATTTGTGGGATTTTTATTGTTTCATAAATGTTTCTATTTTTGAGAATTTCACAATTAGTATATATAATATGAATATTGACATAATTTTGGCACCTCCCTATCCCTTCTCCTACTTTTCTAGTGTTCTCCCTCTCTTGAATTCATCACCTCTTCTTCTGTAATTATTATTGCTGCACACCACACACACACACACACACACACACACACACACACACACGTACACACATTGAACCTATGTAGTGTTGCTCATATGTACATATGTTTATGGTTGAACACTGAAGATTGGACAGCCCACTCATTTCTTCTCAGCTTTTAGAATGTAGGTTCATACTTCTTCAATATATTCGAGATTCTCATGAATTTCATAAGTTTGTCGAACATTAACCTCTACATTTTTAAACACCCATGTGAAATCTGAGAAATAGATGTCCTTATCTGTGGGGTCCCACCTGACTATTGAACGGTCCTTGTATAGGGGACTGTGGATTAAGAAATTTCAGAGATGGAGGGACTAGATGGAGGCAGACTGTTTAGAGTCAAGAAGGCTGTCGGTCAACACCAAAGCCCCAAGTTTATTTCACAGGTTCCTTTTATACCCAAAGCAGAACAGGGCAAGACCTCCAAGTCTCATGGTTCAAAGTATAGACTAGCATAAATATCTTCCTTAATTCACAAAACTCCAGTAAGCATGCCTTATGCAAAAGCATCCCATTATACAGCCTTGAGGAGCAAGGCACCTGGTGACCACATCTTTGGCCAGACATCCTACCAATACAGCCTTGAGAAACAAAACAAACTAGGATTCTGACCTTAAGACAAGATGGAAACAAGCCATAAGCTGGAATCTTCATGGGTTCCCACACTTAGCCTTGCTAAATATGTCATCATAGGTCATTATGATAGAATCCACAGAATGGAGAAATGAAACTTGAAGCTCCAGTTTTCAGCTATTCAATTTAAGAATCTTTTTCAGTTTTGTTTAATTAAATGTCTTCTTTTGTCAACACTCACATATGAGAACCAGAGAAATAAAAGAAAGTGGAATGTGAGGTTCACTGGTCTGTTTTCTTCTTCTTTTCACAATTGAGTAGAAGCATAAAGAGTTTCCATTGACTTAAGACTGAAAACTTATCCATAATATTTTCCTTCTTTGATCAATTTCATTATAATAATGACAAAGTAAGACTAAGATGATACTGTTCTCATGAAAGTCTGACACACACTGATGTGCACACAAACATGAGCATGCATGCAGGAATACACACATACACACAAGCACACAGACATGAGCATGCATGCAGGAATACACATACACACATGCACACAGACATGAGCACACATAGAGGCATATATATACACAAGAACACAGACATGAACATACATGCAGGCATATATATACACACACATGCACACAGACATGCATACACATGCAGGTACACACACATGCATACAGACATGCGCAAACATGCAGGCATACACATGCACACAGACATGCCTACACATGAGGGCCTATACATGCACACAAGCTTACAGTCATACAAACACATATAGGCACAAATGTACACACATGCAGACACACACATACATACTTGCAATATCATACACCCATATACATAAATGCCCACACACAAGTATACATATGCATACAGACATATTCACATGTATTACAGTTATTTTCAGAATTAACAGGAGACTAAATAGCAATTTTAATAGTATGTGCCTGCAAATATGACCACGCCTTACTCCTTTGAGAATTGCCTATTTATGGTTTGGAAGAGAACACACAAGGAGCATTCAAATTTAATACTGCATCAAATATTCTCCAAAAAGTCTAACGAAAGTCTATCCAGTGGATTTCTCATTGGAACATAAACATTTCTGTAGATAGAAAAATGTCTTTTTAGTTTTTGTAGGCCAGATATTCATTTTGCAATGACAGAAAGCAAACAGATGCTTACTGAAGTGGAAAGGCAGCCGCTTACCACTAATGAAGGACAGGGATTAAGAGGATATGGGGAGAACGTATCTCCAGGCCCACCCACTGTGAGGAGCTTTTCAGCTGGATCCAATAGCCGTCTAAAACCAACAGGACAAGAAACAGAAAAAAGGGCTGAGCACTTGGACTGTGCTCCTGCCCACACACAGGCAAGGGCTGTGGAAGGAATCAGTGAGCTCATTGGTGTCTGTGTGTAGTTTGCACACTCGGGGAACCAGCAAAGCTTTCTTGTTTGTGTTTGGTCTAATGCTGTTTTTCCTTATCCGACATTAAAAACGAATTATGAACACATTTAGTCCAAAGAATGTGCAGTATTTTCATTTATGAGCAGATGATAGAAATACAGGAAGAAATAAAAGTTACATTTGTCATCATTATAAAGATATATATACTATGTTCAAAGCTGAACATCACGATGCATAAAAGCTTTCCTAATCGTGAAGGACTGCCATGTCATTTTTTCAAACCACTTGAGGTAGAAAAGGCACCAGATTCATTGACTTAGCATTAGTAACAAATCTTATATGTTTAAATACTGATAGCTTATGACTACAATAATTAATGCTGTGCTATAATCTTTTATATTAAGTATATCATACTCTTAGTATGCTAGGTGTTTCTCTCCAAGAATAGTTATGGGGATTTCATACAGCAAAGACCCAAAATACTTGTCATAATCAATAATAACCATAAGAATAAGCATGATGGCCATGCCTGAGATTATTTTTGTTATGATATAATCAGTTTTTTTTCACTTGTAAGCCTGTTTGGACTAGTGGCAGGCATGGCAGATTTAAACAAGGACAGAGTCCCTGTGCCTAAGCCAATCCAAGCAACCGAGTCACTCCTTCCAAGACCACAGGGGTGGGGAGATGCACAGTGGCCTGACAGCAGTAGAGGGCCCCAGAATAAGAACATAGAATGGCTCAGGTAAAATGTCTATGGATTGTGAAGGACTAGATGGATTAGGGCCCCTCGTTCATGTTACTATGATCCAATTGTTCTTTGACAAAGGGCTTGATAGAAAAATGAGATATATTCAGGGTATATTAGACTTTTACTAATATTCCTTTGTTAGTATCATTTTAGCCACTCAACTGGCACTTACTTCAAACTGTGAGCTTCCAGAGATCTTGCCAATCATCTGAAGGAAGATGTTACATAAGGCTGATCATGACTGGCTTGCCCATTTGTTATTTTTTTTTTTTTTTAAAAAAAAGGAAGTCAGGGCAGCAGTTGCATAGTTTAAACAAAAGCATCTTGTGTGAGTTTAAAGAGCATTCTTAGAAATCATGAGATTATTAGGTAAAAGTCCTTCTGTGGGTTTTTTTGACCATAAAGGCCCATGAGACACCATACACCCTAAAGAATATTCCCGCTGCTCTTCTTTATGTGCCAAAACTAGATGGTAAGAACCAATTGCTGAAGACCCCACACGGAGAGATAAAACTGCAGCTGAACGATGAACCTTCTCCTGCTGTCCTGCTCTCACAGTGCAAAAGACACAGTGCAGGCTGCTGAAGGGTAAGCATCACTACCTTGTTAGCTACAATACTTTCCCATTGCTGTGGTAAAACACCATGACCAAGGCAACTTACGAAAGAAAGTGTTTAATGTGGAGCTCACAGTTTCAGAAGGCTAAAGCCCAAGGTCAATGTGACTAGGAGCATAGCAGTTAGGCATAATGCTGGACCAGTAGCTGAGAGCTCATATCTGGAGACATAACCACAAAGGCAGAAAGAGGGGGCAGAGAGAGAGAGACAGAGAGACAGAGGGAGTGTTTGTGTGCCTTAGTCATATAATTTTTTAAATCCTCAAATCCTGGACCCAGTGACACAGCTTCTTTAACAATGATGCACCTCCTAATCATTCCAAATATTTCCATCAACTAAACAAATATTCAAATATGTGAACCCATGGAAGTCAGTCACAGCAATTACCATAAGTATCAACATGCCAGGCAAGATGTGCCCACTAGTACAATAGTGTCATGGCCGTTAAACAGGTACAATCAATGGTTTCTGGTTGGCTCAAAGGCCTGCCCCACAAGAAGTAACTCATAACTGTTTCTGGAAGCCTGAGTAATGACTTGAGGTTGAGAGTCACAGGCCACAATGGGGAAACAGTTATGTTTTGTTGGATGGCTGTCAAACTACCTTATAAATATGTATGCATATGCTCATGGATCTTAATTACTATCAGCCACAATCAGTAATGAAAGGAAATTTTCTTTGTTCAACAGACTCAAAACATCAGCAGAATGCCTAAGATCAAATTGCTATAGCTGTGGCATAGTGGCCTGATGCTTGTCATAAGTGGGCATGTATATCACCCCTTCCAAATTTAAGAAATATTGTAGAAGAGGAGGCAGAAAAAAATTTTAAGAACCGAGGGAAAGGGAAGTAAAAGGAAGAAATAAGCTTACTAAGCTTAGGAAGTGAATAACAAAGTTCTTGAAGCTTAGAAGACTCATAAGCGCCTCAAAAATATTATATTAATAGTACTAATCTCTGAGAAGAGGAAAGTGATTTGTCCAACTGCCTGAAATCAATGTAGAAAGTTCCAGGGGTGTAGCTTTTGTGAGGTGTCATCAAGGCCCCATCTGAAGCGAACAAGAGACTGATCATGAATAGGTAGAACAAGGTGGAATGAAATGAAACATTATTGGTGGTTAAAAGGAATCGAATTTTGAAATCAGCTATGACATTCAGGAACATAGACAATACAGAGATACAAGAGTCACACAGGATACTCTGATTCTGTTTATATGAAGTGTTCAGAATAAGTAATAAGTGATGGAGTAACTCATGGTCACCAAAGGCTGAAGCAGAAAGGAATAAGAAATAGTGTCTAGAAACATGAAATGTCTCTCATATGTATTAAAAAATACTCTAAAATTAGTAGTTGAATTTGTATCATTTCATAAGTATACAGAAAAATTCACTGAATTGTTCATGTTATAAGGGTAAGCTATTTATGTATAAAATTTGCTTCAACACAAAAAGAATTAAGGCTAGTTTTCATCAAAGTTCTTTATGTTGCAAGGATATACGAGCTACCTCTGATGATTTCTTTATTTTATATAAAATTTATATGACAATTATTTCCTGTTCTTAATTGTTTGATCACATGAATACTTCATATAATCACTGATGTCATCATTCTATAATTGTGCACATAAATAAAAGATAAGACTACGCCAGGCTATAATGATGAAAAATTGGCTGACAAACAAAAATCATTAAATCAAGGTAGTTTGTTGAGAATTATAAAATATATACTGCAGATGTTAGTGATGTTTGGGAGTAGGATCTACTTCTGTCAATATTTGTATACATGTATGTCAGAAAACAGCAATGAAAAAAAGGTATGTTTGAATGGTTACCAGATATATCTGTTATCACCACCATTGTAACTAATGGAAGACCTCTAAAGTAGAAGATTCACTGGTTAATTTAGTTTGGAGATGAAATATCTTCCCCATAAAGGCCCTTGTGCTGGTGACTTGGTCTCCTGCTAGTGGTGCAATAGAGAAGTTACTGGATCATGAGGCCCTCCCTGCCATTTCTGGTGGAAGACTCACTGGTAACTTGATAGTCTGATATTATTCACTGGGGATGGATGCTAGAGTGTGGGACTTGGTTGGAATATGACTTTGAAAAGTATGTCTTGTCCCGGGTTCTTTCCTCTCTTCCTTACACTCTATCTATCTATCTTTCTGTCTGCCTGCCTGCCTGCCTATCATCTATCTATACATTATCTATCAATCCTTTATCTATCTATTATCTATCATTTATCTATGTATCATCTATCATCTATTAATCTACCATCTGTCTATCATCTACCTATCACCTATTTATATCTATCATCTATCTATCTATCTATCTATCTATCTATCTATCTATCTATCTATCTATCTATCTGTCTTCTCTTTATCTGTCATCATCTACCATCATCTATCACCTGTCTGGCTATCTCTCTCTCTCTCTCTCTCTCTCTCTCTCTCTCCATATATATATCTGTCTGTCTGTCATCTATCATTTATCTATCATTCATCTTTTAAGACATCTCTGTGACATCATTGAAATCATACATTAACTGATAGTTAATTAACAGATTTTACATTTTAATGTCACAAAGATTTCTTAATAATTTTATGTCAATAATTTTTTAATCCAATTATATTTCATGCTGTTACATAATTCCTACATGTTGCTCATTAAATTCTTTGTTGTAAATAGTTGGGGTTCCTCATAGTTACTGTAGAGAAATAAATGTTTTTATTTATGATTCAACCATATAATTATTTCTGCTGCTATCCTTCCTAAAGGCAATTTTTTTTCTAATCTAATGTTCTAAGACACATGTATTTGTTCTCAGAGAACTTTCTGGATAAAATTATTATTATATAATATACGTCCCATGGAAGAAATGGATTCAGTGTCTCATCTTCATCTTTCTCCACTCTCTAAAGAGTGACTTCTGGATTTGCTAATGTTCCTAGTTGTATTATATTACACTAACTGCTGGATTCACCGTCCCTTGAGATTGTATAATAATAAAATTAGAGGGAAATAAATGGCCAATTTTCAGGGGTGAAGAAGAGAGGGAAAAAGTTATTATTTGGGTGGGGGAAAGAGTGAGTCCAACTTCAGCTTATAGTCTTTATATTCTCTTTAAAAAATTAAAAACTGCATGACCTTAGCTATTCAAAAAGTTTTAAAAATGTTTTCAGAAATTGGGATATGATAATGTTGGTTTTCAGAAGTCCAAGGAGCCTTGGGTAGCTCAATAGAATATTTTTTTTCATACCTTTACCAGGGTATGAAGGTGAGGGTGGGTCAATAGCAAACTATTTGAGCTTTGATAAAGGCCTAGGTCATGAGTTTGGGCTCTTTATGTGCTTTTGATATTTGCATAACAGTTCGACTTTTTTTCAGAAATAAAAGACAATTTAAGACAGTAAAAACAGTTGTTTTTTTTTTATTTTAGTAAGTGTAATAGGAAAGTGTGCAAAGACACGCTGTTAACTGGGCCAATACATGCAGTACGGCGAAGGCCTGTGTTTTATCTCTACAAAATCATGAGGTTAAACGTTGGGCGCTGTTTGGTTTCTACTACATGCTTGATAGTTTTATTTTCTCTGTGAAAAGGAGAAGGTGCCCATGCTGTCACTATTGCTTGAGTAATGTTTCTGTGAGTCAAAGAAATGTTCCCTAAAATACAGCTGCATAAATAATTGTGTATTAGAAGAAAATCCAGCTCATTCTTCTAGTGAACAAACACTTCTGAAAGTCCACGGGCCTGTTCAAACGCACAATCAGCTTGAGAAGGAAGAGATCCAACAGTTCACTTCACAAAGTGTCTCACATGGCACCTTTGTAAGGACAGCATGCTGTGGGAGCAAAGGGTAACAAAGCTGGCCTGGCCGTGGCCAGAATCACGGGGCTTCACAAAAACGCAGCACTTCCTGTGAGTTTTGAAGAGTGAGTGGTTTCCAAGGTAGACTCAATGGAATATCAGAATAGGCACTGGGTAAAGAGCTACCCATTTATTGTGAAGCCGTGTAACGATCAATCTGAAGGCCTCACTTGAGGACTCCATAGTAAGTGTATACAGCTTATAAGTAGTAGTGCTGGCCTAGAAATTAGACTTTTAGCCAGAAAAAAAAAATAGCCCTACAATAAACACAAGACATTTTTACCCAAAATTACTGGCAAATATCTATGATCTGGGAACAAAACATAGAGGTTTAGAGAAACTTCTGAAGGCCAAGCTCTGGCTAATGGGTTGTGTTAACAAGCAAATCTATTCCCTTCAGACAAGCACACTTATCAGAGGAGAATTACAGGGATGATGCTCCAGTTCTCACAGGCAGCATCTGGGCCAGCTCTGGAAAAGGCTGACAGCTCTCCCCACTGTCGTTAGTGGTGAATTCCCCAAGGTTTGCCATGTTAATTGAACACTGGCTGGGTCCCTCAGTCTTTCCTGTTTCTGGTTATAGTAAAATGGGCAAGTTCCGACTGATAAAAGGGGGAAGGTGTGGGTAATGCTTTCTGTGATTTGTTCCTCAAGGTGAGGTATACCTTTCCTTTTGCTTCTTGAAATGGCAAGGGGACCAAAGAGCTGGCAGCTGCTACAAGGCTTGGGACAATGGAGTAGGAAGCTGAGAAAAGGTGGTGGCCAGAGCAGTGGAGCAACCTTAGATGCCTATAGCGAATACACATAAGCACATTTTAGTGGATGGAGGCTGGGGAGAGGCTGAGTGGTTAAACAGCTTTGGCTGCTTTTTTAGAGGACCTGGATTTGGTTCCCAGTACCCATGCTGAGTGGCTCACAACTACCCTAAGTTGAAAATAGGACACTGGGAGACCCTGCCTTACCCACACAACAGAGAACATGCGTTGGGGGAAATTACAGTGTATGTTGTTGAGTATAAATAAAAATAAAAAGGTTTTACCAAGCCCTCATGTATTATTTATAGCCAGATTTACTAACCCATCAACTAAGCCCTGTGTAGAGCTTTCAATCTGTTATATAGATCTATGCTTCACTTCTCGTCAAGAGTATTCTTTTCTAGTTGGTAGATTTATTCCGTGTGTGTGTGTGTGTGTGTGTGTGTGTGTGTGTGTGTGTGTGTGTGTGTGTATTTTTATTTTTTTTTTATTTTTGGTTTTTTGAGATAGGGTTTCTCTGTGTAGCTGTAGAGCCACTCTAGAACTCTCTATAGATCAGGCTAACCTTGAACTCATAGAGACGTGCCTGCCTCTGCCTCCCTAAATACTGGGATTAAGGGTATGCCCAACACTGCCTGGCTTATACCTACTTTATTAAAAAAAAATAAAATAAAATGCATAAATGGAAGGCGAGCCTATTTGGGTTCTCCATGAAAAGCAAGACAGTGTTCCCAACCATGAACATCCCTTAAAAATGTGCAATGGCTTGTGTAGACACGCACACTGAATCTTCCTAGCTCTGGTAAAATATTTTCCATGATTAACTTATTCAATCCTTCCAACAGCTAGGAAGTAGATACTATTTACAACCCTGTTACACAGCTTGGGAGGTAAGGGGGAGGGGCTAAGCACAGTAACTGACTAATGTCTCCCACCTGGAGAGCAATAAACTTGGCCTTTCTACAGGGGGAGTGGGTTCTGTTCAACACCATTCTCAACACCTCACAGGTGTACACTTGTTTCTGAGACTGTGTTTTTTGGGGTTTTTTTTTAATCCTTGACAGAAAAGGAGGAAAATGTTTAAAGAGAAAGGGTGAGTGAATAACACGGCATGAGGCGTTTTTGTTGGTGGGTCCCTCACTTCTTAACATTGTCTTCTTGTTGCTGAGATGTTTATAGAATGGGTTCCTATTTTGCCCTCAATGACTGAGCTTTATGCTCCTGAATCCAGAGCGTATTTATTAGAATCCTGATCTTCATGATCAGTCTCCTGGAGCAGGACTAGTTGGGACCATTTGCTGGCAATAATTATTTTTGTCAGTCATTTGTCCTTGCGCTTCTAATTTCATTGATCTCCTTGCACCATGGCTTGGCACCTTTACCCCCACTCTGCATCCAGTCCGCCTTTTGAACCTGCCGTGAAGCTCTAGAATTTCCCACCACACTGTTGGTCGTGTTCCAGGTACCCATTCACTGAATCTGTTGCCTATTTTCATCAAGCCATTATTGATCCCTGGTCACGTGGCAACTACTGTGCTGTGCGATGACCATCACATTTTATCCCCTACCTTTGTAGAGTATTTAACATAACAAACAAGAGTTATAATAAAAAAAAACCATATTTATGATGGTAAACAATGGTTCAAATAAAGAATAATAACAGCTAACAAATTTGGGATGAACACAAAGCAAAGAAATAATTAATAAGCTGAGTGGAGCTTGAATAGTGTTTTCACAAGCTGCATGGTCCACCAGCTTGCTTCTCCAGGGAAGGACATTACCATCAACAGAGGGATTTAGCAAGGCATGAACGCATGACCCTGCACAGCTCAAAGCTTTGGTCAGGACAAAGGGAATAGCTGGAGGTGATAAAGAAGAAGGATTTGAACGACACCAGGAAATGCCCTGTGTGCCATGTAGAGGAATTGGGGCTTTGGAGGGATTTCCATCAGCTAGTGAAATGCTGCCTTTTCCTAGGTCTACCCTCTCTGTTAGACTTTTTCAAACCAACCTGTGAGCACACAGAAATGATTAATGATTTCTGTGACCACCCAGAAAAACATTTCTGGCAGCTGAAAGCCCCAAGATACAGCCTGGAATCCACTGCTCTGGCAACATTCAGGGCAGAAACATGCCTCCCTTTGTAGAGTTCAGCTGTTCCTTTAATCACACCTCTGTCCAGACCTCCCCAACACAGTATGTGGCTGCTAATTTCTCTGGGTTGTGTTTAATCTTGAATGCTGAGATCAGTAGATACAAAGGACATTTCTATTTCCTCCATTTTTAAGCTAAGACTGACTAAAAGTATAAAATAATGTGACAACACGCTCTAATTTCTCATAGTTCTAAATATAGAAACATCTATTTACCCTGTGAAATAAAATTATCATATTATAACAGAAAATGGCAATGCATTCTTGAGAATGGCCTCTTAACAGTCTTGATGCCTTCTGAACTGTCCTGAGCCTTCCTCTCTGTCTGATGCCACCTGCCTCTCTTAACTCTAGACTTCCAAAGGCTGGAGGACCAAGGCAAACATGTTTGCTAGGCTCTGTGGCTCTACCTCCATGACCATTGAACCTCATGTGTGATTTTTCATCTTTTGACAGTATTGAATGATGTAGCATATTAATAACAGAGATCTATACAGCTAGTGTTTTCATCAATAGAGAGGCTCTTGCTTTCCATTTGGAACCCATAGAAAGCACCAAAGTCTAATATTTAGAAGATGGAGAAAGTGTGTGGTCTTGAATACATAATATAGCTGTGTGGTATTCTGCTCATTTGGAGACTTTTCAAACCTGGCCTAGGGGATCTATTTCATGTTTCTTTTTAATATGAGAACAACATTTTTCTCCCATCATACAATGATTAAAATTCCCAGCGCCTCAACTCAGGCCAAAGAAAAAAAACATAAGCAAGAAAATAATGTTCCAGAGACAGGAGAGATGGCTTTTCTCTGTGCAGCAATGCCAAGAAACAAATGTGAAGATGTGGACTGTCTCCGTGACGATTTCATTTTTAATCAGTGTAGAGGTGGCTACAAGAAGAAATGACATGTTCGCTGGCCGAAGCAGCAGGGAAGGGATATCCCACCCAACGGCATCCAGCTCTAAGACATTCTGGATGTTTTCTTGCAGACCAGTAATTAGAAATTAAATATTCCTCATCTAAAGGAGAGGCACCTGCTTTTAACTTTGTGTTCTATTATTCCTGATTTCCTCCTTTGATGCCTGATTTTCACGTGCTTGGAATAATTCATGAGAAATTCTTGCAAACTTCAGGGGAAAGCAAAAAGCAATGCATGAGAGCTTGCTACCTAGGAGAAAATTAGCTGATTTTTGAGTTTAAAAAAAAATGGATTCTTTTTTTTTTTTCTCTGAACCATAAAATAAGTGTCATTAAAAATTATTTTAGAGCCAGGAAACTTGAGCACAGGATCCCACACCCACTAGTAATAAATTGTATATCTTTGTAAAAATGTATTTACATCAGTTAAGTTTCAGTCATGTGACTTATAAGGAGGAAAGGAAGGAGTTTGATAACATTGATGACCTTGTTATTGAAGTCCCATGATTGTTTATTTTAGGCTAAATATAAAGGAGCTATGAATAAAACAGAGAAAGTTAAGGCATTGGCATAAATGCAACTGTGGGTAAGGGGGATTCATATGTGGAAAGCTGTGGCTACTTCTGTCCCCCCCTCCTAAGGTTGTGTATTTAAATGTAAAATCTGGATGAAGAGGAAAGGAGACTTGTTACAAGGGAGCGGGGGAGGGGGGGGGTTCTACTAAAACACACTTTGGATGAAAAAGCTTTCAGGCTATCTGATATTTTGTTTGCTGTTTAAAAGTTACATTTAAAATCTATAAACATGGGGCTTTGTATATCAAAATGTATTAAGTATGACATGATTTGCCAAACTAAGAAAGCTTATTCTGTCCCTAAATTGTTGATAGTTTTGTTTTGAAATAATTGAAAGATTACAATGCACATACACTTGCAAAGAGTTCTCTCCAGTGGAGCCTAGAGATGTTAACCACACCTAAGGGCGGCTCCCATGTCCAGTGAGAGAAGTAGATGGCCAGTGCAAACCGAACTCAGTCATATTTTTGTAGAAATTTTGCCTCATATTGCTTTGTTTGTCTTATAGACTTTTGCTTGTATATTCTAGCTATTTTTATAGGATTTGTGCACGTGTATGTTTGCTTGCTTTTTTATTTGTCTATTTGTTTTCCAGAGAGAGAGGGGGGGAGGGAGGGAGGTATAGAGTTGGGTGGTAGAAAATGGGGAGGATCTAGGAAGATGTTGGGAAGGAGAAACTGTGACCAGAATATATTGTAAGGGGGAAAAAAAAGCTTTCAATAAAAAATTAAAACAAAAGACAAGATTACAAGTTTAATTATACTTTTTACATCTACTGAAAATGATCATATGTTTTGTCTTTTACAAATGAGAATTTAATGAGCCAGATATATAAAATCCACAGCCAATATACCACCACACTGGAGTAGTGAGGATCCTGGTGCAAACTCCCCTGTATTTGTATAAGTATTTGGCACTCAGGGAGTGAGGTCATGACTCATAGGTGAAGCCCTCTCTCTACCTTTCAGACTTTTTTCCCTCAATAATATTTGACAACAAGAGACAGCCTAGAGCTGCTGCCTTGAACTATCAAGTCATTTGGGGCTGAGAAGTATTACATATTTAAGGCGACTGCTTTAGTAATGAAATAAAAATATATCTATCCTCTAAAGTCCAGAATATGGTTTCTACAGAGATCTCAGGGTTATTTTAAGTGAATTTAAATAAATTTTTTCCTTTCTTTATTTTACATTGAAAATATTCCCACAGACATGCACATTATCAATTTAAGATTGAATTGATAAATTATTTAATAAGGGAGGAACACAGTGGCTTAGGGCAGGACTCAGACAATACAGTGATATAACATACCTGTGTTGAGATGTTATAATGTCTAGAGTAATTTTCCTTTAATAAATATCGGGGGAAATGTAGCACTCCAGAATCACTGCGAATATCTCCCTACAGGCTGTTCATTTTAGGCATGATTTAAATCGTAAAAAGGAAGTGAACAACAGCACGATAGGGCCTGCAATTGGCCTGAGTTTGCCTTCATTACCAAACACCACATACACAAACAGTGCAATTTTCCTGCCAAAAAGAAAGAGGACACCCACACAGCTTGTCTCCAATAGGCAATGTGGTTTCAGAAGGGAGCTCTGTCTGAAAAGGCTGGAGAGTCACCTTTTGGGGGGGGGGGGGGGGCATTAGCAACTGTTAGAAGCTTAGCCAACTTAACAACAACAGAAAACCCAAAGCATTGTATTATCTCTAGATCATCTTCTAACATTTTTCTAAAGTACCTTCTACACATGCAGCATCCAGTGTTCCCATGTTTTTTTATAAGGTAAGTTCAATAATTCAAAAAGATCTGGTTTCTCTTGTAGTAGCAGTTCCAATTTTCCCAGACCCAGATTTCCCAGATCCAGCCTGAGATAGTCATGTTGCCTATGAGTTAACAGATTGTGGTCACAGTTTAAAGGTCACATTGTTAAAATATAGGTGTTCTCTGATCACCAATGGATGATGTAATCCATGTAATGGATGGTGTAATGTGAGTCTATTAAAAGGTATTGGCATAACTTTCTATTGCATAGAAATATCCTGCCCACCCCTAGCTTCCTGGTACACACAAATATATTTTCTAATACACAATTCCAAAAACTACCTCACTTAAATTTCTTCAGCTTTCCCAGATAAAATTACAAGCAGTAGATGTGGGACCCAAAATCATCCCCCTCCCCCGCATTATGATATAATGACCTGAAAGACAATTCTCCATAATCACGTTTTGGGGGTATCACACTGTTCTTTCCTCCCAGACCCCCATCACTTATTATGTTTATAGCATGCAGCACATTCAGTGGTGTAGAAAAAAAGCAACATCATTGAAATGAAAGTATATGTACTTGGAAGAAAGAAAAATATTGCAATGACCCTGATTTATGGCATACATTGGTTGTATATTTAGTGCTCTGCATTTGTTAGCAACATTTCCAGTGGCAAGTGAAATGGAGCCTTAGCTGACCATCACTGATGTTTCTATAACCTATATGAAGGTGGCATTTGGGAAGATTTCTCTGCAGTATCTTGGTTGTTCATTTCTTATTAGCGCTTGTTCATAGGCTTGGCCTTCTGCCTCTTCTGGAGCTTTAACATCTATAAAATATTGGTCAGTTGTCAATTTCTTTTGAAAAAGTTCTATTTGTAATTAGCCAATAAAAGAAGATTATATAGGTGTGCTCTTTGAAATCCTGCCCTGAACATTCAACGACTCTACTTTATAACCTCAGAGTTTCATATTCTTTCCCTCATTTTCCTTCTAGACTTTAGATTGTTCTTTTCTCAGAAATAAAAAATAGGAAATTAAGAAAAAGCAGTCCATAGTTTATTGTGTAGCAAGTCCTCTGTCATTGGGCTAGATCCCAGTACTAACTGAACGTGATCCAGAAAGGAAGGGGCCACACACACCTCTCCTGCAAAATCGCTACCTCCGTGCTCTGAAGAGGAGCCTTAAGAGTCATGAGATGTCCCTGATACCTTCATTATATTTTTTGCAGGGGACAGTGTATTTGTTTTAAATGTGGAATAAACTGTAGCTGGACATGTGGGTGCTGCAGCGCTCAGAAGGAGCGTGCTTTCCGTGCTTTCCTGACCCTGAGCTGTTAAAGCAGAAGCTGCCGCTGATGCCGCTGTTGAGGTATTTCCGTTTGAACCAGCTTGAACTGAAGATGGCTCTATCACTGAAAAAGTTCTCACGTAGCCTGAATGGAGAAACAGACACCGTAAAGTCTTATCACAATCCTTCCTATAAAATCACCAGGAGGGATGAGCGTTCTTCTGGTTTGCTTCCTGCTGTGATAAAATACCTCCAATACAAGCAACACGGGGAGGGAGAGGCCTATCTGTCTCACGTGTCCAGGTTACAGTAAGGAAGTCACACCACACCGCATCTACAGCCAAGAGCAGAGAGAGGGTCAGGTGAGAAAGGTCGGCAATTAGGAGCATTGGCTGTTCTTGCCAGCACCGGAATTGCAGCTAACAACTGTAACTCCAGTCCCCAGAGATCAAATGGCCTCTTCTGGTCTCCTCCGGGCACCGTGATGACACATGTCACACGGCTAGATGTACAGCCAAAGCCCTCAAATGCATCATTTTTTTAATGAATTTTTTAAAAGAGCAGAGAGATACAAATGTACCCAGACCATCTGCCTGTTTAACTAGTTGCTATACTTTTGTATTACCAGGGCCTCCACTAGAAAATGATGCTGCCCGCTCTGGGCTGAGACAATTCACCATTAACATAACCCACCACACACATGCCCACAGACAAACCTCATCCAGATAATTTCCTGAATTGAAACTCTTTTTCCAAGTGATTCTAAGTTGTCAAAAGGTGACATTTAAAACAAACTATCACAATTACCAAGGGCTCTACTGCCAGTCAGTAACATTCCTGGCCTGAGATTACTATTCCCACCTCATTCAAATAGTAAGTTCTAAATGCAAAAACCTTTTTTCTGGAAATATAAATTGAGCATGTTTATAAAAGAATGAAAGGAAGCACGTTAACAAAGCCTACAACCAATAATTTAAAAAGTATGGGTGGAAAAAACATTGAGTGACCCTAAGAGTGTAGCAGTGGCACACATACCTTGATGGTAGCCAATGCTCTTTAATTAGACATGAGAACCATTCAACAGGAAAGTTACCATACGCCATACTGGAAACACAGCTATCAGCCCAGGGCTAGTAAGATCATGAGATTTGGAGGACTTAACTAAGCCAGCATAATCCTTAACTACATTCTAAGTATTTGTCCTTTCATCCATAGATAAGTGTAGTCCTTACTCCTCATCAAGGAAACTTCCCTATTCAATAGACAGACACCACTACAGAAACCCCCAATGACAGCACTCAGAGTTACGGAGTCCAGTCCTGATGACACATATAATAAAACTTTTGCACCTAAGGCTCGGGGATCTTTGTTAAAGCCAGAGAAACAAGAAGTTTGCAATGAGATTGTGTCTCCTGGGAATGTCAGAATCAATACCCATGAAGTGTCACCAACATGACTCTAAATATGAGCTGAACAAGGATGACATCTGTCAGCACTCTAGTGTTGATGGGGGAGAGGAATTTTCACAAAGCCTGAGCCCTACAGAAAGAAAGATCGGAAATTAAGGAATGCCAGAGTGGGAGAAGTAACATTCTCCAGGAAAGAACTAATCCGTTGGTTATCCTAGGGGTCAATCCTGAAATCATACATACAGGTAGCATTATTGCCTCAGACAGTGCTCTAGTGCTGTGAAGAGACACCATGACCAAGGAAACTCTTATGTAGGGAAACATTTTATTGGGGGCTTGTTTATGGTTTCAGAGGGTCAGTCCATTATCATCATGGTGAGGAGTATGGCGCTTCTTGAGCAGGATCTGAGAGGTTTATACTTTTGATTCAGGTGGCTGGCAGAGATAGATAGATAGATAGATAGATAGATAGATAGATAGATAGATAGATAGATAGATGATAGATAGATGATAGATATATGATAGATAGATATATAGATAGATGATAGATATATAGAGAGATAGATGGTAGATAGATGGATAGATGATAGATGATAGATAGATGATAGATAGATAATAGATGGATAGATAGATGATAGATAGATGATAGATAGACAGATAGATAGACAGGTAGATAGACAGATAGATGATAGACAGATACATAGATAGATAGATAGATAGATAGATGATAGATGATAGATAGATGATAGATAGATAGATAGATAGATAGATAGATAGATGATAGGTAGACTGGTCAGTCATGGACTTTTTTAATCTCAACACCTACCCCTAGAGACCTACCTCCTCCAACAAGACCACACTTCATAATCCTTCCTAAATAGCTTATCATCTGGAAACTGAATATCTGAAGCCTTGGGAGCCACACAGACAGACTGAGCATATTGTATTGATGTATTTAGAAGCACACATGTATTTAGGAACATGTATAATATGTAAGTGTGCGTGCATACAACAATTAATGTAAAATAAATTTGGAAGAGATCCAGCAGGGGGTTATGGGAGAATAGGGAAGGGGGAAATGATATGATTGTGCTATGATAAAAAACAAAAAAAAACAAAAAAAACAAAAAAAACCCGAACAGTTAAAAAAAAGATGGGTGTGGTGGTGCATAGCTGTAATCCCAGAAGGTGAAATAAGGAAAATAGACATTTAGGGCTATCCTCGGCTACATAGAGGCAAACCTAGGCTACATAGAATACTGTCTCTAAACAAAATAAAATTGACACAAATGGAGAGTACACTTAGTGGAAAATGCAAGTCATAAAAAAAACATGCCACATGGAATAATCTTAGTTATAGCCCTTAAAAGATCAGGAGAATCCAGTCTGAAGTAATAGAGGTTAGAAACCACTGTCTAACCACGTGTGATCTTTGTGTCTGTGTATCTGCGTGTGTGTGAAGGATTGCCCAGAAAGAGACACAGGTGAACATCCAGGAGTATGGAAGATGTCATTTCCAATTGTTTTCACAAAATATCAATCAATGTCTTACAATGAATACCTATAACATAAATGTTTATCTCTGTGAAATAATTACCTGCATTTTTAGATGTAATCTGCATCTGGATTAACTGTTTATTTCATTAGAGACTTGATGTGGGAATGCCTTTATGTATGCTGTGAATCTCAATCTTTAAATAAAGGAGCTGTTTTGGGCCATGACAGGCACCATAGAAGAAGTAGGAGGAGGAATCAGAATAGGTAGGCAGAGTCAGAAACAGATCGAATAAGCCGCCCAAGAAGAAACATGTAAGGAACATAGGTGAGCCACGGGCCATGTGGCAAACAGGTTAATAGAAATGGGTTGATTTAAGATGTAAGAGCTAGCTAGCAATGTGCCCGAGCCATAGGCCAAACAGCATGAAGTTAATATAAGCGTCTGAGTCATTTCTGGGGATCAGAGTGGCGGGCAGCGGGTGGCTAAGAGGTCTGGCACAGCAGGTCTGTGGGTCTCCCACCTCTGGCCGCCTGGGATCAAGAAACCCCCACTACTTCAGAGACTTGTTACAAATAAGGAACTGATAAGAGGGATTTGAGAACACTCCTGGGAACATTAGTGGACCAGAAACAGGGGTTTGGGCATCCCCAGGACCTTCATCCATCACGGTGTTCTCCCTGAACCTGCAATTCCTTCCTTTCATACCCATCACTCGCTTCCATTTCTGTTCCAACCACTGAAATCAAAAGGAGGAATTTCAGGAAGGGGTGATTCTACCACAGGACACAGCTTCAGACACAGCTTCAATTCCCAGCACCTACATGGAGGCTCACAATTCCCTCTAACTTTAGTCCCAGGCAGTCTAACACTGTCTTCTGGCCTCCCTAGCTATATATGTGGTGCATACACAGACAGGCATGTAATATAGCTATATAACACTTATATACATACACGTAAAATAAAACATAAAAAAGGGGGTGAAAGCCAGAGAGTCCCATAAACACTCACTCTCCATTTAAAACTGAAATTTTAGGAACCTTTATCTACTGCCAAACAGAAGACATGACTCTGATCCCAATCAAGGCTTCAGGAATCCATGCTTTGGAAGTTGGAAATGTGGTCTGTGGTTTCTGCCTGTCTACATCATCTGCTTCAGAAGTGCTGATATTTCACTTAACAGTAGAAATGGGTCTAATGTTTTTCTTCAGCATAAAGTAGTTGGAATCACTGATGTCTTCAAGTACATATAACTGGTCTTTCTTCCTCCACAGCTCACTAGGGGGTATTAACTGGGTCTCCATTGCTCACAATTGTCTCTTCAGTGAGATTAGGAACTTAAGGTATGTGTAGAACATTCAGAGTGAGATGCCATCATAAGACACTTTTCTTTTATGTCTCTTTTGCAAACTCTAATACTTAAGATTGATGTCTTTAAATCACTAAAGGTACAGTAGCCTCTGATTAGCAGAAAAATTTGGGATATCATTGTTAGGTAAAGCACTCAAAAATTTTGGCAACATGTTTGGAATTTCTGAAAATATTGGAGAGTTGGAAAGATGATGGTTCAGCTGTTTAGAGCACTTGGCTGCTCTTGCTGAGGAACCCAGTTCAGTTCCCAGCACCCACATATGGCTAATAAAATCTGTAACTCCAGGTTGGGGCAGGGCAATGCCCTCTTCTGGCTTCTGAAGATACCAGGTAACTAAATGGTGCTCATGCATACACAGTAGCTAATACTCATACACATAAAATATTAAATATAGATCTGCTTCTAAGCTGAGGACTGGAGAGACAAAGAATTTTCTGTGCAGGCACGAATACCAGTGTTCAAATCCCTAGAATGCACAGAAAGACCTGCTCAATAATGATATTATTGTTTTGGTGCTCTTTCTTATTGGGAGATAAAAATAGGGTTCCACAGATGTTTGCAGACCAGTGAGCCTGGGGTACACAGTGGTGGAAAACAAAGAGAACCCGTTTCAAAGTATAGAAGGTGAGGCCTTACACTGAAGCTGTCTTCCTACCTTGATATACAGTGTATGCCGGGACACCACACATACACACACAGGCACACACACACACACACACACAGGCACACACACACACACAGGCACACACACACACACAGGCACACACACACGCACACATCCATATACACACAATATACATACTACATATACAAATTCGCACAATTCAGTAGAAAGTGGAGTCTTCAGACACCGTCATTCAGTAATTACCTCTCCTGTTTCCCTCTTGTCTAACAGAAGGTCTGATACACAGTGTTTCACAAGTATGAGCTAAATTATCTATTGCACATGTATTAAAATTTATTAAAACTGGAGATTTTTGACAGTTAGCTTAAAATACATCTGTATTCTACTGTGACATCATCACTTGCATGAAAACCAAGAAGTATATAAAACATGGAAACAAAATTAAAATTTTTGTTTTCTAATATTTAAAAAAAAAAAGTCTATGATTTTTTTTTCCAGAAGAGAAATCTTAAAGGCTTCAGTTCAACTTGAAGAAAGACTTAATCTTCCACTGAGGGTAATTGAGACACCAGCTGGAAGGAGAGGGATTCATCAATGACCCAGTTCTCTGGTGAGTCATTAGCCATGGCGAGCAGTTAAGCCTCTGCCTGGGCACTCGCTCTACAGTATCTTACATTGTCTATTGAAGGTTGGCGGCATCTTTGGGCAGAACTGGTGCAGAAAATATAGGACACCAACGTATGTACTTCTGTAAACTGTGGGTGTCATAGCAACAAGATCAACATAGCAAAGTTTCCTGTCAAGACTGAGAACTCTTCATGTCACAAAAGCTGGGAAGCAGAATGTCTCAAATTTCATTTCTTTTATTCTAAATATGTGTTTCTATAGACGAAGTCCTCTTGGGGACTGAACAGGAGTCAAATCTTTATAAAGCTTGGGGATTCATTTTCATGGTGTGGAATTTTTCCATCTGTGGTATCATTTCAGCACTAAAAAAATGTAAATTAAATCAATCTTTTGGAGTTTAGATCTTCTGACTGGGCGTGTGAAATTTCTCTAGGCCTTATAGATTCATGGGAGGCTGTCCTTAGCCTTCCAAGAGCCACGGCAAGACGTCAACTCCAGAACGTGAAGAGCCACTGTCGTCCTACATTTAATTTACAAATAACACCTCACAGAGGTTACATATATTACAGCCTCTGTAGATATTGGTCATATTCCTGCCAGAGGCAAGAAATGTTAGGTCAGTTTTCTATCCCTGAACAGCTGATTAAGTCTACATACAGCCCTTTCCCTCAGCCCTACACTTTTCCACTCCAAGTCACTATGCATGAGCCCTGATGGCTCATTGGGGTCAGGGACCAGACAAGCTGAGAGAGCTGCAGGGCATGCACTGTTGCCTACAGTTTGAGAAAGGCTTCAAGTTGGCCAAGCCTGTCCTGCTTTCTACACAGATATTGCCTCATAAGTTCACTGCTACCGTCTCTCCCTGGTATGACTTCCTAGGCTTTACTTTGAAGCTACAAGAGACAAAGAGTTGTATCTTGAGTTGATCTACATATCAAGGAGTTGTGTCCCCACCATCATAGGAATCTTCAAATCTTGCAGAACATCCTCATGGTTGTCCTGTGAAATAAGCATCATGGTTTTGTTTTTATAGACAAGCAAACAAATGCCACACCTGTCTACTACACTGATGCTGCTTCAGGCCCTGCGCACAATATTTCAATGTCAATGTTTAAGTTATCTCTGTATAGTACACACATTTCAGTAATTGTCCTTGACTTATTAGATCTTTAAGTCTTTAAACAGGGAGAACGTGTGAAAAGGGAGGAAAAGATAGAGGAGTAGAGCGGGGAGTTGAGGGGGGAAGGTTGTGTAGTAGGAAAAGGAAAGGGGAGAGGAGGGGAGAGGGTATAGGTGCAAATATTTAGTACTGGAGTAAGGCGAACGGACCTAAAATATATTTAAAACAATTTCATTACAATGCTGGTAATAAGTCTTTACTGTTTTAAAAAGCTTACACACATCACTTTATCATTAAATATGCCTTGATTTTTTTTCAAGAGGAAGCAAAGCCAAGACATAAAAGCTATGTGTAAGGTTTTCCTGCAAGAAATGAGTGTGTCAGCCATGCTGAAGCGTTCTGGATGCAGGACTAGAAATCTGGGGCCTGTTAAATATTAAGAAGCTTGGAAGTGGTCCCGAGGAAGGAATACTTAAACCATAGAGATGAGCAAATATTGTGGACCAGAACAGTGCATCAGTACACTGCTGCCTCTGTGTGAATGCCAACAGAAAGTAATACACAACTGCTGCAAGTTGATTAAATAAACCAAGGAATCATTGTGGTGATTAACAAAAAGGAAACATAACTACCTCACAATCAGGCTGTAGACAAATGATAATAAGGAATGATATAGATGATGTATATTGTCAGCTTTAAACTGCTCTTGGACAGGAAGTTGAAAGCAATGTTGTTTAAAAAGCACACAAATGGGGAGAGACTGGAAAGATATACATGCAAATCTGAAAATTGGTCATGTATAAAGACAAAAAAATGATGAAGTGTTTTGTTGTCTCTCTAGGTTTATAAATGTCAGGTGTTCGACACAAGTTACTTTTGCAAAGTTTCCAAAATTTCCTTCAAAATCAGGCCTTTTATCTGCCCATTCCCTGGCATCTCCTCTCTGACAATAGGACTCTTGGCTTAGCACTATCACCCGTGAGTGGAAGCTGCAGGGAGCTGGCAAAGCACTGTGCTTAGAGCAGGAGCCAGGAGACATGTCTCAGCCACACAGCACTGTTGTGATTATTTGAGTTACCAGGGGTGGGCCTCACTTCCTTGTGGAGCTAGAGGGCTGTCCTTGCCCTGGATGCCCTGCAGAACCACTGTGAAGACCGTGTAACCTGGTAGTTTAGATGTAACAGGAGCCCACAAAAGAGGCAGAGCACAGAGGAGTCCAAGGAGCCCTTCTGTGGCTTTAGGTCAGTTCCTGTCTGTCCTTGTTTCCCAGGTTCTGTCCTGCTGTTTGAAAAACTACATCTTCTGGTTTTTTGTTTTGTTTTGGTTTGGTTTTTAACCTGGATTATTCTAGCTACCAATACCTACTTTTTCTGCTTTCTGTTTTCTGTGTCTTGTGAAATAGGAAAATTCCTGTAATTTTGATTTGTCAGCAAGTAGTTTACAAATCAATGATAAACATCGCTATCTACCTGGAGGTGTGTATGTATGCATGCTAAGTAGCAGAATTGTACTGTGTATGACAGAAAGTAAATGTCAATTATTTAACATACAGAGATCACTGGGTAAAGGAATAGCTAAGACATGTATACACTTCCAGGACAGACACAAACTAGCTTAGAAGTAAGACTTTGGGGAAATCTCTTCTCCTTTGCTAATGTTTATATTACATATGCAGAAATAATAGTAGGAAGAAGTATTTCCAAGAAAAAGTCAGTCTTCTTTATGAATGTGGCCCCCGACAGGTTTTCCCTGCTTCAGCAGGTGCCAATACCGACCGGCAACACTAAGTGGGGACTTGGTAAGTTTGGAAATAGGACTCAGTTAGGAGAGAGGTGTGGCAGGAAAAGAGGAGAGGCATTGGGAGGGAGAGTGGAGAGTAAATATGATCAAAAATCCATCCCATGAATGTCTGCAGTTCTTAAACACTCCACTCAACCTGTGAGACTTAGCACAAGGAAAATCAGTTTGTTGTTGAGGCTGAAGTTCTAATAATCAACTACAGTTTCCCACACACCGTCTTCATTTCTCACAGTGAAGGTAAACTTTCCGAGATATCCTGGCATGTTATTCCTCTGCACCCACGATGCAGCACATTGTACCTACCATCTACTCTAATGAAGCAGGGAATGTAGAGTTCAAGATCGAGAATGGCTACATGGGGATCTAGAAATAGGTCTCTATTGAAGAAGAGTACTTTCTCTGTGTGTACATTTCGCTTTCGGTAGTCTTGAGACCATAACCATTCTGTCCTTTCAAAGACAAAGGAGACACAGCAAGGCCTGGAACAGGAAGAGGAGCCAGGGCTAGAAGGCATGTTTGTCCAACATGGAAACAGAAATCTGTCTACTCTTAGAGGCGACTACATCTAGCCAAGCGAGGAAGACAGGTTGGTTTTCCCTGGATGGTCCAGAGTGTCTTCTTCTTTCTCACTGCACATTCTGTTCCTCTCCCCTCTGCCACCCAGAACCGACCCCTCCAGAGTCTGCTCCAGCTCAAAACTCAGCATAAAATGACCTCCGTATAATGTGACTTCTGTATCTACTTCACTGCAAATGACTTCAATCAAAAAAACTCATCTGAAAGTATTTCTAAGCATCAATGTTTTGGGGTGGGGTGCAGTGTTGTGGGGGGGGGGATGGTCTGTTTCATCATGAAGGGATGTCAGGACAGGGACGCACAGAAGCCTTGTGGGAACGATGCTCACTGGCTGGTTCCTTAGGACTTGCTCAGCCTGCTTTTTCCCTACATTCAGGAACACCTGCCCAGTGATAGTACCACCCAGAACGGGATGGACCCTGGCACATTCGTTACTCTTTTATTTTTAAAATAATGAAATATTATTTTATTACATTTTAAGCAAACTGCTTGGAAGAAATGTAAACCCCCAGAGGACAATGAGAACATGATGTTTCAAGCTTGGGAAGTCAATACTAGAAAAAAATGAATGAGGGAGAAGTTGAGCCTGTCATAAAAGCATAATTCTGCTGGCTTCTCCACAGGGGCTGCAAAACACGGAAAACATAGGCGGGTGTGTCTATCTTAATTATTGAACAGACTTAAGTTCACAAAAAAATGTATTTCCTTTTCATTTAAAATGGTTTTTTTTTTTCCAAATTTCACATACCAACCACAGCTCCTTTTCCCCATCATCCCATCATCCCTCTCTTCCTCCCATTACCCGCCCGCTCCCCTGCTCTGCTACCTCTTCTCACTCCTCAGAGAGGATAAGGCCTCCCATGGGAAGTCAACAAAGTATGACTATCAAGTTGCAACAGGACCCAGCCCTCCCCTGCTGTACCAAGGCTGAGCAAGGCATCCCTCTACAGGGAGTGGGCTCCCAAAAGCCAGTTCACTAAGTATCAACTTTTAAGACAGGATCTCCAGTACAATCCTGAATGCTTTTGGGGAGGTATTCCTTATCAGAATTGTCACCGTACTTTTCTGGCAAAGTCATATCTACCCATCTCTCAAGAATGTGTCCTTCAGACAGTTCCAAGGACAACTAGGGGATTGGTAGGGGAAATGGGAAGCTTAAAACAAACAAACAAAAAACACCCAAGTGATGCCAGCTTCACAGATAAGAGCAATTAACTGAACCTTCCAAACAGAATGGAGAATATGTGACATGGTATAAATCAGTCATGGTGAGGATTTTTTTATTTAGGAGTTGGCAGACAGCCACCCACCCCCCCCCACACACACACACATTCTCTCGCTCTCTGTCTCTCTGTCTCTCTCATACACACACACACACACACAGAAGAGAGAGAGAGAGAGAGAGAGAGAGAGAGAGAGAGAGAGAGAGAGAGAGAGAGAGAGAGAGAGAGCTCCAAAAGTGTGGAATCAGCTCTCCCTGTAGGGATCTGGCTCCACTGCACTGGAGAGTTACCTTACAGAGAACTAAGAACTGAGAGCATTGAACCAGCCAGTAGAGGCAATGAGGCACCAGGGTGTGGAAGAACAGGATTTGAACAATTAGGAGTGAGGGAAGGATGTTACAGATTTCAAACCAGCCTGTCTCCTTTCTCTAGAGCACTTTAAAGTTTATCACTAAAACTATCTCTCTGCCTGCTTTTTCACACAGTAATTACAGCAATTTCTTAATCACGGGAGGATGCTGGTCTTTTTGAAGGCAATAAAACCGGTTTTAGAATTATGTTATAGGCTTGCAAAACACTTTTTCTAAGTCTCCCTAACAATAGAAATTTCCTACTTTGGAGATGGTATCATATCCCACATATGTGACATAACGAAAGAGGGCAGGATTTCAAACACAATTGGTTTCTGCTAAGACAAAATTAAAAAGTGTATTACATGCAGATCAAGAAGTAGCCGCAGACACAGGCTTGTTCCAGTTATTCCTGTTGGTATTAGAGCCATATAGTTTGGGGGCTGAGGGAAAATATGATCTTGCATCTGAGTGGAGACAAATAAATCTAATGTTTTCTCTAAGCAAAGGGTGAGGAGACAGCTTAGAAACCTGTTCCATGTGTCTGTGGTGAGATAGATCAGGGCAATTTAATTGGTATTAAGATAGGAATGGGTGCACAAAATTATCCCCTTGGGGTTGGTTTGCTGCTGTGATATTGTAGATTTCTACGCAGCAAAGCTTCCTGGAAAGGCCTATTCCTACCCTGAGCACAAAGCCTAGAAGAAATCCACAATGAGGAAACTTTTCACACACTTGCTGTTTGAGATTTGAAAATCTATAGGCAACTACAGACTTGAGAGCAGCCCTTGCTAATTGGATAAAAATTATGCGGAATCCTCATGCTAGAATCCCATTCCAGTCAGTTACCAAAATGCATGAGTGTCTAAAAATAAAAGAGGAAGGAGGTTGAAAAGGCTTTGCACTCTCTCCAGGGCGTGTGTGTGTGTGTGTGTGTGTGTGTGTGTGTGTGTGTGTGTGTGTGTGTGTGTGTAAAGGGTCTGTGATGGTGAGCTGGGTCTGTCTGCTCTGTGAAGAGAAAACGAAGTCCACCTCACTACAATCACATTTCACACTTCCGTTCCTTCCCAGGGTAAATGCCAACAGTAGGCAGCAGGATGATAAAGGGAGGTTGCTAAGCAGGAACAATATCTCCTGTTCTTTAATTGTCCCAAAGTGAAACATGTCACTATAATAGAGTGAGAACACTTTTTAACCAGCTCTAGCACAGGAGTCCAGTTACAAGGCAGTGTTTCACCACATGGGGAAAAAAAATGTTTGCCATTCTGCATCTCATCTCTCCCTCAACGTTTTGTTTTTCTGAGGTATGGATTATGCCCTTAACCTAGAGGAGGTGAGGAGGAAGTCAAAGAAGTCTGTCAGCTTGTTGAGGCCACCATGGAAAAGAGGTGAGCAGCTATGTCCACATTCCCCCAAGACCAGGATCTCTGTCAAAGGTGTTGTAAGTAGCACAGTGGTGAAGGGCATTCTTAAAAATCAAAGTTTATACTTTTCCAATGATGCCTTTAAAAAGAATTAGATAAAATGAAATGAAATACCAATACTATATATCCCAGAGACTCAAAATTTATTAGGATCAAACTTGAGAGATAGTTATGCCTCATATGTGTCATAAAAGTAGATGCTTGTGGGATGGGGAGATGAATCAGTGTACAAAATCACTTGCTGGGTACCTAAGTTTGAATCCCCAAAGCTCATGTAAAAGTCAGAAATGGTTGCATGTACCTATAATCCCAGCATTAGAGGGACATAGAAGTCCCAGGAGCTAACTAGCCAAGCAGGAAACAGAGGGCTGAAAGTTGATTGGGAGACCTCTTCTCATTAAAGGAAAAAAAAAAAAAATCCTAAGAGGGGTTCATGAGCTAGACTAGACAGAATGGATCACCTGTGTGGATGAAGTTGTTTAAAAACTAACTTAACCCAAAGATACACATAATTATTGGCTGTCTGTGTAACTCCATGGTCTGTGCATCTTAGTTTTTGCTATGTATCTTCTTACTGCTCTTACTGTTGGATCTCAGATTCTCTTTTCATTTTCTTGAAAACTGCACATTTTAAGTTTAACAAATGACCTATTTTCTCTGTTACTGATCTTATCTTCAGTGTTATATCAAAAAAGCAAGGCCATCAAGATTTTTCCCTTATTACATCTTAGCATTTTGGTATTTAGGTCTAGCGGCATAGATGTCCACTTGTTCTGGCATAATTTGTTGAAAGGTGATCATTTCTCCATTGTATTTTTATTGACACACTTTTATTTTAATGAAAATATGATTACATCTTTCCCTCCTTCCCTTCAACAACATAATTCATGGCTTCTTTTTATTTTATTTTTATTATTACATATACACATAAATAGACATGTATAAACATATAAATACAGTCTGCTGGGTCTGTGTAGTGTTTCTTATGTGTATATGATTTCAGGACTGTCAATCTGTCCTGGATAACCAATTAGTGAGCTCACCCCTGGGAAAAACTACTTCTCCCTTTCTCTTGGCAGTCATTAAATGCCTGTCTTTCTTTTAACTAGGGAGGAGGACCCTGGAGAGTTCGACTATGCTGGCGTGTCTATTACTGTTTCCATTGTTCAGATCTTTTTTAGACATCTGTATTATTGTGTCACTGACACAGCTTCTCTGGCATTTCTAGGAGATACAGTCTCACAGGAGACTTCCTGGTCCTCTGTTTTATACATCTTTTTGATGTTTCCCCAGCCCCAGGTGCAAGAGTTGTGTTATAGATGTATCAGGTGTGTCTGGAAATTCCATGCTTGGTTGACCCTTTGACTTGGTTTTGTGGAATGGTCACCATCTTTGTCGAGGGGTGTGAGCTCCACTTCCATGCGTGTATAGGGATATGTTTTGGAATGAATGAAGTTAGGCATGATGCTGAACTAGTAAATTGGTGGCAGTATGTACATTCTCCTCTCAGACCCATGACCATGCTAACTACCTCACTAGCCCTGGGTAGTTACAAATAGATCCTCCAATATTTTTTTCTAGAATACATGCTTAGTCATTATGAGACTGGAGACTGTTAAGGGAATCAGAGAGTTGTCTTGAGGTACATCTCTACGGCTCCTTCTTTCCAGCCTCTATTGCTCTATATTCTCCTATACCTTGATAGCATCACACCTCACTGTGCTGGCACACTCAGCATGCTGGCCCAGAAGGTGTACTCCTCTTTGCTTATAACTTCTTTCTTTGTATATTTGAGACAAATTAAACATCTTCTGCTTGGCTTCAACAAAAAATCTACCTTGCGGAAACTTTTTCACATTGTTACCTGTGGAAGAATCTGTTTTCTCCACTTTTGAGGACATAAAACATTGATATTCCATAATGCACACTTTAATTCAGTATAAAGGAGTATACAAAAGGGGGGACAAAAAATGTGTCCAACTCATGTTTGTGAACCAAAGAAGCAGATTCCTGTCTTCTCTTTGAACTCATTTATTATTAGTGCACATAGGCACAGGCATTCCTTAGCACATGCAAAGGCCAGGGGACAAATTTCAGGAATTGGTTCTCTCCTTCCACTCCGGTTTCTAGGTACTGAATCCAGATTATCAGGCTCAAATGACAGGGGCCTTCATCCACTGAGCCCTCCGAGTAGCCTGCTGTGCTCTCACAAGTATATGGTACCTGTGGTCATTGGAATGAAAATGGCCCCTGTAGGTTCACATATTTGAATGTTTGGTTCCCAGTTGGTGGACTGTTTAGAAATAATTGGGAGGTGTGGTCTTCTTGGATTCATTATATCACTAGGAATGAGCTCTAAGGTCTTAAAATCCCACGCTAAACCCATTTTTTCTCTCCCTCCCTCCCTCCCTCCCTCCCTCCCTCTCCCTCCCCGCCCTCCCTTCTTCTTGAGAATCAGATGTAAGTTTTCAGCTTCTGCTCCAGTGCCACAGGTCCTACCCTGATGATCGTGGTCTACCCTTTAAGACTGTAAGTCCCCCAATTAATTTAGAGAGTAAAGAGTTAAGCTTTTCTGTAAAGAAAAATAAGAGTTTATTAAAAGTCCTGGGAGCAGGAAGCAGGCAAATGAGCACTGGTTGCTATTTGTTTTTCAGAAAACAAGAGACTCTAGAGAGATGGCTCAGTGGCTAAGAGCACCTTCTGCTCTTCCAAAGGACCCAAGCTTGGGTCTCAGCATCCCCATAGTGTGACTCATAACCACCTGTAGCTCCAGCTCCAGGGGATTTAATTACTCTGAAGGCTGTTGGACTCACATGAACACATCTCCTATACACACATATACATATAATTTTAAAATAATAATAATAATACATCATAAAAAACAGAAAACAGGGGAATGCATTTTGAGTAAGATACTGAGGCATCATAGATCTCTAAGTTATCAACTGGGGCTCTCCGTCATGACTGTAGAAGAAATGTACATGGATATTTTTCTGCTCGAACTGAATTTTCATGTGTTTCAAGATATTGTCAGAAGTGAACCTCTAGTGGTCTAAAACGAGAATCAACAAACTGCCCTAAGGGCCAAAGTACCCTTGAGCTTTTAAAATCTAGTTTTGCGCATATGTTTAAATATCATAAGTGGATAATTTTATAATTTAGCAGGAAAAGTGGGTGATTGTAGAGGCACTCATGGTTTAGACAGCCTATGACTTTACCATCTAGCTTTATCAACAAGAACCTTACATACATGTTCTAAGGTAAAGAAAATAAGCCATTCCCACTACCAATAATTAGTTTAGGGAAAAGCCAATGAGCAATGACTGTCAGGGAGAAATGAGGGAAAGACTAATATGGGGCTTTGGGAAAAGGTTTTCAACCTTAAAAAGGACCCTATTCTGTTTCCCCCAGGGGTATTGTGTCTGGAGGCAGAGATAGCCAGAAGCCTGGGAAGGGCCTGGTTGGTATTTGAGCCATTAAATCAGCCTAATTGGGAGTTCCCTTTCTCAAGGCTTTCTGTTTTGTGAGATAATAAAGGTTCCTTGATGAAACCATCAATTTGAGTTTCTTTTGCAAGTATCTGAAGGTCTCCTAAGGGAAGTACCACCCTGCTTTCACCTGTAAGCCTCACAGGAGATCTCACCTTTACGTCCACCTCTCTCCCTCTGTCCAGGGAACTAACTATTGCTACCTTGCTTGTGTGTTACTGTTTGGGGAAGACGGCCCCCCAAATTATGCATCAAACTAGGTCTGTTATAATTTCTATCTCTGTCTTCATCTTCTATCTTCTGAAGATTTCTAAGACACATCTATGTCACCAAGAAATGGAAGGATTTGGTCTAGATTCCTTAAGATGTCTCTAAATTGCTTTGTTTAAAAGAACAAATAAGGATTAAAAGAGAAAGTGGTTTAAGTTTAAATATAGACATCAACTGTATCAGCTCTTATAGTTTCTATAATCTTTTAATACAGGTATGGATTCCAAATACATACAGTTTTAAATATTTCATTCTTCTCTGCAGGTGTTGGCATTAAATTGTTGTGGTTGCTAGAAGTGTAAAGTGATTATTTCATTTTGTCTTACTAATAAATACTTACTGAGTGAAGCATTTTATGTGCTATCCCAAAGTAGTGACTCAAATTGAATTTAGTAAACCCAGTAACTTAAACTCCTTTGATTTACCCACCTAATCTACATAAATCAAGATTCCTCTGAGAACTAATTGAAGAACTATTTTCCCATTTGAAATTGAAACAAGTATTTGTGCAATGCAACTCCCATTCCATAATAAAATTCTCTCTGGCAAATTCTGTTCTAGTATGTAATTGTGATAGTCCTGAAGGTGCTTTTAATTTTGTTAGGGGAAAATTGTCCATGCTACTGAAAGCAAAAATCATAAAATAAAGTGGAATTCCCAACACAACAGAGAAAAACTTGGGTCTTATTGTTTATGCCACTATATTTTGTCTGTTTAATCTTTTATAAAGTTTCTTTTTGCTTCTTGGGGAAAAAACAGAAAGTGACATACTTTTAAGAGGTTTTTGAAGCAGGTGGTAAATACAAGGTAATGAACATTTTAGAAATGGGTTACATTGTTATGTGAAAATGTTCTTCTTAAAAATCATTTCATTTGAATATTAATTTTGTCCATTTCCCAGTCTGACTTCAGCAGTAGGATAGAAGCTACAATATCATATTCTTAGTCTTCCCTTGAGATTAAATATACAGTTCCACACAATAATAACACCAATGTATTATGTTATTATTATCATTATCTTGCAGAAGTTTTTGGGGAAAGCTGTTCAAAGCAGCTTAGTTCATGAGATGGTGAGTAAAGAGCCTCGGTATAAGAGCTGGTCTATTTGACCCCACAGCCACCCTACAAGCTGTAAAGAAAAAAAAAATATAGGAAAACATTTGGAGAATTGATTATTGTCAACAAAAATTTTTTAGAAATTTTAGAAAAGTGAGCCCCAAGAGAGAATTTATAACCAATCCTCTTGTCTAATTTAAAGCAATCATTCTGTATTGTGTCTTGGCCTAGAAAGATGCTCAGCAGTTAAGAGTGTATACTATTTTGGCATATGAGTTAGGTTGAATTTCCAGCACTCAGCACACAATGGCTTGTAAGTCCAGCCTTGGCATTTTTGATGCCCTCTTCTGGCTTCCATGAGTACTGCGCACACACACACACACACACACACACACACACACACCACACACTACTGTGGTGATATATTGTATATTAAATAAAAATAGTCTGCAATACCAGAGAACAGAGCCACCCACAGAGCCAAGCCATGAAGGTCAGGCAATGGTGACCCTTGCCTTTAATCCCATCACTGAAGACAGAGATCTAGATCTCTGTGAGTTTAAGGCCTAACAAGTCACATACCTTTAATCCTAGCTCTGAGAAAGTTGAACTCTCAAGTAGGTAGATGAACAAAGAGAGAGAAGGGTGGAGTTCAGTTTCCCCTGTGACTTCCCTTGTTTTCTGAGAACAGAGAAGTTCAGAGATGACGATTTGTGGAGACAGGGCTGGAGAGTTGGATGGGTGAGAATTGAATGTGGTTTGTTCCCTGTCTGTGATATTTTAGCTTTTCCCCCAATATCTAATGCAATACTTGGTGCGCAAAGTGGGTCACAAATTTAAAAAAAAAAAAAAAAAAAAAAAAAAAAAAAAAAAAAAAAAAAAAAAGCTGCTTGCCTGTAAGGTTTTGCAGCCACAAGCACAGACCAGAGCTACACGTGGCCAAAGGTCACTGCCCAGCTAGCTCAGTCCATAGAGCATGAGACTTAACCTCAGGGTTGTGAGTTCATGCCCCGCATTGGGCGCCAATTTTAGCTGGAAGTTTCTCTGCCTTAGTCTCATGGTCTGGACAAATCTCTCGCATTTGCAATTCTGCAGTGGCTTATAAAACAGTTACTTAGAGGCTTATATTGATTACAAACTCTTTGGTCTGTGTCTCAGGCTTCTTGTTAGCTAACTCTTATATCCTAAATTAACCCATTTCTATTAACATATGTTAATAGATGGCTGGTGGCTTACTGGTACAGTCACATGTGGTTTCTTGGGTGGCTGGATGAAGTCTCCTAGACCCTATCCTTCTCCTGTATTTCTCACCTGGCCACAAGCTGTCTTACCATAGGACAAAACAGCTTCTTTATTAAACACGATTAGCAACACATATTCACAGCATACAGAAAGACATCCCAAATCGCCAAACCCACGTACACACACACAAACACATATACATACACATAATTTTTAAAAGAAGAGATAGGACCTCTTTATCCAGAGCATGCTGATTAAATTCTATTAAACTCAAGAAATAAATTCTCCAGTTGAGTCTGAGCTTGATTCTAGCAATAATTCCAAACATGCATTACTAAAATGATAGGTGGGGGTATTTTCAGGATGTAAAATAAAAAGACCAACCCACTCCTATGCATCTTTGAGCTTTTAAATTCCAAAATCTATTTCATTTGGTTAATTAATTTTCTAATAATTTTAATTATTTAGTTTGTATTTACATGGTTGTCTAAACTGTCTTTCCTATATCAACTTTTATATGCTTTTAAAATTTTTGCAGCATATGTATGTGTACCTAGAGGGTACTTATGTGTGGGGGCCTGTTCATGTGTCTGGAAGCCTGAGGTTGAGAGCAGTATCTCTACACAGCTCTCCTTTTCATTGGTTGACTCAGGACCTCTCCCTGAGCCCGCAGCTGGGTCTCCCAGATAGTCGTCTATGTAGTCAGTTGACTCTGGGGTTCCCTTTGTTTACCTTTCAAGTGCTGAGATTGCCAATGGGCTCTCATGCACATCCGGTTTTTACTGGATTCTGGGGATCAGAGAGCTTTGGTGTTTAGGCTTGTACAGTAGTAATTTAATCCACGGACATTTATCCATCTCCTCTACTCACAGTTTTTATATGTGTCTGCCCTGTCTACCCTTTGTGGGAGATCTAAAGTGGCTGCCACATAATACAAACATGATTGTGTCACAAGCCAGGATTGTTTGATTTTTCTCCTTGATTTTATGACCATGACCAAAATAGCCCATGAGAGCAACAAAACCTGAATCATTCGATTTGGGTGTTTGTTCCGTCTGGGCTTCCACTTCCATTTTTCCCTCAGTTCTTCAGACACAGTGACATTCTCTCAAAAATCCCCAAATCTATTGAAGCTAACGTCTGTCTGCATTTTTCCTGTGCCCTTATATTCCTTTCTACCTTTCCTAGAATTTGTTTTAGGTTTCCTACCACATGTCAATGGTCAGACTAAGATTGACCTTCTTCTCTATCTTTCAGGTGTGTGTCGTGTGTGTCATATATGTGTGTGTGTGTTTGTGTGTTTGTGTGTGTGTGTGTGCATGTGTGTTTGTGTGTGTGTTTGTGTGTGTATTTGTGTGTTTGTGTGTGTGTGTTTGTGTGTGTGTTTGTGTGTTTGTGTGTGTGTTTGTGTGTGTGTTCATGTGTGTGTGTATGTGTGTGTGTGTTTGTGTGTTTGTGTGTGTGTGTTTGTGTGTGTGTGTTTGTGTGTGTGTGCATGTGTGTGTGCATGTGTGTGTTTGTGTGTTTGTGTGTGTGTGTGTGTGTTTGTGTGTGTGTGTGTGTGTTTGTGTGTGTGTGTTTGTGTGTTTGTGTGTGTGTGTTTGTGTGTGTGTGTTTGTGTGTGTGTGTGTGTGTGTGTGTGTTGCCTCTAACTTGCTATGTGCCCAGGATGACATGTGTGTAGTTCTTGATCTTCCTACCTCTACCTTCCAAGTACCGTGATCATAACAAGTCTGTGTTAGCATACACGTCTTCAGGTAAAACTTTCATTACTCAATTTGATTCCCTGAACAAGGTATTTAAAGATGGAAAAATTCTTGATTTTAAGGTCCAAATGTCGTATATCCAATTTAAGAGCAAATGATGGTCATTTTATTTAATCAGAAAAAGAAATATTGACATTATTTTGTTGTCTCTTCCTCGATAACGTGTTATTGCTAAATAATTCAACTTTGTCAAATAAAAAAAAATGCACCTGATTGTAGTAGGAGGTTTCTGGCCGTGACTTTTGGGCCTTGCCTTAGGTTTAGGCCCACAGACCCACAGACCTGCAGACCCTCAGAGACACACAGATGCTTTCATTAATTTGAGGCTGATCAGCCTAAGGCCCAGGCATATAGCTTGCTAGCTCTCTACCCTTCATCTAACCCATGATTCTTCCTGTTCAGCCATGAGGCCCGGTACCTTTCTTTAGAGCAGCATAGTTGTCCTCTGCTTCTTCCGGCTTCTCTCTGGCATTCTGCCCTGTGCTTCCTGTTCTCAAGAGTTTTTCTTAATCTGGTAGCCCCACCCACACTTCCTGCCTGCCTTTGGCCAATTAGTGATTTTTATTAAACCAGTGGGTGGGACAATTATTTACCATGAAACAACACAATTCCCTACACCTGATGAAGAAAATACTTTAATTCTCTAAACATCTTTTCTTGGAGTATTGTATATCCACAAAATGTGTAAATCCGAAGTCTGGAGTTCAATAAAATTTCACAATATAAATACCTCTATAATCAACATCTTCTGCCCCATTCAATAATACCACATGTGACTATTTAAAATTTAAATTAATTAAAATTAAATACAATGAAATATCCAGTTCACTTTAATTTCCAGACAAGTTTGGATAACAGGAACCAGATTTATTCTTTCAACTAGAATAATTGAAAAACTAGAGAAATATTTGAAATAAATATTTTTCAAAACATTAATTCTCAGGAAAGAAAAGTGAATACTGAGGGATGAGAAATGATACTGTGAGCCTTGTCATTGTCTCAGACTGCTGCCTGAAGGCCCCAGGAATCAGTTCAACCAAGGAGAAACCAAGACAGACCATCTGGGCCCTGAGTGGAAGACAAATTACAATTTCCACAATCCGAAGAGAAGCAGCATTCACAGGGCAAAGCGAAGGGAGAGAATAGCCCAAGTAAAACATCCTGGAAATCTACAGAGCTTCCCTCTTGGAGTCTCTAGCTAAATAATTACCCACACAGATACCTGTGAAAATTACTTAAGGCTGTAGCCACCCCCTAAAAATAGAGAAAATAGTGCCCATTCTGTCTTGTTCTGCTGTAACAAAATACCTGGGACCAGGTACTATACAGAGAACACAGATTCATTTCTCAAGGTCCTCGAAGGCTGGGAGATACATACTCAAGTGGCCACCATCTAGCAAGGGCCTCTAGGGAAGAAAGCAGAAAAGCAACCAAAGGTGGACCAAACTCACTTTTATAACAAATCTCTTCTGACAAAGAACTGACATACATTACAACATTGATCTATTGATCCAAAGCTATGTATCATGACCTAACTACTCTTATATTTTCTACACTTTAAAAGTCTTTCATTAGTGGTCAAATTACTTGGGTGTAAAGTGTGAACTTGAATAGACAAGGTATATACAGTCCATGGTGAAGATCTGACACTGTTTAACAAATAGTCATGTTAGGTGCTCCATGACAACTATGAGTTCAGATGTATAGCTGTTCTTTTCTGTCCAGAAATCAGTCTCCCTGAAGCCATCCACTGCCTCTAGATTGTAATACCCTTTCCACCCTCTCTTTCACCCCTGAGCCTTGGGAGGGGAGCTGCCATATAGACATTCCATTTCAGGATGAGAACTCTGCCCGATTACATGTATTTTCTGCACCTTGACTAACTACTTGTTTCTGTGTTAACTGTCATCCACTGCCAAAGGAAGCTTCACCAACGAGAGTTGAGAAATACCCTAATCTATGGGTATAACAAGTCATCAGAAGTCAGTTTTTATATTATGTCCATTTAGCAAAATAGTGAATTCCATGGCCTGTCTAGCTATCAGTTCTTGGCTCAGATATCAATTCCAGGGTAGAGAAAGCCTTCAATGAGATCAGAAAGTGATTGGTGAATCCCATGACAATTGTGCCACCATTTAACAAGTAGGCATGTCTTGTCAGGCCTCTGATATTGTATATCTCAGACTTCACATCTGAGTAAGATTAAAATATTTTTGTTATGTTCTAATTTATGAAAAATAGAAGCAGTTACAATGATCTATTTATAGAAACTTAAATGATTGGGGGAAGTGTTTTGGCAACTCTAAAGATGGGTCTGTGCCTCATAAATCCTAAGTCTCAGCAGCTTGTAATGTGAGCTATGTGATGCTGGAAACTACAGAGAGATTTTAGCAGTTATGTTCGACAGAGTGAATAATTTTCCGAGCATTCTAGATGAATGTGATCCTCACTGCTTCACTGTGCATATCACACCTGATAGTAACTAGTACCAAACATATTTCAAAAAGCATCCATACATGTTATACAGCAGGATATGTGTGACGTGCTGAGCACTGCTGCACCCTGCCATATCTGCCTCAAGATAGAATAACATTCTTGTTACTGGAGGTGCTGGAGTTGAGGCTAGATGCCAAGCTCTAGTCACAGGCTCATTCTCCATGTTCAACCAAACACAAATTGTCACACAAAAGCCAATGCTTTGGCTATTGACAGTGACCTTTTAGGAGAAGCAATTTTTTTTAATATAGGTCACATAAAACATAAATTCCAAAGCTCATTCTTTTCCCCTTAAAATTACAGAATTAAATTTTATACAGAGAAGTCAGAAGGAATGTTTAAAGGAATTAATTCTTCATAATTCAGTTTTCTTAGTAATTTTTAAAAAATGTGCCTTCACACAAATGGGCTTTCCGACATTTCTTCTACCTTGCCTATTTAAGGAAGTGACTTGCTATTTAAATGAGCATGGATTAAAATAAAGCTACTGCCATATGTGTAATTAGCCCCCAAAGCTGACAATCAAATGCTCTGGATATCATCTGTCCTGTGCTGCAAAGGGCAGGCAAGTCTTATTTATAACTGATGTTCCTGACACGGGCGTGAATTAGTGTAAGAGAAAAGCATCAGCGATCATGTCTGGAACAATAGATGTCACTCCTTCCTCCTGGATGTGGCCTCCGTTTGCTTCAAAAGGAGCTAAAGAGTTCAGTTTTATCGTTGCTGTGTGTAGACAGCTTCCCAACTCCTCTCACATTAACATAAATAGCGAAAGTCTCCCTTGTTGCTTATAGACAATAATCACCCACTTTACAAATTGCGGATAGTGAAGTTCACAGCCATTAACATTTGTTGAGAAGACCCTGGGTACAACAGGCAATGCCTGGAAGGAAAGAAAAGATTAATGAATGACAAAATGAAGGACAAGCTTGTCTGCACACAAACATTCTACCTTTTAGGTTTTTGCTTTGTTTTGTTTTGTTTACAACACCTGTTCTAATGAATGGTCTGAAGTAAATTCACTCCTATCTGCTACACCTGGAAGAAACACAAGACCACATTCCGAGAAAAATTCTGGGTTTTGAAGAAACTGAGGTTACAAGAATCTTGTTTTATCGCAAGCATTCAGAGTTCTCAAAGATAGTCAAGATTAGCCTTGGCCGTGCATGCCCACAACTTCTGTGTGCACCTCCATACACATGTGCCCACAAACACACATACACACAAGCATGCATACTGTCTCAGTTAGGATCTCTATTGCTGTGAAGAGACACCATGGCCACAGCAACTCTTAAGAAGGAAAATCATTTAATTGGGGTGACTTTCTTACAGTTTCGGAGGTTCAGTTCATTATTACCATGGCAGGGAGCATGTCCAAGAGTCCTACATCTTGCAGACAGTGAGAAATTGGCTGAGACACTGGGTGGTATCCTGAGCATAGGAAACCTCAAAGCCTACCCCACACTTCCTCTAGCAAGGCCACACTCACTCCATTAAAACCACTCCTCCTAATAGTGCCACTCACTGTGAGATGGGGGGGGGGGGGGGTAGGAATTACATTCTAAATACCATACATATCATGCACAAGCCAAAAAAAAAAGAGAGGGGGGGCAATGACATCAAAGGATCATAAGACTTAAGCAGTTAGGTTTCACAACACATACAATACAATTTATGTTGAAACCCAGACTCAGTTAGAGATGGTTCCATGCTTAGGAGCTTTATCAGCCATTCTAGAAATCTGGAGTTTCTAGCACTTACATGGCGGCTTATAAACATTTGTAACTCCAGTTCCAGGGGATCCAATGCCCTTTTCTGGCCTCCAAGGATTCCAGGCACATATATAGTGCACATACACATATGCAGGTGAGACATCTTTGCTCATAAAATAAAACATTAAAAACCAAGCAAGCTCAACTACAAACTAACTTTTTAAATCAAGAAAAACATTTCCAGTTTAACATTTTATATCATAAAAACTTATTTAGATTAGAAATTACCTCACCACATCTACTTCATAGGGCTGTTATGTAGACCAAAGGATGTGATTAGTTTTCTGCACACTGATAACTGTTTGGCATAAGCACTGAAGAATTTTAGGTCAACTAAAATAACAATGAATGCCTTCATATTTCCAATTATCAAAAATATATAGACAACTCAATATTTCTAGTAAAAGTCAAGGAATCAGTCTAATCATACTTATATGGACAGCTCAGATTGGATTCAGTAGATTGCCTTTTTTTAAGGACATGGTTCAGAGGTTAAGAACACTTGTTGCTCTTACAGAGGACCCAGGTTCAATACCCAGCACCCATAGAGAGAGGCTCAGTACTGGCTGTGACTCCAGTTCCAGGGGATCTGAAGTACAGTCCTCCACCAGTGCCAGACATGCATATAATTATACTGAAGGGATGTTATCCATCTCACAAATAATCAATATGCACTTGGATATACTGACATAAAAAACAAAAAGAAATGAGCAAATTAGATGAAGTGACAGTACTTTATTTTTTAAAAGGTCACGTGGGACATATTCAAATTTCAGATTTTCATCTAACACAGCAGCAGAGCTCTGCCTTGCCCTGTGTTCTCCATGCATCTTTGAGGAGGCCTCTTAAATGGCTCTTCGGCTTTGGAAACTCCTTTGATTCCATCGGCCTTCTCTAAGCAGAAGAGGGGTCTGGGAGAAGAACTGAGCTCTACCATCCGCAGCCAGGAATAGCGGAAAATGTAAGTCACCGAGCACATGGCTTGCGGCAGTGCATGGGGATAGGGGTCCGGGCGGGAGTGGGGGTGGGGAGGGGGCTCTTTTAATTACTCCCGAGGAACTGAGCACATGTCTAGCCATGGTCTTTTCTTTTACAATTTTCCAAATAATGAGCCCTCTAATTGCTTTTGCTGGAACCCTCTTCTTCACTCCGTTCTGCCCACACATCTGAACTCCCCCCCCCACCCATTTTCTTTGTCTGAATTTGATGAAGGTCTGGTTTTTACACCTTCAGAGTTTAAGCTGTTGAGTTAAATCACAACTTATTTTGGTCAACCATCCAGGGAATGCTTTAGGGACTGGGGAAACATTTTATTTTCAAACCAGCCCGTCCACCTGTGCTGACACGGCGTGGAATTTACAGCTACACTGAAAGCGTTATAACCCATACCTCAGAAATGTGTTCTCTTGAGCTGCATTATTATGGAACATTTGTCAGGCAGCCAACTGTGTCAGCCCCTAATTGATTTATATTAGCATCTGTAGATCAATGTGGGGGAGGGGAGGGAGCCTGGGCCCAGCTCTGACCCCTCACTTTCCTGGGGAGTGTTTTTATAGACGCGGGGTTCCTTCTTTACTGTCTCTCTCTTTTACTTTCTGTTTTATTTCTACGTAACGTGTTTAAAATTATATACGTGCTCACAAAGCCAGCATAAGCTTCTTAAAAGTGAGTTCACCCTCTCCTTGCCATTATTGCTAAATTCTAAAGAACACCTGGTTCTCAAAGGTGGGCTTCATTTTCCCTGGGACGGGGGCACTGGGTAATCAAATCAAGAAACCCCTTCAACATTTCTATTTTGACAGCTTTTTTTACTTTTTTTTCTTTCTTTTTTTTAATGATCGTTGGCTTTAATAGTTTGTTTTTATAGACGCCGCTCCTGCTGGATTAGAAGTATAAATAGATATTACTTGTTCAGGAACACCTGGTCTGAGGTGAGGTCCAAGTTGGGGAAGCTAGGGAATTCAGTAGAGATGGGGGATATACAAGACTTTCATTCACTGCAGTTTGGAGCTGTGGTACAATTTTGTATGCAGGCATTCCCGTAGTAGTAGCGGAGTGTCCAGAGTGTGTTGGCAACGTGGCTGTACCTCTTGGCATCTCATGCTTCTGTTGACATACATGTTCGATGATTTTCAAGCAAGCATCTCACTGCTTCTGTGGGTGGTGCTTGGCCGGATTGGTGGTAGACTGTATGGGGCTAGAGTGGGTATGAAGAAACTGAAGAATGAAAGGAAATGCATGGGTTTTCATAAGTGTCTGTCTAGAAGGTAACCACCACCAGGATAATGGCATGCAGTCGGCCATAGTGGAGCCACTGTGCTTAAATTGATGGTCACCATGTACCTGGCTACTATGGGTCACTGTGTACTGCCATCATCATCCATATGTAAGTTCTTTCTGAAAAATAGTGGTATTTGGAAACAATCTTTGTAGTTTAGGGGTTTTCAAAGAAGTCAGAGAAGGGATTTCAGGAGTAAACTAAGAGAGATTAGATGGCCAGCATCAACTGTGCTTAAAATTATGTTAATGTGCCATGGCTATCTTGGGTTTTAAATGTCCCCTCAAGGACTATGTGGCAAGGGCTTAGTCCCCAACCTATGGTACAACCAAGACGTAGTGGCACTTAAAGAGGCAAATGGGTAGAAATTACATCATTGAGGTGTACTCTTGAGGGCCGGGGCTCTAATGCCTCCCCCTTTGTTCTTAGCTCTAGCTAGGTAGCATTCATCCACCTGCTTCCAACCACTATGAAGTACTACTCAGCCCCCTAGACAAAGTCAGGACTGAAAATTTTGTGACCAAGAATCAAATCACAACAAAGCTTTCTTCTTTATAACTTGAGTTTTGAATTTTTTTTCCAGGTATTTTATCATGGCAGAAGAAGTCTGATTAACACAGCGTAGCAAAAATAATGGATGCCTAACAACGTTAAAAATGGGCATGGAAATTTGTATATATATAGAAGATAACCACAGAGTACACACTTCAACTTGTTAGCAGGTGTTTTTCCTGGAATACATTTTTATACTTTGTATTTTACTGTTTACACTGTTTCATTTAAAGATTTTGTGATTGTTTTAAGGCTCTCAAACCCCTTTGTTGTTTAAGACCCACATTCATATAACCCTTGGACACCTTTAAAAAACAAAGAAAAACAACAGGCAGAGTCTCATTTATCCTAAAATGGCCTTGAACTTGCTCTTGTAGACAAGGGTGAGCTTTGACTTCTCAAATCCTGGGTTTTCCTACATGTACCACCACAGCTGATCCCGTGTTGGGATCAAACCAAAGGCTACATGCTTTCTAGACAAGCACTGTTCCAACTGAGCTACATCTTGGCTCTTAATAGACCACATCGCCAAGTGGCTTGACATCAGGATCACTTACTTCTGGCTTCTGGACACTTTCATTCACAAGAACCACATGTGAAGCAGTGTTGGAGTGGACAGGAATCTACTTCTTATTTACTTTTATCTCTTTAAACGCATAGCTTTCCTGGGATGGTGAGATGGCTCATTGGGCAGTTACTGCTCACCAAGCCTGATGACCTGTGTTCTACTCCTGGGATCAGTAAGTCTTCAGCAATCCGCCTTCAGTGTCATATTGGGGCTGCTGAGACATCCAAGCCTGAATTCTCAGCTTCTCCAGTATGAGACAGCCACTGTTGGACTGCTAAGACCTTTCATAATCCAAGCTGACAGTTCATATATATGAATTATAAATGCATGAATATATGTGTACTCATGTGTGTGTGTGTTTTCATTCATTCTACCAATCCCCCTTTTAAGAGATCAGTCTAAAACATCTCTCAATCTAAGTTGACAATTTAGAGAAACCCCTGTCCTCTGCAACCTTCTGCCCCTTCACACCAGTCTCAATAGTTATAAAAAAAATCCATCTCAGTAACATTATTTTTCATTGTAGGAAACAAAAAAGCAAACTCCTCTTGTGGCATTTTGTCCTGTGTTGGCTTCCTTATTTCTCTTGTCATTTAATTGGATGCCTTCAAAAGATTGTGTTTTAGTTTCTGCATCTAACTTCTTTCCTCTCATTCTCCCTGGATTCGCTCTGCACCATGACTCCAGCCCGGTTATTCTCACAGCCATTTACGAATTCCATGTGACTAACTGGCTTAGAGATACTCGGGTGATTTGGGTAGTGTAGTAGTGAGGTTTCTTGATCTCGGGCGGCCAGGGACCTGGACCCACAGACCTGCCACGCCAGACCCCTTAGCTGCCCAGCCGCCCAGGTCTCCAAAAATGACTCAGACGCTTATATTAACTTTATGCTGTTTGGTCTATGGCTCAGGCACATTGCTAGCTAGCTCTTATATCTTAAATCAACCCATTTCTATTAATCTGTCTGCCACGTGGCCCGTGGCTCACCTGTGTTTCTTACATGTCTCTTTTTGGGTGGCTTCAGCTCATCTGCCTCTGACTTCGCCCTGCTTCTCCTACCTATGTTCTGATTTCTCCTCCTACTTCTTCTATGGTGCCTGCCATGGCCCAAAACAGCTCCTTTATTTAAAGATTGAGATTCACAGCATACATAAACGCATTCCCACATCAGGGTAGAGTAGTTACATTTCAGCATATGAATTTAGAAAGTTTGAATGGGAAAGATAATAAGAGTGGAGAATAAAGATGTAAGTTTTGGAAATAATGCACATTGTAGAATATGATTCTGATAAGCTATTCATAGACAGAGGCCATTAGGGACCTAAATGCAAAAGAAATAGTTCTCAGACCCAGTGACATCGGAGTCCCCACCCCCCACACCACTCGGTTATGTGGAGCCACTTGTCTTCCTTACAGGGAAAAAACAATATTTGGACACATCTGTTTACCTCTGGTACACTGTACGTGGATGAAGTTTCCTGGTAAATGCTGAGTCATAGCATTTAAATATGTGGTTCTCAACCTGCAGGTCATGAACCTTTGGGGTTGAATGACTCTTTGACAGGGGTTGCATATCAGATATTTACATTGTAATTCATAACAGCAGCAAAATTAAAGGTAGACATAGCAACAATAATCATTTTGTGGTTGGGGTCACCACAACAGGGGGACTGTATTAGAAGGAGGGTCGCAGCATTAGGAAGGTTGAGAACCATTGATCTAGAGACTGTTGAATAACAAACGAACCTAAAAGGACCTTGAGGTCTGCATTCCTTTGGTTTCCATTGCTGTAATGAAATATGGAGGCTGGGCGCTCAGGAAGAAAAGCAGTTTACCTCATGGTTTGGAATTTGAAGGAAGTAATGCTGGTTCTGATGGAGGTGGCAGATAGCATGAAGGTTATGGGAACAAGTGTAGGGAGGAAGGATCACAAGGCAAGGCAGGAAACCAGAACATGGGGACCACGAGCCAGGTTCTTTTAAGCAACTCTTTTCTGTGGAAGCTAGCAGGTCCCACAAGAACAACAAAATTCCTTCTAAGGATGTCCGCAGTGACTCAGTTACCTTATACTGGGCCCCACCTCTTACAGACTGATCCCATCTTATCATACTCAAGACCAAACTTCTAACACATAGGCCCTTGAGGACAATACGATATCCAACCCATATCAATTTTGTTTATTTACTTATTTTTGTTGAAACCACCTTATTGGTATATGGGTTGACTGTATTTAGTGTTAGTTATGCATCACAGATGGCTTCATAAACAATTACTTTCTTGTGGCTTTCTCATGGTGGCTATGTTGTGATAAAACCACAGGCTTAGTCCCAGAGAGGCATGCCAGATGAACCATGAGGGAAAATTTGGGGATTAATTATTTGTGCCCTGCTTAGGAATTTGAGGGCATGTTTATTTTAGGAATAAATATTTGAGAATAAATATTGCAGGGCTGATGAAACAGCTGCACAGGTAAAAGCATCAGCAACGGCAGAAAGGCAGAGAGTAGACACTGTGCTAAGGCGGGTAGGAAATGTGGAGCTAAAAGGCTGGAAGGGTTACGGGGATGGGCAGGAGTGTGCATGAAATGGCCGTGTTGAAACCACCTAGTTATGCTGTGACTAAGATCTAAAGTTAACCACTTGAGGGTTATAACAGGCACTTGATCCATTCAGATTTACTTTAGAAGGATATTTCTGGTAATAATGAAGATAATAGGCCAAGGAAAAAAAGGAATGAGACCTGCTAAGTCACTGACTGCTACAGGAGACGGTAAGAGCCAAAACTCCAGGTGCCACCATGGGATCGATCCCAGGAGAGAGGACTGGAAGACCTTGAGAAAACTCAGATGCAAAATCAACAGGACCAGTGATGATCCATGACTGAACAAGGGATTGTGCTGGGCAGGTGGAAACACAGATATACAGATATACAGCTTCAGCCTCCAGGCTGCTCAAAGTTCACGTGACACTTCCAGGTTGTTTGGTGAGAAAGCAAAGGTTTCAGGTACAAAATCAGAGCCAGCCACCAAGGTTTCCTTTACTGGGCCAGAAAGAGTAACATGATTATGCCTGTTATATAATTGAGAAATTCCTTCTGTCTACTGATTAACCTGGAAAAATACACAACCTATGCACATAAACTTGGGCAAATGAATGAGCTGCCAAATTTTCAACTGTCATCTGGAGATAGGCTCCACAGGCCATATGTGGAAAATGGAATCAAAACTGATGGATTTAGGGATGTAGCTCTCTGGGAAAGCTACATCCTAGCTCAGTTCAGGATCTCAAAAAAACAAAACAAGGAGAAAAACAAACAAACAAACACAAAATAAAACCCTAACCAAACAAGCAATTAAAAAATAAATAAATAATAGAACAAAAGCAAAACTATTCTTGAAAAACAATAAAAACTAAATGAAAACCATAATAACCTCATAATGATATTAGGGATTGTCTTCAAACTGGACCGAAGACATTAAACTAAATAAAAGTAAGACGTGAAAGCTCAAGAAAGAAAAAATAATTGTAGATGAAAATCTAAGAATTAACTGGTAAGCATTGTGAATTACTTTCATTTTTAAGAATCTTTAATAATGTAAATTCAATAAAAAGCTGCATGAGTATTGGTTAAACCTTTTCTTCATTCATGGATATTTATATGTGATATGAAATTTAAGATCAAGCATTTAGATCCTCAGTAGTAAATGAAGTGAGTAGGAAAGAGTGAACCTGAAATTTTTATAGTAATGATTGATTTGATCAATTATGGAAAATTACCAAAATCAATTATAAAAAAAAACCTTTTTTTTGCCAAAAGAAAGATACTTTATCCAATATCAAGCATCAAATTCCTACTCTTTCTTTCTCTGTTTTCTGTTGTTTTGTTTTGGAGACAGGGTTTCTCTGTGCAGCTTTGGAGCCTGTCCTGGAGCTCACTCTGTAGACTAGGCTGGCCTTTTAATTCACAGAGAAGCCACCTGCCTCTGTCTCCTGAGTGCTGGGATTAAAGGTGTGTGCCACCACTGCTGGTCAAATAACACATTTCTTAAAGGAAAAAGAAAGACAAGCAATAACTCTGTAGATGCACATATATACACCCTCTAGTGACTCCGTTAAAAGATTGTAACAACTGTTTTCAGGTCCTATTTGCAGTATCAGAGCCCTTTACCATATCTTCTTCTGTTGTTATTATTACATGTTATGCAGATGTAAAAATACCCTGACGAGACAGAAAAGTTCTGGTCACTAGATATTTCTGGAGTAATTCATGAAGCAATGGTCCTCTCTTTGAAGACTGACTTTGTTTTGAAGAGGTGGGGCACTGTGTTCTTTGTTGTGTTATGTGGGATTACGCTCTTGTACAGCGTAAAGATTTTTCACTTATATTGGTTTAACAGAATGTTGATTGGCCAGTGAAGGCAGGAAGTAGAGGCGGAGCAACCAGACTAAGAGAATTCTAGAAAGAGGAAAGGGAGAGAGCTGTAGTTGCCAGCCAGAAGTAAGATGAGGATGCTGAGCCAAGAGAAGGTACCACGTCATCTGGCTAAACAAAGTGTAGGAGTTAGCAAGTAATACTCCTGAGCTACTGGCCAAGCATTTACTATAATATTAAGCCTCCAAGTCCAGTATTCCATAAGGGGCTGTAGGGACTGTTGGGGAGGACAGAGAAACTTTTGACTACAGTCTTAATAGAATACTGTCCTTAAAAAAAAAAATACAAGTTTTAAATTATCCTATTGCACAAGTCTAATCATTTCTGATTCTGATACCAGGGAAGACAGATCCATCCTGCAAAGACATTCGGTTCTCACTTTTCTGAAAAATAGCAGCACAGAATATCTGTTGTTAACATTGGCTTTCAAATTATTTCCTTCACATTTCTGAAAGGTATGAAGACCAAGCCACTTTCTATTTTCTACCAATATTCAAAGGGTACTGATCAGCCTTGATCTAAGAAATAAGATCCTAAACAGGTTTAGGATTTATTAAATGTCTTATATTTAATAAAACCAGTATGAAATATTGAGAGATCTACCCACAGTCAATCCAGGAGGATCAGAGAGTGGTGATTCACACCTTTAATCCAAGCACAGGGAATATCTGAGCGGATCTGAGTCTGAGGCCAGCTTGGTTTACAGAGGGAGTTCCAGGCTCCCAGGCAGGCAGGGGGTGGAGCCAGGCCTTTATTCCCATAACTCCAGAAAGAGAGAGATCTTTCTATGTTTCTGTGAGTTCAAGGCTAACTACCAAATGGTAGTAACCCACGCCTTTAATCTTAACCTGGATGTGAAACAACTGGGTGAAGAAGGTATTTAAGGCAGGTGTAGGGAGACAGAGGAGGCAGTAGAAGCCAGGAGGTGTGAGGCTGAGGAAGCTGGAAGACAGCTGGGTGAGAGCTGACTGTGGTGTTTCCTCTTTTTGATATTTCAGCCTTTCCATGATATCTGAGTTTCCTTTATTCGGGCAACAGGTTAAGATTACACATAATCAGTATCTTTATTGGTAAGAGTGGGATAAAGAAAGATGTTAAAATTCTATGACCATCTACTAAGATATGTTTTATGAGGTCTGATCTTCTACCAGAAAACAAAACTATGCTGAAGGTGTAAGAAATCTACTTAGAAATAAACCAAATCTTAGGTTGGAACTACAGCTTAGTGGTAAAACTTGACTGAGGCCCTGGGTTCGATCCCCAACATTACAAAATTAAGTGGGCAGGCCAAGGGATTAAACATTTGCTCTTTCTTTTGTTATTTTAGAATTTGACATTTGTTTACATATTTGTCCATTAGATGATGCAGCAACATGATGAATAATCTCTCCTTGCTGATGTTAGAGGAATTGGGTTCTCCTTTTTCTAGACAGGTAGGATTTATCCACAAGTGTGACCACCCAGCACAATAAAATCATGCTGAGGATTTCCAGTTTTCCTTGGATTGAGAAAGATTTTGTTTTATGTGAGAGTTTACTAATAAGCATGTCTGTGTACCATGTGTACATCTGGTGCTTGTGGCATCAGAAGATGGCATCAACCCCCTTTGGCACTAGTTACAGACAGTTGTGACCTGCCATGTGGGTGTTGGGAACTGAATCCGGGTCCCCTGTGAAACTAGCAAGGATTCTCCACTGCTGAGCCATTGTCCAACCCAGGAATCCAGTATTTCAGTTTAACGTGTTGACTTAAACATTTGTACCAAAATTTGAAAAAAAAAAAAAAAAAAAAGAATTAAGAAGTCCATGTTTGGAGAGTTCAGGTACCAATGTAGACAAATTCACAGGAAGATTTCAAAATTCTGACAGTTTGATAAAGCCAACGCATGGGAAATCTTCTCTGCTAGTGGTGGTTGTCTGTGGAGGGATGCACTTCCTGATTTGCTTTCCATGGTCTAAATATAAGGGGAATGCCTTCAGTGGTCTGGGTTTGGGCCCCTGGCTCTCAACAGAGAAAGACACTCAGCAGGGGGAACCCTTACTTCCACCATGTCCTTGAAGAAGATGATTCTGCTTTGCCAAGCACTGTTTTTAGTTAAAAACAAACAAACAGATAAACACCTGCAAATGGCTGAAACCCACACCTTCAAGTTTTGTTCAAGTTTTTTTAAATTTAGTATGCTATACTAACTCCTGTCGTGGCAATTTATCCTGAGCCAGATTGTTTTCTTTAACTGACATACACAAACAAGAGTTTCCTCAGAACAAATGTCCAGTTTTTCCACCAGAGTCTTGAAGTGTGGTAAGTTTATCTACTCTTTACCTGGAGTACAGAGTTGAAAATCTCCCATTCATTCATTCATTCCTTCATGAGCTTGACAGGTGACATTCTCCCTTCATACTGTTTAAAAGAAACATCCTAAAAAGAGCGCCAGTATGGAAGTAACGGTTCAGTACTGTAAGTCTCAATGGAGTTGGCATGATAAAGTTAGTAGAAATACATTCATTTAAAAAACAATGCTTCAAAATGCTTTAGAAGCACAGTGAACAGTCCAACCATATCCAGTGAAGACCAGTAGACAAGGGAAGAGTGGGATTCTCACAGCAACTGTGGATGGAAATTCACCTTCACTGTGGCCCTTGACACTGCAGAGACATGAAATAGGGAGCCCTAGACGCCATGATGGATGGGAAACTCCTGGGACAGACTGTAGGTGCTGGACAACAAAGGCATTAGACTCATTAAGGAAATGTATTACAGAGTCATTTAAGCTACAGTTATGAGCAGATGGCAGCAACAGATACCTTCTGTTTGTGAGGTTAGGAATATGCTTCTGATGGCTGCAACTCCTTCTTGGGGGGTGTGCTTGGCTGTGAGTCACGTGATGTCAGTCTGTTAACCATCCACAGGATGGGCTGGGCTGAATGGGCCCTTTGGCTGTACTTTAATATGCTAAGAATAACTTTTAATTCATTTGAGATGCAATCATGCAAATAAAACAGGTCTAAAATGCATGGAAAACGGTAAAAATCTATTATTGTATAAATGGGGCTTGGCACCAAATGACATGTTTTATTGAACGTGATGTGCAAAATAGAATGAAGTGGCCTCTATCCAAGAAAAAGAAGATGGTGTAAGACAAATTATTTAAAAGGCTTTAGTACTCATTCTCAATAAAAAGAAATCTGGCTTTATAAAAATACATAAAATAGTCATGGCCTTATGTCATTAATTTACATAAGATATTTTTTTCATATAAAACAAAGTTATAAAATACTTTTAAAAATGGATTTTTATATGAAAGTTATTCCCAGTATAAAATTTTTTATAACTTTTTGTAATTTTGGTTCATCTGTATAAATAAGATTTTTTTTTTTCCTTTTTAAACTTTATAAGTCCATTTAGAAACATAGGATTCGATTCTGTCTCTTAAATAGAAGCCCAGATGAGGTAGAATGTCGACGCTCTCCTGTGGTCCCATCTAGTCTATGTGTCCAAGTCAGAAGACTGGCAGCCTGGAGTCCTGTAAGTCTCTAGTATCCGTTGGTGCGCACACCTGTGGTTCTCCTCCTGAAAACATGTCCTTCCTTCCTCATTCTCCCCTGACTCTGAGTCCAGCTCTGCAGAGGAAAGTGCCTTCACATGAAAGGGCCTTTGCTGACAGTCTGGTGGCTTTGCAAAGCTCGAAAACGCATCCAGGTGAGGTCTCCTCAGAGGTTTTCCAAAGGTATCTGCCAAGAAAAGAAAATCCCTTGAGCACATGGGTCCTTCAGCTAGCATGTAAATGAACATCAAAAGAGTGAGCATGTTTTTGTTAATAAGAGTAAGTTTTTCCCAGAGTCCTCTGCAGGTATAGGCATGTGTGGGCATACTGCTTACAGACTGTAGCACAGAACACTTTATTTAAAACCACCAAATAAATACACACATTTTAACGTTAGAAACATTAGTCACTACACACTGAAGTTCCTGAAGTTTGTCCATTGAAAAATGCCCCTGGAGCTCTTTTGAGGACGTTGTGAGCCCATAATTCTCCACCAAGAGAGATTGTATAATACGTAGCCAGTGGCTTTCAACACACTCTCGTCTTGCCCTGTCTCCAACTGTAGCAAAATATCAGCCAATGAACTAACACCGTACCCTAGGTTCTACAAAAAATACTTTTATTTTTTTCTTCTTTGGGAAGGCATATAAATAATCATACTGGAACAACGGGTAGAATTTCTTAAACACTTAGGTAAAATGGTTTGGAATTTTCCTTTTAAAAATAAACCAAGAACACAAAAACACACCGGGGCAGGGGCAGGTGGAGGCTTGTGTTCTGATTGCTTGGCTCAGTAAAAAGAGCATTCACTCTGTTTCTCCCTCCTACTGAGACCAAGAAAATGACAATCGGCCTGTGATATTAGCTGTTGTCTAACTGCACTGGCTTGTGCTTTGAGCACTGTGGGCCTCTGCCGAAGATTGTCTCAGCTGTCTGAAGCTAGGCTAGGTAGGATGCTATTTTCCCAGCTTCCACTGTGAGTTCAGTTAGAAGCCACCAGACGTATGAAACCACAGCCATGCACAGAATACAGCTCCACCCCTCAGGCTGCTGGGACTCCAAACCACTTTTTCCACATGGCTGACAAACTCAGCTCCTAAGTCATTCCCTAAAGTCTTGTCTCCTTCACGCCACACACAGCATAACCCAGAAAGCTCCTGGGGCTTAGGTACAGATTAAATACATAACCACACACAATTCCCAGCCCTGACTGCATTTTAGAAACATCTGCAATTCAGAGGGTATCTCAGTAACATTAGGAATGAAACCATTGTCCAAAGTAAGACAGAGTTTGAGTTTGAGAAGTAAGGTAATTCCTAGCTTGATAAACTCACCCATGAAAGTATTACTGGAAGAAATGGATCCTGATTCCTGACTTGGACTAAAATCCAAAGAGGACTTGTTTAAACACAGAGTCTGAACCGTGAGTCCTTCGTTCTGAGAGTACATCATGAGCTTTCTTGAATGTGGCCATGGGATGCTATTGAGGCTCCGTTCACAGGGCTCCTCCGAGGGATGAGCACACGGGAAAGAGTCCTTCTTCACATAGCTGGGCTCATAGTGCTCCATTAAGGCTATCCTGGGGTCGGAACTGCAACCTTTTCAAATTGGGATCCACAACAGAAGGAGACACTGTTAGCATGCCGGGAAGGCTTTTCAGGAATCAGAACTGTATTCAATCAAGGAAACCATACCTGGAAGATAAACTTCAAAGGGATCTGGGCCATAGACATTGCCTTTCAAATACACAGGGCCTGTGGAGCCCACAAATGGGCAGAGAAGTGGATCGGCGGCAACTTCCACATCAGCTTCACTGCTGCTGTCAATATGGCAGGTCCCTTTAAAACACAAACCTCCATCACTGAAATGGCTGTTATTAAATGTCATTCAACATCTCTCTGGTTCTGTATTTCCATATTTACAGAAGAAAACTTGACTAGAATGTGGTAAGTAAGAGGCAGTACACACATATATAGAAATATATTAATTTTTCAATTTCTGGAGGCCCATGCAGCTGGGCCTGTGATGGTCTATTAGCGCTATCCTTGGGTCCAGACTATTTCAAGTTGGGACCCACCAATCAGTGCAGCTGTAGTAAGTCCTGATAATCCACTGAGCTACCTGTGCCAACTTTATTTCTAGCCTCATTTGAATTCTAAGGAAAATGGATCGATGTGCATAGCCAGGATTTGAAAGCATGCTCAGCACTACTGCCTTCCTGTAAAATGATCCAGATGACTAGATTCAGGGACTGACATTTGACTAGTAACCTCTTAAGTCGAGTTAAAAAAAAACAAAAAACAAAAAAACAAAAAACAAAAAACAAACCAAAACATCTCTCCTGTAATTCAATTAAACACCATGGAATGATAGAATAGTTAGAATTGAGCTCAGGAGCTGGAGAATTAGGTAGGGTCTCCTAAGAGTTGCCATGGGGGTCCTGTGGTCTAAGAGAGAAGCATACTATGGCTCAACAATGTTTAGGGCCTGCAGCTCCTCTGGGAGAGTGCTTCAAGGCCAACCAGGCACTTGAATGCCTCAGCCCTGACCCTTAGTGTGTTCTCAATTAGCCTCACTACACCCGACTGAGGCTGTGACTCTGCTCTTGGCCAACTACGTTTCCACAATTAGTTTATCTTTCTTCTATTGTCTTTGGGGGAAGGTGTTCATCTCACCAGCAACTAAAGCCTGAAGCTGAATACAAGGATGCTTGCTTTCCAATTATGCAGTCTGAGATAGAGCAAGTGTAAATGCTCAGTAAAGGCTAGGTACAAGATAGCATGCTGATGACAATCCCAGCAGTTTTACACATGCAGAATCCTTGGCATGTGCCAAGCACTGTGTATATGGTTTTCCATTTTTTCCTTTAACTCACCTACCTAGGAAGAGCTGCAAACTAGTGAGTGTAGGATGAGATGCTTCTATTGCACAAATTCTATTTGGTATTATAATAAAAACCTGGAGCTAGATATTGTGGAAAAGCTGACATATCAGAAAGACAGAGAAAAAGCCATAGCCACTCCTCACCCAGCCAACTCCTCAGGCTGAAAGGGGTAAACGCTGTCTCCAGGACCTCAGACTGACTGCCGCCGAGGCAGAAAGGAAGATATTCTGCCTTCTCCTTACCTTTCTTTCCCCACCCAGCTATGTCAAATCCTGGTTCAACTTTCCTAGTGCTAGGATTACAGGTGTGCACCACCATCTGACTCTGTTCTGCCTTGAACACACAGAGATCTAGAGAATCTCTGCCTTCCAAGTGATGGGATTAAAGGTGTGGCTTTCATTCATTGCTTGGCTCTGTGGGTGGCTCTGTCCCGTCTCTGATATTTCAGGCTATTTTCATTAAATGTACAATATATTACCACATGCTCCTGTATCATGCTTCCTCCGTCTTTAGTCTCAGATACATAGGCACCTATAGCGGGGTGACACACCCTTTTCTTGGTGGTCTTTAAGTCACCTGGCCTCTGACACTATGCAAGAAATTCCAATACAAGATATTCAGCACCAAAGAGCACTTACGATGTAAAGGAAATGTGACATCCACAGAGAAATTAAATTTGACCTAATTTGCTTATCTTCTTTTACCATAAAAAGTGCATGCACACGAGCTCACACATGAAAGAGCAGAGTGCCCTGGGGCTGAAATTATAGGTAAGTTTCAAGGCACTGGAACCCAAAGATAAGTCCTCTGAAGAAGCCGTAGGTGCTCTCATAAGCTGAGTCATCGCTCTAGGCCCCAGACACTGGAACTCTGTGGGGACTACCGTGTATCTGTAGATAACTTCTGATAGGATAGCAATTTTCCTCGATATTAAATCTTCCGATCCATGAGCACGGGAGGGCTTCCCACTTCCTACTATTTTCTTCAGTTTCTTTGTTCTGTGTTTTAAAGTTTTACTTGTGTCTGCCTTTCACTTTCTTGTTTAGATTTATTTTCTGAGCAGCTATAAAATTACCCTATTCCTATCCAGAGGGGATGATTCTCTTTCTCTGAGAATTCACTCATATGTGTCTTTCCACAGTATCTAGTCTTTAATAAAACTTTAATATCCATTCTGGAAAAAGAGGAAAGGTAAGGAGAAGGAAGAGGAAGAGAGAAGAGAGAGGGGAGTGGGGGAGAAGGGAGAGGGGAGGGGAACGGGGGACAGGGGAGGGGGAGGAGGGAGCACTGTAGTTTTGTTAAGTAATCTTGGGCCAGGCCCTCATCCCTGTTATCAATTCTTTCTGAAAATTACAATTAAATCTAGGACTTCCCCTGTGACTTCAGAACATTCACAGACATAACAGATACTCACCAGCACCATCATGTTGAGATAAGAAAAATCCACCTCCAGAAGTAACGAATTGGTGGTGACTTCCGCTTTCTGAGGAGATGTACCCATCCTGTCTGTCAGCTAATGTTCCCTGAGATGACAAATAGCTGGGGATATCGGCCGGCAAATTGGTCTCATCTGTAATCAAAGAACAATATTCCATCAACAGCCTAACCCCATGGATTCCGGCACTGGCAGGATATAGTATAGACTCTTCTGGTTTCTGTAACAACAATAAGGGAAGATCTATTCTGGAAAAAGCAGGAAAGGCACATGCCTGCTTTTCAACTCTGGGCCATGAGTTACTTTTTTACTTTATGACCCAGAAAATACACTCCTGCCCAAATTTTAAAACCACGTGTTCAGAAGGTAATGACTCAAAAACATGAATCCAGTCCTTGGATCACTTCCGATTCCATCAGTAGCAGAGTTTGCACTCAATCTTTATAACAGAATCTGCCCTGCTGTGTGTGCGTGTGTACACAGAACATAAAGAATTACTATCAGAGGGTGAGCCAGCCACTGATGGCTCCTGCTTCCCTACATCCATCCTGGAGAAGGGCTATTTCACTCTGTTCTTTGGATTCTATATCTCAGTCATGAGGATATCCTGATGAGATTTAATAATAATAATAATAATACTAAAGTAATCTTTGTGCATCAGCATTATTTCAGGCTGGGGTATAATTCTTAGCCACCCATACATATCCCTGCAGCTTGCAGCAAATGAGTCACCCTTCTGAGACAGGCTCCGGCTGTGAGACTCAGCCTAGAAGGGAATGTCTACAAAACCACAGATACACATGACTACCGCATCCTGGGCCAAGCGTGTGTTTACACACCTGTGTTGGTAATACTGCAGTCCTCATTTCTCCGCCTTGTGTGGTAGATGATGACCACCCACACGAGGGATGTGCCTACCACACAGCAAACCACGGCAATGATCACGACGCCCACAGTGGCCCATCCATCATCATCCAAGGATGGGGCGGTCATGTGCGGGGAGTCACAGGTAGGGGTAGGAATCACATTGAGGCGCATGTTGCCTCTCTCGGTGCCGAGGGTGTTGGACATTTCACACGTGTACTTTCCAGCATCACTGACGTCCGAGTCCACGATAATCAGCAGCTGATTGCCTGCTGCAAAAAAGTGCCTCTCGGTCACCACCAACGGGCTGTCATCTTTGGTCCAGTTCAGCCTTGGGGGTGGACTCCCACCAGCAATGCACTGAAGAACCGCTGTTTCTCCCTTGGTGACAGTTCTGTCTAACAGAGGCCGCAAAAATGATGGTGTTTCTGAAAGTACAGGATTTGATTTTCTAAATGAAAACTGGGTTCCACAGAAGACCTAGCAGGTGAATTAATTTAAATTATATACTCCTACAGCTCACTGGACAAGTATATTAAGGAGCCCCCAAACAAAGCAACCTCGGATCACATCACTCATCCCAGAGGTAAGGGTAAAATCTATGAGTTTTTTTTAAATCTCAATCTCTTTCATTGATGCTAGGGTCAATAAATTGGTAGTAGGAAGACAAAACAGGTTTTAAGATCCAGAAAAAAATTTCATGCACGAGACTGTGTTGATATGCCAACAAAAGCAAGCACTCTACAGAGATTTCTCCTTATTACTCTTAATTATGTATATGATATGCAGGTGTCTGTATGGGGGAATGTGCACACATGAGAGATTCCTATGGAGATCAGAGATGATGGGTTCCCTAGAGCTGGAGTTAAAGGCGGTTGTAAACTGATAATGTGTATGCTGGGAACCAAACTTGGGTCATCTAAAATGGTAAACTTTTAACTCATGAGCCACCTTTCCATTCCAGACCCATGCTTGCTTGCTTGCTTGCTTGCTTGCTTGCTTATTTATTTATTTATTTACTTACTTACTTACTTATTTTTAATTAAGTTTTTCATGCCAGATACCTAGGCCTGTATGAAAATCTTGAAAGGATCTCCCCCTATAACCTGGCATCTTGGTAGGTAATAATCGCTCTCTCAAAGATATATGATTATGAACATGTTTCAAAAAGGACAAATACCTTTTAGGTAGGTGGTAAAAACCAGGACTTCCACAGAAATGATGGAGGCAGGGCAAAGAGAATAGGTCTTGGTCTGGAGAGATGGCTCAGTCATTAAAGGCTAGGCTCACAACCAAAAATATAAGAGAACGGGTCTTTCCCATCTATCTATAGACACTTTCTTACATATTATTTACAATACTGAGATGACCAATTGTGAGTAATTCCTTCCCATAGGCCTGAATGTGTAAAATGTTCCCTGCTTCACAACTACCCAGAGGTTCTTTATTCTTTTGACCATAGAACTTTTTGGGAATTCATCCACCCTTATCTCTCAACAGCTTCTAACATGGAGGGTCTCTGGGTGAGTTGGAGCATTTAAGAGGGATTCAGAGTCTTAAGAAACTGTTGGTCTCATATCACTGTATACCTGTCAGAATGGCTAAGATCAAAAACCCTAATCATAGCCTATGTGGAGGGAATATGAAGTAAGGGGAACATGCTGTGGGAATGTAAACTTGTACAGCCACTTTGGAAATCAGTATGGTGGTTTCTCAGAAAACTGGAAATCAATCTACCTACTGATCCAGCAATAATACTCTTGGGCATTTACTCAAAAGATTCATATTCTTACACAAGGACATTAGCTCAACTATATTCATAGCAGCATTATTTGTAATAGCTAGGACCTAGAAACAACCTTGATGTCTCTCAACTAAAGAATGGATTAAAAAAATGTGATACATTTACACAATGTAGTACTAATCAGCAGAAATAAATAAATGACGTTCTGAAATTTGCAGGCAAATGTTTAGATCTAGAAGATATCATCCTGAGTGAGGTAACACAGAGATTTAAACATGTTATGTACTCACTCACTCATAAGTGGTAAAGCAAAGAATATCCAGGCTACAATCCACAAACCCTGAGCAGCTAGGTAACAGGAGGAACCTAAGAGAGACATTCATGGGTCCCCCTGAGAAGGGGAAATAGAGAAGATCTTCTGAGTAAATTGGGACCATTGTGGGAGGGGGCAAGGAGAGGTGGGAAGAGATCCTGAGAGAATGGGATGGCTGGGGGGGGGGGGGGGCAGCAGAAAGAAAACAAAAAAAAAAAAAAATAGATCACTTGATAGAGGGAGCCATTGTAGGGTTAAAAAGAATCTTGGTGCTAGGAAAATACTCAAGAACTCAAAAGGACGATTCTGGCAAAGACTCCAAGCAATATTGGAGAGGGTATCTAAACTGGTCTTTTCTATAATCAAATGGATGATCATTCTAATTGTCACTATATAACCTTTATCGAGCACCTGATGGAAGCAGATACAGATTCATAGCTAAGCACCGGGTCAAATTCCCAGTCCAGCTGAAGGGAGGGAAGAGATTATATGAGCAAAGGGGTCAAGATCATGATGAGGAAACCCACAAAGACAGCTGACCTGAGGTATTGGGAGCTCACTGACTCAGAAATGATAGCTAGGGAGCCTACATGGAACTGAATGAACTAAGTTCTCTTAATGTAGATGACAGTTAATGGCATAGGAAGTTTGTGGGCCTCTAGCAGTGGGACCAGAATTTATGCCTGGTACGTGAACTGACTTCTTGGAGCCCACTCCCTACAGAGGGACATCTTGCTCAGCCTTGATACTGGGGGAAGAGGCTTAGTCCTACCTCAGCTGAATATGCCAGATTGTATTGACTCACACTGAGAGTCCTTACCCTCTCTGAGGAATGGATGGGTGATGGGATAGGGGGAGGCTGGGAGAAGATGGAGAAGAGAGGAGGAGGGGACAGTGGTGGGTATGTTAAACAATTTTTTTAAGTAAAAACAAAATAAATGCCATAAGTAGGCCTAACTGGGTGGGTGGGGGGCTGTCTGTCTCACCTAGCACAGTCAGGGTTGCATTTGCAGAAACACTTCCTGCACCGTTCTGAGCCGTGCAGCTGTATACCCCAATGTCTTCAATCTTCACATCCACTATGAAGAAGACATCATCCTCAGGCATCACATGCATACGTCTCTCCCGGGCAGCTGGGAAGTCTGTGCCTCCATCCTTCTGCCAGGCTATCTGTGGTGCAGGATGTCCCACAGCAGCACACTCCAGGCGGGCCATGGCCCCAGCACGGATGGTGAGGTCCATGGGGGTCTTGGTGAAGGATGGCAACACTGAAATCACAAAAGCCATGCAGGTGTGACCGGTGTTCCAAGGGTCATCGCCTGCACTGCTCCTCTTCCAAGTCCTCACAGGGACACATGGCTTAAGTGAGGCGGGTAGGTTTATTACTCTAACGCAGAAAAACTAAACTTCAGCTGGAGAAATGAAATAGCTTGCTTTGGGTTCCACAGGCACGGGTGTGATGCAATGAGAATGCCACAGATCCTCCTGGCTTTCTCTGGTCCCATTTTAGTTTTCTCGATAATTAAGTGTGAGATCTTGGGCAAATCAATAAATCTCTCTTTCTTTCTCTCTCTCTTTTTTCCCCAATCCTCCAGGACCTCACATTTTGTGACTTTATCCCATTCTACAGTCTAAAGTCTCATCTGTGTCAGGCCTTAGCAATAACTGCCCAATGGATTCATTAATAAATCGTATACCAAATCTTCTACCAGAAATACATCAACAGTTAACATGATAAAGTGGAGATCATCCAAAATACAGTCTTAGAACTGCACGCCTGCCCTGCCTTGCTACTGTTTATTAATAGTGCCCACTATAAATGCATTCACTGAGCACTGTCAACTCCAAGGTGCTCGGCCAAGCCATTGATACACACATTGTCCCATTTATGGATTATGACATTTCTATGAAGTAGCACTTAGCATCTCTTTATTTTATTCTATTTTTACGTGCACTGGAGTTTTGTCTGCCCATGTGTATATGTGTATGTGTGTGTGTGTGTGTGTGTGTGTGTGTGTGTGTGTGTGTGTATGAGAGAGAGAGAGAGAGAGAGAGAGAGAGAGAGAGAGAGAGAGAGAGAGAGAGAGAGATCCCCTAAAACCAGTTATAGACAGTTGTGAGCAGCCATGTAGATGTTGGGAATTGAACATCTGGTCCATTGGAAGAAGAGACAGGGCTCGTAACTCCTGAGCCATCCATCTCCCCATCCCCAATCTCTAATTGGAAGGTAAAATACATTCTGAGAGTCCTAACTATATATCAGGAGTGACGGAATTCACACCCGGAGCTTAGTTAAAAGCAGTATGCTGTGTGGCCCTCCACATCACAGTACCCCAGAGAGAGAAAAAGTATCTGGTTCATTTTAATCCTGTCACATTCAGAGAGGTGAGCGCAATAAATCATTGCTTTATATTCAAATGATAAAGATAAAATAGTGATTTTTGCGTAGCTGGGTGGGAAACTGTAAGGAGAAAAGCAGGGGTTGGAGAAGAAGTGGAGCAGATGGACACTGTAGCTGTCTCTGAACAGTACCCTGAAACACTGGAGGAAAGTGGGTCACGTACTGTTTATGGTGAGCTTGGCTTTGACAGAGTATGATGAACCAAAGTGGTTGGAGATGGCACATTGGTATCTCCCTTCGCTGTCAAATTCCACACTGCGCAGCCTCAAGATGGTGGTGTACTCCATCACCTCACCTCCCTGGGCCCGGAGGTGTGCATAATTCTCCATTTCAGCATCCTGAAGTAGCTCATTGTCTTTTTTCCAGGCAAAAGTCATTGGGGAGTCACTGCTGCTAGCAGCCGAGCAGGTAAAACTCACGTTGGAGCCTTTTATTGCTGATTGCGTTTCCGGTTGAACAGTGATCTGGGGCTTGGGGAAATCATCTGTTTAAAATGGAGAAGGAGGAAACTAAATGACATGAAGGCCTCACGGTACACCGCTGTTCAAATGCCAACACCAGGAGACAAAACAGAGGGTAGCTCAGGGTTGACCCCATGCCTGTGTTTTACAGACTGTCCCAGGGCTGAGTGACAACCTGGGAAAATGCTCATAGGTAACTAGCTTGAGTTCACTGGAGAAGAGGGTTCCTTCATTATCTACCTGGGAGAAGAGCTACCTTGAAATGATCATAAATGTTTATGCCCGTGTCTGGTATTTTATACAAGCATAAGAAGACCAGTTAAGAAGGCACAAGGGAAATTAGACCATATTTAAACCTGAGTGATGCAGTGGGGTAACACTGGCTGACAGCAATTAAGTGATTATTTAAAAAGAGCCTGCAGAGACGATTTGCAATGTTCCCAGCACAAGGAGATGATTTAAGTTTGAGGTGATGGATCTACTGGGTAGCCTTATCTGTTCACGGGACATCTTCGTTTACTGAATTGCCACAGTGTACCCCTACATATGTATAATTACCATAACTATCATATGAACTACCATTTAAACATAAGAATTTCTTAAGGAAGAAAGAAAAGCAGTTTAAAAAGTTCCAGGCTCACAGATGAATGCTATTTGGATGTTATTCTCAGCAACTACATCTTTTGCCTAAGCCAAAAGATCAAACGAAACTTAAGCAAGCAAACACTGATGGCAAAGAGTCATGAGTCATCAATGAGACCGCAACAAGTAGCTGGAGAAACCCGGCTGCTCTCGCCGAGGACCTGGGATTGGTTCTGAGCATCACATTGCTCAGTTCATAACTGGTTAGAACTAGGGTTCTGATTCTTTGGCCGTTACAAGCACCTAAATATACATGGTACACAAACAGGCATACACATAACATAAATTAAGAAAGGGCAGTAATGAACAAAAAGCAAGCAAACGAACAAAACCAACCAAACATAAATGAAGCAAATGAAAAAGCATGCGTGATCTAGTGCACTGGCTCGGGCCTGAAGTGGAGCAGTCCATCAACCACGCTGCGGCACAGCCTGTTGGGGCCACATTATAATTAGAGCTGGGCAACTCTCTCATTCTAAGCGGTTATTTTTAGTTTTCTGTTACTTTTTGAAAGTTACCTTTTTTGAACTTTGGTTTCTCAGACATGGCCTAAATGAACCCTGAAGGGAACTATCAGATCTCCCAACACGGATAACAGCTAATCTGAAAACGCAAGCTTTCAGGACCATGAATGAAAGCAGGGTGCTGCTCTGACTATGGCTTGGCCACCACTTTCCAACCCTGTGCCTGGGATCCTTAAATAGTTTCTTCTGATTCACAAGGGAGAAGAAAAAAAATATATATATAGACAAGCACCAAGATGATGCATATGGCCTTGTCTCACAGTGCCAGAGCGAGAGAATTATGCAGTAAAGATTATAGAGAAAGAGTAGCGTAGGCCCTTATCAATCATTGCCAAAAGCTTATTTGGTTCCAAAACCTACACCAGAGGTTTTAGTCCCAAAAATTGTGGGCACCATTAAATTCTGTGATCCGATATATATGTAGTCGGGTTTTAAATGCCAAGGGCCTGCAGTTTTTTCTCACACATGCTTAAATTTAAGCAAATTTTGATTTTGTGTTGTATACACACATTTATTTTTGAAAAGGTTTCCTTGGCAGCTAAGAGTAAAGAACAGTCTGCTATCTATGACAGAAAACTGTACGGGAGATGGAAACTTTTATGTTTTTTTTTTTTTTTAACCACGTGTTATTCCTGACTAGTCACATGTTATTCTGGGTAAGAAGATTTCAAACACTGAGGTTCTTGGTTGCCAAGACAATGGAACCTAAAATGATTTACAATAAACTCAAATTTGCCATTCCTCCTAAGGATTTGCATGCCGGAGGTTAATGTCTCAGCAGCTCTAATTCCTTGGCTGCTGAATTTTCTTTCCTACAAGTCTCTCAACAAACCCCAGAGCAGAAAGCAAACTGCAATAATATACTACACGGCCAGGACATCTTGAATGGGGGAGGGGCTTACTGCTGGTCCCACCCCATCCTGAGAGCTATAGGCTGTTATAGGTGTTGTGGGCAGGGAGGAGTCAATAAAATCATGCTCATTCAGACAACACTTATTAAACACAATAGGTCACGAAAAAGACATATAATTTTTTTAAACAGAATGTTGAATTTTAAAAGGAGGCAAATAGCAGTTACAGTGTTTTTAGGTTCCCTGCACTGGTAGCTATGAACCCACCTACTTAGGATGCTGGACTGTAGAGTGAGTTCCAGGCTATCCTGAAGAACACAGTGAGACCCCATCTCAAAAATTAAAATCAAACAGAACAGTGTGGAGTGGGGAGCTGGTGATGCACTCAGTGGAGAAGCCCTTGCTCGGAATACGTAAAGCCCCAGATACAATCTCCAGGAACACACAGAAGAATGCAACTTCCAGACTCGAGGACCATGTTTGACTAGGAACTACAATATTCTCCATGGTCTCTAAAAATAGTAACAGCAAAACTCAAGACAGCAAGCATCACCGTCACACCACAGACAGCTGTTGATATGCCATTTACAGAACCAGTGTCAAGAGTCGATAACACGCCTCTACAGCTGAGCGCAGAGGAAGGCTGGGGGAAGGTAAAGATAGAAGAGGAGGAGGAGGAAGAGGAGGAGGAGGAGGAGGAGGAGGAGCCGAGTCAACTCTCAGCTCACTCAAGATCTGATTTCATTCCTGCCACCAAACCATGCTGATTCTAAAACAGCTAAAAAGATGCTTCAGTAAACTACCAACATCTGTAAAGTGCTAACCGTCAGCAAATTCCAGATCCACTTCATCTCCCTCAGCAGCAGAAGAAGTTCTATTAAGAGAACCAAAATCTCTTCAAAACCACTCTTTGGACAAATAAATAGAAAAAAGAGAATTAATAAAAATAAAAAATCAAGGATAATACTTTTACTCACCACACACAAAGCCATCTGGGCTGACGGTAAAAATACTTCTCCCTTTTAGCAGCTGAGGGTGGGCACAACTGGCATTTATGAAGCTCTGAAAGTTGTTCTCCGCCACCCACTGTGGGAACCATTTCAGCTGGCAATCACACAAGAGGCTTGATGTATTTAAATGCCTGGGGAGAGGAATTACATTCAATTTGTTTTGTATGAAATGCAGATTTCTACAACTAAGCCAAACTTAAATAAATATTAACCAAGTGAGGAATCTGGAAACCAAATGCTGGATGTTGTAAATACCGGACAGTCTACCTTAGAATGCAAGAAATTGAGGCAGCATGGTTCTTTGTTCTTACGCTCCTACTGAGGCAGAAGTGCTGATATGCCAAAATTCCTAACTAATGAAAAACGCGAAGTATATTTAGGAACCATACTATATATGGTCCCACACATTTAAGCTGCAAATTCAAAACAGAGAGAGAAAAGAAATCCCACTTGCAACCAAGGGAACAAATAGCCCCACTTCCCTTGTTTCCTGGATTAAACCTTAGTAATGTCAAGAATGTGCTAGATACTTTTTTTTTTTGGATTACATATCACATGACAGCGCCCCTTTGGGGCTTTATTTGAAACTGGAGAAGAAAAAGGAAAAACTTACAGTTGCTGGAGTTTCTTCATGTGGGAAAATGCATTGCTTTGCAGAGACATGATGGCGTTGTCACTCAGGTCACTGGGAAACAGCCAAATCAAACACATCAGAGTGAACTATGGCCAGGATGTGCCCTTAAGGTCTGGGCCACACCCTACTGCCCACCCCATTCATCGAGCAAATACTCTTCCACAGTGAAAGTTTGAATGGGACAAGAGCAGTGGAATCCCCCAGAAAGCTCTGGCCAAGGAACCCAGAGATGGGTTCAGAAGGGAGGGACAGAGTGTCATTTCTGTCACCCTTCCCAGGGTGTTGACTCATCAAGGGCTCTGGCTGACAGGCCCTCTGCTTATTGGTCATTATTCAAATTTGTTATTAATGAAGTGTATAACCTAATGCTTCATGATTGCACATTAAAAAAAAAATCTTTGGTAGCCCACTTTCTGTGACAGGTGTTTAGATATACATTAATGTGAGCATTCCTAAAGCAACCCAGGGGAAGATGGCACTCCTATGTAGCTGGGCATGAAGGGGGAAAGAGATGGCTGAGCCCACTATGTTCTACGCCAGCCTAATTCTATCACACGCTTCACTAACACAAATAAGATTCTAATCACAACATCCACAATATGAGTATATTCTGTGTTGACTTTATTTTTAATTAGTAACTTAAAGCGGTTTGAATTAAACTACCAGCCACAGTGGTTAACTTTTCTTCTCTCTCTCTTTTTTTTTCCCCCCTCACAGTTCACAGCATATAAAGAGGACTTTGAATGAGACATGTAGACTAGAAAACAAAGAGGGAAGGGTGTCAGACTTGGGTAGGGAAAGAGTCTGGGAGCATCAGAGAAGGTTAAAGAAAATTGAAGCGGAGGTTAATACTCTGCTGATCCACTAATTTCACTTTCCCAGAAACGGAATGGGCTGGTTGACAAATGCTTTGGATAGTTTTCCTTTGAAAATAATCTGTTTCAATAACAGCAATCCTGGCTGGACATGGCAGCACTGTTTTTGCAGACTCATTCTGCAATTTCCAACTGCCGGCGTTCCATGTCTGTGGGGCTAGCCATCTATGTCTCTCTCAGAACAATTGGTATAGTTGGGGAGACACTCACAAGGCATCAAATACACGGTCCTGATGAGGTACAACCCAACTGTGTATTTAGATTATAACATTTGTCCAAGTTAAAATATAGGAAGACTTTTGGTTCCAAGCATTCCTCAATAGGTCAAACACACTGTAAACAACTTTTGAGATTTGATTATCCAACTAACAGTTGGCTAGGTCCATTGTCATAATATTTAAGCAATACTTCCCAGGCCTAGCATCTTCTTTTAGTAACTGAAAACCCTCCACCCTGAAATCTCATTTCAGAAATGTGTGCCAAAGGTTCCTGAGATGGGGCACAGATCGAGTAATCAAGGGCTAAAGGGATATAGGGTCTTTCTGAAGCCAGAGAAAGTCTCATCTTGTGTTTTCCTGGCAATCCCCAACTGGTGTGTGGGGAGCAGAAGAAACAAGTCTGTACATTTTACAGCAAGTCACAGCAATAACAGAGGTTGTCAGGATACTGTCATCCATCCATTCTCAAGTCTCCATCACATCCCTCTCGAGAACTTATTTTTGATCTTTAAAATTTGAGTCCTCTTAACTGTTCAACAGAACCCATGAATCGTCAGAAATTCTATTTAACATTCTTTTAAAAAATAACAGTGGCTCCTGAACAGTATTCTTTTAAGTTCTAAATGGAGTAATAGATACTTAGATAAATTGTCCAATATACAGTAGATGGTTTTAAATTAAAGTTGTCACTGCTTATAAAAATGTATAGGCATGATAAGTAGAGCCAAGTTTTCAAAGTGAAGAAGAAAACATACAGGTAAACTTCTCAAGATAAACAAGACTGACAGATGATAGGGAGATACGTGGGTGTGATTTATATAGTATAGGGAGAAAGGATGCTGGCAGAAGCTATTCATATTTCAGGAGTCAGAAACCATCTGGGACCGCCCTTAGGGGAACTCAATTCCAGATACTCACAGATGTTCCAATGCGTCCAAACCAGTGAAGGCCTTTTTGGTAATAGATCGAATTCGGTTTCCCTGGAGTATTCTGGAGGGCAGGAACGGGTAAAAATCACATTGTAGTAAATTTTTAAAAAGCCATTTAAGAAGCAGAACTTTTATAAAAGGGACCATTCTCATTCGTGAACAATACTATTTTCTTCAAGGAAACATTGCTTGAAATACTGAAACCCTGATAGCATGTTCAGTCACATTATTTAACATGGGTTTCAAAGCATTCAGCAGTTACCTCCATGACCAGGAAATGTCTCCATGGGCTCATATACTTGAACACATAGTCCCCAGTTGCCAGTATTGTTTGTGAAGGTTCTAGGACTTTTATGATTTGAAGTCTTTGCTGGAGGAAGTATATCATTGGGGCAGTGGGCTTTGAGATTGACAGCATACTCCACTACCAGCTCAGTATGAGGCAGAGATGTGCTGCTGCTGCCATGCCTCCCCTACCATCATGGACATCTAGCTGTCTAGAACAAATTCTTAAGTGGCATTTCAGCACAACAGAAGAGTAACGGATACACTCAGTAAACACAGGTGCCAAGGCGGTTCCTCTGGGAATCACACCGTTCCACAGTGTAGCTAGCTACCCTCTCCTCTGCGGATACTCCTCATCACCAACAGAAAACATAACAATCTACAAGACCATTTCGTGGCTAAATATAAAGTGTTGTCATCCTTTCTGGACCCTGGTGCAGTGTGATTGGTAGACTCATGACACACTGAGCAGGGCTTCTAAATGTCGGTGTATACACACTCCCTTCAACACAGTGAAAAATTCCTAATGAGTAACAGTCAAAATAAATTTCAAGTTCTTATCTAGATATCAAAATGAGTTAGACACACTCTATAATTGAAATTACTCCCTTTTATGCAAGGAAGAAAAGCTAATTAATAAATATACTAGTTAATATGCAAGCACTAATTAATATTCACATGCTAATTAATATCCACATACTAATTAATATGTACACATCATGGGCAATAGATTCAGTTGGGGGAATGACTGCGGGTACAACCAGATGACATATCTACTTCAAATGTCTCTATGACGTCAGCTTACAGATCTGGTTTCAATTAAGACAATAATCTTAAGTCATAAAGGAGGCAAATTATACTCACAGCTGCCTCAATTTGTCCAGCCCAGAGAAGGCTCCGTTCATGTCTTCAATGGTCCATGAAATTTCATTGTTCTTCAGATCCCTGATGAAACACAGAATTTTCCTTAGACATGCTTGTCAGAAACCTCAGGTCACCACCCACAGCCCTCCTCAACACCCATCAGCTCCATCCACTTCAGAATAAGACTCAGTTTTCCAAGATACCTCTCACGTCCTGAACTCTACGCTCAACACTTGACTGAAACAGCCACCCACCCATTAAATTTTCTATCAAGGTGGCTAAAACCTGAAGTCTAGAACAACTTGAAAATATATTAAATCTTAAAACCAAGTTCCCATCACACAAACAGATACGCCAAAGCATACAGCATATCTGTCTACTCTGTAATGGTCCAGTCAGAACATGGTGCAAGTTTCTGAAGAGTGTAAAATCCCAAGGCCCACTGCACAATATTCAATTAAAGTTGGAGAGATTTTTTTTTCAAATGGTCAGTTAATTCAACACTTTTCTTTCTTTTAGAAAAGAAATCAGGTTTTGGTTAACCAGAAGACCTTTGGTTCACCTTCCCTGAAGGACCTTTCTATAACCTTATCTTGTTTGTTTATTTTTGCTCTGGGTTATTTTTAATCTATATTTTATATTTAAAAATTAGTGGAATTAAAATTGTTTCTCTCTTCAGCAGGTTCTGAACGTCTTAGTGATCCTGGAAGGGACGCTGCAATCACCGGGCAGTCTGATGGGCCCTTGCTAATCCCTATAGAAACACACATGGATGAAACGGATCTAATCAAACTGCTCTGGGAAAGATTAAGCCCCCCACTTTTGAGGCTATACACACTTCCTCAACAACAAAGGAAATCTGCTGGGAGAAAAGTGGGCACATTTAGGAACCAATTAGCTTCGTGTACCAAGGGCAAAATGTGTAACTTACAAAGTCTTTAAACTGGAAAGCCCCCGGAAGGCACAATCAGCAATGTAGCTGACTTTGTTGTTCCCAATGTGGAGGGTATTTAGTAGGCTTAGGCCAAGGAAACTGGAATCGTCTAGCCTGGATAAGTGGTTGAAAGTCAGGTCCCTGCAAAGAAAAAACAACAACAACAAAAAATAGGTTTTCTATCTCCATTTAGTACAATCACTTTTTCTGAAAGAGAGGGTAAGAAATGTAACTACAATAATCTTGTATTAACACTCTGCCCTAACAGTATCCAGGTAAACATTACTTCCCATCACGGTAATTAAAATTAAATAAATAGCCCATGAAACAATGCCTGCTTTTGTCAACGTGCCACAGAGCTGAAAAGAGCAGAGTTGGCTTCAACTTAATGACACCAAAAATACAGTGACAACATAGGGCACCTAAGAGAACAGCTGTCACCTGGGAGACTGTTATGAGAATTTCACAGATCAGTGGTAAGAATCTCCTGCTCAGGCACGATTCCTGCTCTCCAACCGAAGGAGAATAAAAGGCAACTTACAGCTCGCTGAGTTTCTGGCAGAACTCCCAGGCATCCGTGCTGATCCTGTTGATGGCATTCTGGCTCAGATGAAGCTCGCGTAGCATCAGCAAGCCGTAGAGCCAGCCTTTGGTGATCTCAGTGAGGTTGTTATGGTCTAGCTGCCTACAATGAGAACCAAAGGCGGGATCCTGAATTCATAATCTAGTCTTGACATGCATGGCTGGTTGCAAACCATGCTGTATCCCTCATGTGTCTAGATAGCTGGCTTTGATATATAAAAACATCAGCAAGAGATGCATGCGTGTCTAAATTCTCAGATCATCTCAAATGTGACTAAGAAATTAGAGTTGCGATTGTATAGTTATGAGAATTTAATGTGGGTTTTTAAATAAGAACCACTGAGGGTCCACTGAGGACTCCAGGGTCAATCTGTCTGAGTGAGGACTGTGATAACCCACACTTACAGGATTTCCATGTTGCTCAGCCCCCAAAAAGCTCCGTCCATGAGCTTTGTTACTCCATTTCTTTGCATCTTCAGAGACTTCAGTGCCCCAAGCCCTTGGAATGTGAGTCCGTCCACATTCTTAATCTTGTTTCGGTTCAGTTCACTGCATTGGATGTTACCGATTAAACAGTTAGTTCATATGACAATAAAATTCTAGAGGCAGAAATAAAATGTGTCATATACTAAATCTATTTAACCCAATCAGTGCTTAACTACACAGAATGTTTTTAAATTTCTCCAAGTTTTTTTTTTTTTAATTAACAACAATTTCGTTTTTCTTTTCAATGTATTACAGAGCAAATGTCTGTGTAAAAAACGTGATATATTTTTGGAATGATACATTTGATTTTTCTTTCTAAACTGTTGCCCACTAAGGGTGATATTCATCTTTTGTGGTTGCACTTAGAGCAATACCCATCTCAGGAGCAGGAGCAGCACAGAAATCCTGCTCCACATGTACACACAGTTGGTTACCATCATTCCCAACTAGTCTTCAGTTTAGTATTTTCCTACGGGCTGCCGCTTTGTATTTCTGTTGAACACTAGAACCACCGAGGGAACCTTAAACGTTCCCAAAGTCCAAATTGCAACCCCTACAGGTTTTAGTATAATTAGTCTAGGGTGCAGATTGGGTGCTGGGGTTTTGAAGAGCCTCTGTAATGTGCAGCCAAGGTCACAAAGTGTCATCGCGGGAGCCTGTTCACAAACTGCTCCTCCATTCTTAACAAGGCAGTCTTTACAGCCACTTAGGCTATCAAAGTGTCCTCAAGTTGTTGGTGTTACTCTCATCAACCACAGCTATGGAGAGACCCCGTAGTAGTTTCCCCAGGTCCACAATGGCACCTTTGTGAAAGGGCCGTTCAATCATCACACTGCCTGCTCCTTCAGCAGCCATATAACATGTCTGGTCAAGCAGCAGCTGCCAGGAGATAATCTGGAAGCCTTTACCCAATCCGGAGATTCTGCCACTCTTGCCATGAAAGGGGAAGGCAGTCACCTGCTCATTCCTAAACTTCTGAGGCAGTCAGAGTACAGATACCAATTTTTTTGAGGTGAGGACATGATATTCAGGAGGCCATGTGCACTTACAGGTGCTGCAGCTGAGATAGTTTAAACATCTTGGGGGGCACGGCTGAGATGCGATTCCTGTTCAGCTTCAGCACCAGGAGTGTGCTTGCTAAGTTGTCAAAATAACCTGGTTCCATGGACATAACTCGGTTGCTATTGATATACCTGTTGAGAGTTTGAAGGTCAGAGGTTGGCTCAAGTTTTTAATGGGAAGTTAAAGTATGGTCAATCTCCCCATTACAAAAGCTCTCCAGAGAACCTGACTGTCAGTGGCTGCTTAAAATTTTTAACATTGAGGTCCCTTTAAACAAATCAAGGTTCATATATATGGGCTGGCATATGGCTCATTGGCAGAATCCTTGCCTGGTATGTGTGAAGAAGCCTTGGGTTCTATACCCACTACCAGAAAAAACAATAAATAAAAATAAAGATTCACATACTGTAGCTTTAACATAAAGCACCTGATACAGGCTTATTCGCTCAAACACTTGCTCTCCAGTACATAGCACTCCTTTCGAAGGTTGTAAAACCTTTGGGAGGTGCGGCCTTGCTAGAAGAAGCAGACCGTAGAGGGTGGGACTCTGGGTTTTATGAGCTGGTCTGACTTCCTGTCCACACCATGACAGGGATGCCTGTCACTTCTTCCATCAGGCCCTTCCTGCCACAAGAGACTGTAGCCTCAAACTGTCAGTCAAATCAAGTCCCTCCCTCCCTTAAATGAGTTCTTCTTAGGATTGGATGACAGCAGCAAGTAACTAATACATACATACTAACAGGAGAAGAACAACTGAAATCTTTAAAGGTGACAAATATTTGTTACAGATATATAGAGAGTTTGTGTGGAACTGGTTATTAATATAATGCAGCAAGGCTTTTGTTTGGGGCATTTTTTACTGTGATCAAGAGTGTAAGAAAGAAAATTGTGCCTATTTAGTAGGCTTATGCCAATTTCAAGTCAATAAGAAAGATACAAATGGAGTTTGCTGTTATCTTATAGCCTACCTCCACTATAACAATAATCTCACTGTGAGTAGAAAGCTATGGAATTTATACTTACAGATACTTGAGTTGTAAGGATGGAAATGCAGTTCTCAGTTCTGAAATATTGTTGTTGCTCAGATCCAAAGTCTCAAGGGACTGAAAGGCTTCCAGCCGCTCAGGGAGGATTTCATCTATGCTGTTCCCAGCTCTGCGGTGAAAGCACAGCATGGGTAATAGGTCACCGGCACAAACCAATGGGAGAAGCGCTTTGCCTCATCCTGGCTTATTCTTCAGAGGATGAAAAACCAGTACTTCTCAAAGATGACCAACAACCCCATGGCCGTGTATCCTCTGAGTTCATACTAGACCATATGAAGAGCAGACCCACACAAATCTGACAGGGCAGTTGGCAGAGCTGATTGCCATGCATTTAAACACAACGGATTGTGTTTAATTTTTTCTTCCTTCAGATTGTTTTTCTAATTCTTTCTGTTTTATTAGATAGTAAATGAAGTGTCTAGCACCAAGTGAGCACACCAGACATCACTGCCCCCTCCTCATTCCTAATATAGACCATATATATACAACTTCCTTTCCAATTCTCAATACACACACACATTTAAACTTACTGGGAGAGGGATACACAGTTGGAGGTCAGAAAAGAGCTTTGTGAAGTTAAGTTTCCTACTTCCACTTATAATGTGTACCCACGGGATCTGAGGATCTCAGCAGGGCAGGCTAACACAGCAGGTCCTTTGTTTACCTGCAGAACCATCTAGCCAGCCTTATCTCTTCTTGATTCCTAATGTGATTCCTTTCTTAGAAAGCGCCCTCACACCACAGTGCCAATCAACTTCCAGTAAGAATTACCCTGTGACTTCTTTAGTGCCTGGCTGGAAAGATCACCTGTTTTTACAGCAAGTTACTAAGCTGCTAGAGACTTCCCTACCAAAGAAGAGCTACTGTCTTACAAATGTATCCCAGAACAACCTCTATCTAGACACAGGTATATCAAGATATGATTGACAGTACCTACTAAATCTCAAGAAGGGACCAAAGTAGACCACAATGGTAGTCATTGGCTACAGATAACTCTTTAAATGAAATGTAAATACACACACACACACACACACACACACACACACACACACACACCTATACATACAATCAGCAATGCTGACTCATAAAAAAATGTCACCGAGCACAGGACACACATTGTCTAGTGCCAGCATTCTGGAGGCAGAGATAGAAGTACTGGGCCTACCTCAGCTATATTTAAAAAAGACTATGTCTCAAACAAACAAACAAAAGAACAGTGTTCCTTCATTACAGTGCTCATATTTCAATAGAGCAATGCCTAGTGTACCTGACAGCATCAGATGACACAGAACATTCCCATCATTTTTCTATTGCATATTTCAAATGGAAAAAGAAGAAGGGGAGGGTGTGCCCAGTCAAGCTCTTAACAAATGGACGTGGGTACTATTTGCTACTAAACGGACAACTTGGTTACAAAGCAGGAGTGACTTGTATGTACAGGCCAGCTCAGCTGTCTGACAAATTCAGGTAGCACAGACTTAGCAAGGGGGAGATGACACATTAAAGAATCTGGGAACAACCATAATAAGGGTTTCTCCTTAAAACCCAAGGAACAGAGAGACAACCTGAGCATTGCATACGGCCGTCTGTATTTTATAAAAACCCCACTCTAGCAGCTCTATGCACGGTTGGCAGTCACTCTTCCCTAGGAAATTAGAAAATACATCTCCTATGTTTTCTCCTTAGTGGGAAAATAGCTCTCATGGTGTCGCTTACGAAAGCTAGATTTTTGTAATACTTTGTGTTTATTAATCACTTACTAATAACTCAAAGAGGTCTCTCTATCTCAGAGGTTAGGTAGATTTCTTATATGGGCTTTCAAATCCTACAGTGCATCCATCATGTGTACACTATTGGTCTTTGCCATACTACAAACTCCTCTGAGGCAGGAATTTACGTTCATGCCACTGTGTCGGAATGTAACAGAACCAGAAATGATGGTGAGCATACGTTTAAATGTCAAGCCTTACGTTAAACATTAAGCACATTTCATACATTAAGCCATTAAATGATAAAATAATTTCTCTTTTTCAAATATAATAGATAATCTAAATCTGGGAAACTGGGTTTCTTTCTTTTTTTTTTTTTTTTTTTTTGTATTCACCAGTCCAAAGACTTTTGAACCACCTCACACAGTAAGTCTTAGTTGATCTCCCAAACAATCCCAGGTTTCTTTCACAGAACAGAGCATCAGAGATGTTTTGACAATTAAATTCTCACTGCACACATTTTCTGAGAAAGAGCTTCGACTTCTTACCTTGACTAGAAACAAACAACAAAACAAAACAAAAACTACAACTTTTATATTCAAACTGATGTGGAAACCAGACTGGCCCCCTAATCCATCATCACAGATGTAGCCAAAGCCCCTTTCAATTTCCTCTCCCAGACAGGTCAGGCCTCCAGGGATTTGTGTGTTCAGCACCCACTACAGTTGAAGGCTGACTTCCCGATGCTACAAATGCCAGGTGCTGTTTTTCCACAACAAATAAGAAGGAGGAAACTTGACAGACCCAGGCTCTAAACAACACATTAACTGACTGCTCAGCCTACAGTTAAAACCCTTAGTTTATTCCTTTTAAGGACTTTAGGGTATTGTCTGTTTAACCTTTAAGACCCAAATCATCAGAGAGCCTAACTCTACCTAAAGTAACCCCTACACCAGCAACAAGCTCACAATCTACACTTTAAAACCAGAAGTAATAATAAAATCCAAAAAGGAAAAAAAAAAAAAAGAAAGAAAAAGAAAGAATTCAGCAGTCTAACATACAAGTCACAAATTACAAAGTCCCCTGGATTCCCCATAAACCCTTACAGACTTTGTTTAGAGTCAAGTCAGCCATGGCCTCTGGTTTTGACCGTTTCCCACATCTGGATTTCCCACATCTGGATTTGCCAGAGTACAAACTCCTTGATCTAGCTGTGAGGTACAGACTCATGCAAATGTGACAATTAGTCAATTTCTAGGTCCCGGAGACGGAAGTAGTCCAAGACAAGCCAAGAGGCCTTCAGGTCAGGGTTAGGGCTGAACAGAACCACAATTTGGGGGACAGAAATTTTCTCTTAAATACATAGCCCAAGCTTTATATCAGCAGGATGTCCTTTCCCTAACTGCCCATCAGCACCAAGGTGTAGAGACTTACCCTGTCTGTCTCACATCTCCCTTCAAGTCTGCATGTGGCTTGGGCCTATGCTGTCTGGGCTAGGCTACCTAGGCTTAAATGGTATTTTGCAACCATGAAAAGAAAACAATAGCTGTAGTGTTTGGTTTTGTTATTATTTGTTTTGTTTTTTGCAATAAAGGGAGCAAATTATTTTTTCCAAGTAGGGAATCAGAGGGGCATGCAGGTGTCTATCATGTTGGTCAAATAAGGCTTCAAGTAAGATAACAACCCATACAATCTTTGGTTTATACATTTGCTTTGTTTATAAGGTAATTATGAACAAGGTATTAAAACTGCCAATTACTTGAGTGATGAATAAATTTTTCCTTGCAGTAAAAGTATGGTCCGGGCAAAGGCAGCAATTTCCTGAACTGCACAAGTCCTGAATTACAGTGTGAAAGTGTTCCCTTCTCGATGGAGCATGCACAGTGTGGTCTTTGTCAGTCTTGATGCCCAGCACAAAAATCCCTCACAACCGCCAGGATAATAGCCCCTGTATCACAAACATTTAAATCTACCCTAATGGAATTGAATCAAATCCAAATCGAGTTTCTTATTACCTTAGACTAACTGGCAAATTACCACCTGATAGGTATGAGTTTAAAACAAAAACAAACAATTTAATAAAAAAAAAAAAACTTGCTTTATATCATGAAAGAAGGTTTTAAAAAGAAAGCAAAGTAACTACATTTTTTTAAAATGAAAAAAAAAAAATGTCTATCACCCTAAACACTCAAAATAAATGTATTTCAGTGACTGGGTCCTAAAGAGCTACTTGCGGAAAACAAAGATTCAATTCAGTTACTGTTTTACCTTGTCTCCAGATACGGATAAATGCCAAAATTCATCAACACATTCAAAAGCACCACAGCTGGTTCACTAGGGCAGAATGTGTGCAGTTCTTGATTAAAAACAAATTCCTTACCCATTGCTGAAGTTACATGCACATGGCATCTTTCCGTCGCCCCAAATAACAAGGCCCAGACGGTGTTTAATCCCTGCACAAACCCATTGGAGAGCAGGAATATTTGGTCTTCTGTTTGTTGATGGTACAGAGGGTTCCATGGTCAGAATCACTGCTGAGGTGACTTATAATTAGTCCCCTCAAGACAAACAGACCTTTGGGGCATGGCTGGTAGGGAACATAAGACAGTTGCTTTCTTCTAGCTTCCGAAGAAGCCACAGGGAATGCAGTAACCCCAGGTATTTCAACCTTGGCTTCTAAGGTCCAAACATAATGGCTTCATTTTGTTGCCAAACCATCTTCCAGTCAACTTTGTCAAATACCATAAAATGTAGAGGCAAACATGGCTTAGTGCTCTTCTCTGATGATATTCACTCTAAGGATGCTGGAGAAAGGCCTAACCATGAACAAGATCAAGATGCCCTTGACTTCCCTCAAGTCTGGAGTCTAGACAGAGGTCAGTAGCAGGGTTGGTGCTGAATAGAAAGAAAGAGGCACCAGTGAAAGCACTAAGGTCAGACTCCACAAGGGTGAAGAGGATGGAACGGCCAGCAGAATTCGCCCAGGAAGAAGCTGCAGAGCCCCCCAGAGATACAGGGTTCTCCCCAAAGGAGACCTGGCCAGTGTTGCTCCAAACAGAAGCAGAGGCATGTGCCTATAGCTCAAACAAGAGAGAAGAAAGCCAAGAATCTTCTTAAGGAAATGGAAGTGTGCTTGGGAGGCTGGGATGTAGTTTTCACTGCTACAGACAGAAAGGCTGACGTTCAAGAGTGAGGTAGCTGGGTAAAGAGCTAGTTCTCTAGAGGATCTGAGTTCAGATCCAAGCACCCAGATCAGGTAGCTCACAATCACCTGTAACTGGAGATCATGGATTCAACATTTTATCCTGGCCTCTGAAGCTACCTGCAACTTGTGACAAATGTATGCACATGTACATAAATAAATAAATAGATAGATAGATAGATAGATAGATAGATAGATAGATAGATAGATAGACAAACAAACAAACAAACAAATAAAGAGTTAAGATAGTTGAAATGGTAATAAGTAAAGTCAGACCCTTGGAATCACATTAGCCAATGGCTTTCCTACCAGAATAGATGATGGGGAGAGAGGCAAATGGTTTCTTAGTGATGGGATGATATAACAAATACTCTGGTGGGAGTTGCTAAAGTCTGGCTAAAAGGCAGGCAAGGGCAGATGCACAGCACTGTGTGTGATGTGTACTTGAAAATATCCCCACAGTGTGAGGCTTCTACATCAATGTAGAGGACAGGTATTCAGATGTCACAGCAATGACCTGCTTAGTCATTGGGGGTCACACATGCACCAATGCTTCCGCTTACAGAGCACAGTCAAGGTTTGGTCCCCTGCACACAGGCCCAGCTGGACTCCCTCTTGATAGATAAAAACAACCAGCAAGAGCGCTTCACCGAGTCTGGAGCTTCTTGGAAAATGGTTGAGTAAAACTTTCTTCACATATTAGGAATGTGCTCCTTTGATCTGACATTGGGGACCCCTGCTGTGAATGTCAACCTCATGGAAACAGAGAAGAAGACAGGCTGGACGAGGTGGTGAGTACTTCCACTTCTGAGTCCCCGAGATCTTCCGAATACCAGTGTCTTAAAAGCTCCCATGCACTGAGAGGTGGATTTAAATGGTGATAATTACTTCCAAGGTGAGAAAAGGGACTTTCAGTGTGGAACAGTCTCTGTTGGTGAGGAGCAGGAACAGCAGGTTTTTTCACCCTGGAATTCCTAAACCAACCAAGCTCTTGCCCCTGGATGAGTACAAAACATCCACCAATAGCTTCAATTGCATCCTACCTATTGCGACAGATAAAAGGCAGCTCAAGGCCTTGCAGGTGCGATGTGTAAGGGCATGCAATTCTGGCTACGTAAGGATGCTATGCAAAGGAGGCATTCTCCAGAGGACGGGAAACCATATTTTAGAAATTGTAGTTTCCTCTCTATCTGGAATGCTTTACCCCACTTATAACCATTCTGTATCACTAGCCACAGCTGAATCTGTGGCCATTTCATGAAAACTCCACTATGCAATCATATTAAATATACTGACTGGTACAGTCTGGCCTGGCCATAGGGTAATACTAATCTCTATATAAACTTACAAACAACCAGCTTAACACTGTATATAAAGAAATCGCCAGCTATTAATGAAAACACAACTGATGCAAACACATAAAAGGGCATTTATTTCCAAAATTTGTCACACACACACACACACACACACACACACACACACACACACACACACACACACACACACACATCAAAAACAAGTTTCCTTGAGCCATCTTGAAAACTACTTTGGCTGAAACAACTAACTCTCTTTAATATCAGACTTCATTTAAAAGAAAGATTTGGCAGGCGAAAAGCCTCTCCCATACAGATAAAAATAAACAGCCTTTGCTCACCTCTGTGAACAAGATAATGAGGAAGTTTCATTAAGAGAACACACATGTTTAGACTGGCCCACTAGCATTGTGCCATCCAGTAAGAGAGCCAACATGGAAACTTCTAAAGGAAGACAAGGAAGACACGTGAGGAGGAGAATGTCAGTTCTTTTCAGCTAAAAGCCAGGTCAACACCAAGTATAATTATCTTTTGGATCACAAGCAGGATAAAGATGGCTACAACACAGTATTTTAACAGCAGTCCAACAATAATCGGGGCTCTGTGTGTCTGCCAGTTATAACACATATTAAAATGAAAATAAAACATGGATCAAAAGTCCATTCATGCCACATACAACACAACCCTTCTTCATGGATCCCAGGTATATAACTTCAATTTGGTCCTCTGTGTAAATAGAAATTGACAACAGATTCTAAAAGAGGATGATAAAACAGTGACAGAAAACTTATTTTAATGTGAAATTATTATATACAATAAAGCTAACTCTGCTTTGACAATAAAACCTTGAAATTCTGGGGTTGAAGCAGTAGGTGACTCAGAAGGTTAAAAACAACACTTGCTGAGGGGTATGATAACTTCGCTTTGAACCCTTGGACCTGCATGGTGGATCGCCAGTCTTCTGATCTCCACACATTTGCTATAGGCATTCTTGGGAATGGTGATCCAAGATGCCTGGGTACACCAGAAAATGGTACACCCTCCCCTGCCACCCACAGATGTCCAGGAGGGCAGGAAAACAAACGTAAGGATGCTTATAGGGATCTTCTTATAAGGATCAACTTAATGAGAGCTAAAGCTCTTCATACAATACTTCAAACTACCGTACCCAAGAGAGTGTCTCTTCCTAGTTCAATACCTTGCTTCGTTTGCTCCGGTTGGTGAGTCCAGCCAGAGAGGGAACAGAAAGATCTCACCCAGCCATCATGAGCCAGAAGTCAAGAGGTGGATGATAGGGCACTACCAATAACTGGATTTGCTCCAGATGCTTCAGGGAAATAGTTATGGCACCCCCTACCTTGTGCCTCCCTCTGAGAGACTTCTACAATTTGTCCCCCCACACTGCTGATTCTTATTGCTCTCAGTGCGTGTTCTCATTTTCCTGGGTTCAAGCAAAAAAGCAGTTGGGTTTTCCTTTCCAACTGGGAAGGCGTGGTGCTCACAGATCCTTCACCCCAGAGCTGCTCAAACTTGAGCCAACACCAGAGCTGGAAGAGGGCATTCTGGAAAAAGGGCTTAGAGAGTATGTGTGCAGAGGAAGGTAGACCTGCCCGAGAAGAATCTGTTGTCAATCATCCTAAGAGAGCCTGCATTCATGCCCCCCCCTCCCCCCGAGCTTCTTGTAGATCCCAACATCCTGAAATCTCACAGTAATGGACTTGCTGGAGCCTTTGGATCCCTTTCAGTAGAGAACTCTGTTGCTTGTCAGTTCTTAGGGTTTTTTTTCCCCTTTTTTAAATATCTCTTCCCTTCAGTGTCTATTAGTGACCTACACATTCTTATTCCAGACTCACAGCCCAGTGACTGCTCCGCATCTGGAAGTTTGTTTCTTGAACATCTTGAGCAGAAAGTTTTTGGAGTTTGGGTGGGATCGAGGGCAATGTCTCTGAGTCAGAGAGACTGAGTCAAATATGGATGCTGAGATTACCTCCTCTCATCTTATGTCCCGAAGGTTTCTCAGGTGATAACAACCATGCTTATACCTGTCGACTGGAGAATGAGGGCTTGCAAGGATGAACATATCCTACCAGAAAACAGCTGTCCTCTGTCACCTGTGGGGCTGCTTATCATTCAACAGCCTGTCTACCCGAAGTCTTTAGGAAGTTCATGTTCCATATTTTCTTTGCATTTCCTTCTTCATCAGTGTGCCCCTGGATGTGGTCACTATAACCTATAACTGGAGGGTGAGCTGGAACTTCTGATTCTCTTCTTTTCATCCCCAGAGAACCAGGATTAAAGGTAGGTATCACTGAGCTCGATGTATGTGGTACTGGGGACCTGTGTTCACCAGGCAAGAATGGTGATCTTAGCTACAGCCACATCCTATCCCCTACATCTGTTTCTTTGCTTTTTGGGTTTGTTGTTGTTGTCTGTAGGTCAGAACAGCTTTTGAACTCAATATCCTCCCGCCTCAGCCTCCAGAATGCTAGGATTACCTGTGTTTGCTGCCCCGCCTAGTTTTAGTTAGATATGTGTTTTTAAAGAACTTACTTAGAAAGTATAGCTGAATATCTAATGCTTTTGAAGGTCAGAGTCTAAACAAATAAAAAGAAGGAATCTGGAGGCGTTAGATGGAGACATAAATCTGGTTTTGGGGCAGGAAGAGGAACTGGTAAAGCCACAGAAACAGAAGAGACCTGTGAAAACATACAAGCAAGGAAGAGCCTGAAACTGCAAACTTTCACCAAATTGTAAAACTGATGATAAGAGTCCAGAACAATCATTTTAACAAAGAGATAAAAGTGTTGGGAGAAAGCTGAAGTATTCTTAGGGAAAGAACCAAAAGACAGAGGGCTGGAGAATAGAAGAGGAAAGAAGGGGAGTCGGGGTGTTTCCCAGGAAGCAGGCTCCTCTGTGAATTGAATTCCACTCCTTATAAACGAGTTTTAGTTGAGGTTTTGTTGGTGGTGGTTTGTTTTTTCCCAGTCCTACGGGGCAGCTTCACCTTTATAGGTTTTGAATTCCTGAACTCTCCTGAGGTTCAGCAGCATATATGCATGGGTGTAAACTCATGCACATAATCGCATACGTGCACACACATACACACACACACAAGCTTTCACTCTCAGGGATTTCTTCCTCCACTTTCTTCTTAAGTTTATGGTTTTCAAACTTTTTTTTCAGACTTTTTGACATTTTCACTTGGTCTGTGATCTTTGTTCTGGAATTCACTTTGGGTATTTTCTTTTTCTTTGTTTATTTCTCTCATTTTAAGGTGGCTCAGAGAGAACAGAGTGGAATGAATGTGCCCAGTGTAACATGACTAACATGTCTTCTGCAGTAATTTAAGCAGTAACACCACATATTCCTTAAAAGTAATAAGCAAAATATTTACCATTAACTCACTTCTCCTATACGAATAAACTATTTTATTGGCCTAAACAAGGAACAGTCACTTAACAATAAAAACAAGAGAGTGCGTGTGTTCAAAACCACAAGTAAATAACCAGATAGCTAGAAGGATTTACGTGCGTGTATACACATGTGTGTTCATATGTAAGTGTGCATATGTGTGTATTCATTTTGACTATTCTTATTTCTTCGTTACAATAAATTTAAATTGCCCATACATATAAATCGAGTTCCCAAATAAATACCAAATTTATCCTATGTTCTCAAGTACCTGAAGTGGGACTATTCCCTTAAAATCTCATTTTGTCTTCAACCTTACTCTGCAGACTGCGAGACTCCTCTATGTTCTGGCTGAAGCTATACATCAAGGGGGTGAGATAGCCTGGCAGGGGTGTTCAGTCACAGAAAGGAGGTGTTTGTGTTTCTGATTGCCTTCTCTTTCACGTTTTGAATTTAGTACTTAAGAACCTTCATCAAAGACAGAAGAGGACTGTGGGTTACAACAACCTCTTCCCTGTTCTAGTCTTCAACAAATAAGAGTCCTGGAGCTCTGGGCCTCAGGAAGCCATCAGAGAAACTCAGTAGGAAAAGCAACTAGACAGGAATGGGGGCACATGTTACATCTTGTCAGCCCAATCATGGAGAGCTAACTGGCTAGAACTTTGCTTTGTCTGTCTTGGCAGAACAAGCCTCACTTGGCAGAGAAATGCTTCCTGGTAGAAGCTGTCGCTGTGCTTCACAGAGGGACCTAAAATGGCCAATCCCAAGTGGGGAGAAATAAAGAGGCTCTGAGAGCACAGATGTCCTGCATTCTGGTAGGACAACCCCAAAGGAAGAAAGGTCGATCTTAGGGGCTTCAAAAGACCACTAGGGATCCATTTCTGTCAAATCTACAACTCTTGTTTTCTTGGAGGGAGGGGATCAAATTTAATAAACAAAAACAAATTGTAGTAGATGGGGGAACAGAAAAGCTACTGTGGATTAACTAGGAGCAAGCTACCCATTCACTCCCCTACACGTTCAACAAATGTGTCCTGAGTGCCGGCACTCAGGAGGCAGAAGCAGACAGATTTCTGTGAGCTCTCAGCTAGCCTGGTCTACATATCGAATTCCAGGCCAGTCGTGACTACCTAGTGAGACCCTGTCTAAAAAATAAACAAAAGCTAAACTTAGCCAATCAATCAAAATCCCACAAAAGTGGAGCCTACGCTGAGGGATCGCAAAGGGATTGTGCTATACAGGGCAACGCAAATGTAAAGACATCCCGGACTGGAACAACGTGGTCCATCCCTGGACCCAAGGAATGACTCCAGAGACAGTCCAATTTGAAGAAAAGTTGCAAAGCGCTGTACATCTAGACCAAGGCTCCACTTCTGACCCAATGAGCCTTGAAAAGACACTGAAAACTCTCATAGGCCATGCGACGGTGACAAATACATATTTCAAATTCAAACTGAAAATCCAAAAAGTCTGTATTCTGGGGACAGGTTAATATGAATAAGTGTGACGGTAAACTCACAATGTGGCACAGATACAGCTCTGTGCACAGTAAATTCTTTTTACATACAAGCTATTTATAAACACTATGGAGTCCAATAAAAGATTACCATGTAAGAGATTAAGATGCTTATGTGTTTATTTTTGTGGGACGTTTGCTCCACGATCACAACAGTATCTGGTTTACATACATGGGAGAAGGGTAGAGGCCTCTTTGCATGAAGGAAGACACTAGACCATTCACCCATCAACAGGACAGCATGTGCTCAGGGAAGAATTTTGCAATTAAGTTGGTCAAATTTCATCGGCTTCTCCACAGCCAGATGTGGGCAAGCACTGGGTGGTTTATACCCACCTAATCAAAACAAAGCCTGTTGATTCCCGGGAGAAACCTATGTTTTACTTTTAGCTAAAGTTGATCCCCGGCTTTCTTAATTAATGTGACAAACTTGTAACCTCTTTTTAACACTGACTTATGAAGGTTTTGATTAAAACAACTATTTGTGTTTTTACCTTCTAGTTATAAAATTATTCAGACATGTCACTACTTGAAAATTCTGTAATGCTTAATCATCTCATATGCAACTTGATTTCTGAGCTATGAACCTAACAAAGTCACTAATACTAGATTTAAAAGCTATTAATTAAGTTTGGTGAATTCTTCAGATAAACTCAGTGTTACACAACCAAGCATCAGTACCTTAAGTGAATCCCACACTAATCGAGGCATCTGATTTTTGGAATGCATGAGGACTGTATAATTAATATGGGTTGTATGTAACAGAATATATATTTCTCCAGATTTATGATAGGATGATATCCCAGAAAATATACCATATATGGAAATCTTACCAATTAAAAATGCATTTATTAGCAAACAACCTACTGGTAAAATCCAAACTTAGGCTAAACCTATCTTAAACATGCTCAGACAGGCAAAACCATCTAACAGAAACCTATTTTACAATTAAGTGCCGTCCCGAGGAACTTATTACATATACTGAGAGCAGGAAGGAGGCCATTGCCAGGGTACACTCTTAGCCGTCCACCAATCTAAGTACGGAGCTGAAACACGGTTACATTTTGAGTGTTCTCCAATCTCATTTCCCTTCAGACATTCTGCTCCCACCCCTCACCCCCATGCACGACCCAGAAGTCAATGCCTGAGTCACTCCCAGAGATGAAGAGCCCCCTTATGTAGCTCTATTCTATTCCAGGGTTCTGAATACAGATCAACCATAGGATCTGTGGGTGACAGGCATGTCACAATTGTTGATTCTAGAAAGCCACATAGGACACCTGATTTATACACAGTCAAGAAAAGGAGAAGGGAAATAGTTGAGCTTGTCCATGACTCCTTCCAAACCAGCCAATTAGGAAGAGCTTCCATGAGGGCATCCTACCAAACTATCAACATTTTCTCCCTGCCATCAATGTTTACCCAGGTAGCAATAAACCTGGATACCCACACCCCCCTGGGCATCACCTCTCTTAGATGTCTTCACCAGCCATCCTTTCCACTGTTATAGCCATGTATAACACACACCAACTCTCTTTTTCTTTGCTCTCCATCACTCAGCAAATGATCAACCTTGTTATTAGGCTCAAAATTCACCCTAAAAACAACTATTTGTGTTTCTAACCTTCTAGTTATAAAGTTATTCAGACATTTAGGCTATAAATGTTGAGTTATTTACTATTATCACATTCACTGAAAGAAAACTCAGGTTTTACTATTAATTTGCTCTAAATATAAAGTGACTTCTCTCTCCCTCATCAATTGCTGCCAAGATAATTTTTAAATTTCATCTATCTCCTGTGGTCCTCCTGTTCAAGAACCCACATTGCCTCCCTACCCTCAGCCTATGCCCCTGAGCTAAGCCCACAGCACACTGTGACTGTTGCTGCTGAGGCTGCTGGACCTCCTCAGAGCCCTTTCAAGTATGGAATGTCATTTGATCCTCAGCTGGAACAGAGGAGGTAGATGGGCAGACATCTCTGACTGTACACAGAAACAAAGAAGAATTAATTAAGTCTGCCTAAGGTCAGACAGGCCATTACTGCAAGCCAGACACAAACCTGTGGCCCCAACTCCAGCCCTAGTCTCTATTCCAGAGGGTTCTATGTGTCTCTCAACCACTCAAATTCTTCAAGAATGGAATGGAACTGCCCCAAACCGCTGTCAGGACTGAGACCCCAGGAAGACATGAGTCTTACCTTTGGTATGAGATGTGACAATACCCCTAGAAGCCACATACTCTTATACCTCTAAGAGTGTCAAAATGGAAATAAAAAGAAAAATCTCTGTGCTGGGTGGCTAACCTCATTAGTCAACTTGACCGAGCTGAGAAATACCTAGGAGATTAAGGATGGGCATGTCTGTCTGCATATGAGAGGACATTTGCAGACAGGGTTAATTATGGAGAGAAACCAGCACATAAACAAGGCACCCCATAGGCTGGAGCCCACATGGAATAAAACAGAAACAGAGAAAACCTTCTAGTGCAGAGGCCTTACTTCTCTGCTTCCTGGCCACCTAAACATCCTCCGCTCTGTACCGCCAGGCCCTTCCTGACATATCAACTCAAGCCTCAAAATCTGAATAAAAGGTGACCCTTCCTTCCTCGTCTTCCCAGTTATTCTGCTACAAGGACAAGAAAGACAAGCTAGCAACCACCACCCTTCTAAGCATTCTACAGTCCTGAAGTCCCAGCCCGCCACAGCCCCCACATCAAGGGCCAACATTCCCTGCCACACAGTGGTATTCTTTTGTACTGTCTCAGCAACTCAGGAGCCCACACCAAGGGATGGATGTGATTCACACACTTTTTTGTGGCTCCAGCACATCTCAGGTACAGCAGGACAAAAGATGGGACAAACCAAGTTTTCCACGGTAAGTTGAAGGCCAGCACTGGGGACAGCCACCTGCCATCAGTAGTCCTTAAACACAGCCAAGGGCTTTGTATAGTCTCCCTCTCTCACCCCAGGAGTCCAATATGGCTTATGAGTAGGGCGGGTCAACCTTGTGAGATGTGTACTTGTATGTGTTGTGTTGCTGTATGGATGTATGTGCGTGCATTGGGTTGTTATATGTGTATGGATGTGTACATGTGTACCTTGTGTCTCTGCTGTTGCTTCCCTCGGTGAAAGGCCTGGGTTTCTGAACACCACTCTGGGTAAGTTACAGAGATAAAGAAAGGGAGACCATGGAGTCCCACTCACTATTTACCCTGGGACAGGGCTCTCACTACAGTCAGCTAATGAATCCGGAGGACTTAAATTGCTTCTCTTATTCTTTTTAATTTGGTCTTTTTAATTAGTGTTATTGCTGTCGGTATAATTTAATTTATTATTATTACTTTACCAAGTATGCATACTTGAACACTGTAAATATTTAGCCACAGGTTTAGATTATGTGTTTATAGGACCTTTCTGAATTATGCTAAGCACACATGGCTTTCCATAAATACTCTTTAATTTCTATCTTAATTAAGCACCAACAACCATACACTATATCTGCAATAGGACACAGAGCCACAGAAGTCTCCAAACACATAGGAGAAGGTAGAAACAAGGTTACTTGATAAATGAGTAACAGCTAGATGTACAAGGCAGGGTGTGTAAAGAAGGGCAGACTTAGAGATGAGCCCCAGCCTCCAACATACACCCTGAGGCCCTTGCTGAAATCTTACCTTTTCGGTGAATTTTTTCTCTTTGTACCCCCTTTTATTTATTTTTTACATATTCATTGTGGTGGGGAGGGGGAGCACATAAGTCACAGCACACTGGTGGACAATTTGTGGGAATTAATTCTCTCCTTCTACTGTACGGGTTGTAGGAACTGATCTCAGGTCCTCAGGATTGCCATCAAGTGTTGCTGAGCAATCTTGCTGGTCTTCCCTTTCAAACTGCCCCGTCTTCTTCGGCCAAACCCCTTCCTCAGTCTCTCTTCCCTGCTCTAGTTTTCTCTTCAAGATGAACCCCGCCCTGAGGACAACACTCTGATCCATGAGAAGGTGAGAGACATTCCTGATAAGATGGCAAGAATTTTTGTCTGTATTGTTCATTGCTGACCTTTGACCTTAGAACTGTAACCTGACACATAGTAGGGCTCTGTCAATATTGGCCTTTCCCGAGCATACTAAAGGACAGCAGCCAGGTCTCACTAATCACTCCTTTATCAGGAGCCAAAGCCAGCTTTTCCTTTGAAGCTGGCTTACCTATCTGTTTCTCTCTCCCTTCTTGCGAAAATGAAGCTACACCATGGGAGGTGGATCGTGAGTACTTCACTTGAAGCAGATCCTGGCATATAACACATATTCACCCCGTTCTCAGTGAATGGATCACCCCCCCCCCCCATCACTCTTCACTTGTGTGTGGCTTTTCCTGTCTTCTCTCCACAAATCCTCGTAATGACTCCGGGAGACAGGAATCACTATCATTCTCATTTCAAAAAAGCGAGAACACACACAAAAGGAGCCGTGGTGGGCCAACCCGGTGATGATCCCAGGCCTCTTGGCTTCTTCTCTTCAATGAGGCTGATGGTGCAGGCTCTTAAACTCTATTGCTGGCCTACAGCCCCATCCTTGGGCTTTACTTTCAATGACCTTTCTATTCACCTGGCCCCCGCATAGATCAGGGCAGTTGCCACAGTTCTGTTCTGCTGAAGGGGTCGGTGCCTGACACCTCCAAGCTGCTCTCTACACTGAAGCTAGACTGATGTTTTCAGATATCACATTTGATCCTTACTGTTACAGATCTCTTTAATGGCTTTTTACTGAAGCCTTTGCTTTAAAGGTAACTAGTATTTAGAAGCGCATTGCTGGGGAGATGTCTCAGTCAGTAAGGTGCTGGAGGATCCTGACCAGCCAGCCAGTCTAGCTAAGTAAGTGAGCTCTCAGCTCCCGGATAGACCCCCATCTCAAATGATGATGATGATAATGATGAAGGTGGAGGATGACACCAAACATTGTCCTCTGGCCTCCACATGGGCACACATACACCTGTACACCTGTAGGAAGATGGCAATGCCATCTTGATTATGGTACTAACCTAACCGATACTTCAGAAATGTTTACATTAGAACCCAGAGGACACATGGGTCACACCAGACGCTCCTGGCCCCTACCACAACCCACCATTGGGGACTCTGGAGGATCAGAGAATGCTCATTTTAACTCTACAGCACTGTGACAGTCACTGACAACACTTTTCATCTCTAGGACACTTGGCAAATGTCTACGGGTCAGGTAGGACTATTTAAACCATTATCATGAAGACAAAGACTGGACCAGCCTTGTTTAACCACAGTGTTTTACAAATTAAACCTCCCTAACTCATGTTACAGGTTTCAAAAGTGCTTGGAACCTGGGTAAGTCACCCTAAATCACAAAAAGTGTGTGGTCATCAGTTTTACTTTGAGCTGTATTCATCTCCGAGGATTACTCCATTTCTAAAAAACAAAACAAAAAACAAACAAGCAAACCCTATCTTGCCATAATTTGGGAGAGAGAGGGGAAAAAAAATCAATAAATAGAAGACAGATGCACACTGAGCAGCCCATGCCTTATCCTAGCACATTGTGAACTCTGAGCCTTTTATTCAGGTTTTTTGCATTGTGAAAGATCTGTCATCATGCCAGAGACAAGCTTTGTTAGAGGATGTGTAGTACTTTCCAGCCAGCATCCCAAGTCCCTAGGTTTCAGAACTGTCTGTCTGAGTTCATCTTTGGGCATGAGAGGCCACATGGCCCAGCATCAGCTCCTGTTTTCTACAATTATAGTCAGGACAAATATTTTAGCAATTAGTCATCTTTGGAGCCAGATACTGCAACTGGGAGGGTCCTGTATCATAAAGAGACAACAGCATGAAGCCGAAGTATTAAACCTTTATCCTTAATATGTATAATATGCACAGAACATATATCAAAAATATGATTTTATAGAAAGATTGTGAAATCCACATAATATATTAGTTTAAGACTCTAATTTTTCTTTCTATATCATGTAAGTAGCCCATAAATCTATTTTCTTCCAATAAATTGTAGAAAAACATGCAAAAAAACAACAACAACAAATCCAAAACCCAAAGCAAACAAACAAAAAAACAAAACCCTGATAACAAAGGTCAAATGGTTTTAGAAACTACTTTGAAAGACGAAATTTAAATAGAATATTAAGGCAAGTATGGAATGAATCATGTCATGATGTTTAATACTATTTTTTGCAATTTCATAAATATATTTAAATTACAATAAATGTATTCAGTTGAGATTACTTTCAAGGGTTTCTCTATGAAGAAAAATAAGTATTTCATTTACATAATATGATACAGAAGATAGTAATGTGTTAAAAATAATAACATATTACAATATCTAGAAGAGCCCTCGGGAGAAAATAAAATGCTTGTAGTAAGAAACCACCAGAGAGGGCTGTAGAGATGGCACGGAAGTTAAAAGAAATGATTGCTCTTCCAGAGGTTCTGAGTTCAATTCCCAGCAATCACAAGGTGGCTGACAACCATCTATAATGAGATCTGAAACCCTCTTATGGCCTGCAGGGACACATGCAGACAGAACACTGTATACATAATAAAATAATGAAATCAAATGAAAAAAAGGAAGGAAGGAAGGAAGGAAGGAAGGAAGGAAGGAAGGAAGGAAGGAAGGAAAGACGGAAGGAAACACCAAAGAGGTAAGGTTTTCAAGACTTTTCATGGGCATAAAAACTAATTCTCTCTCTCTCTCTCTCTCTCTCTCTCTCTCTCTCTCTCTCTCTCTCTCTCTCTCTCTCTCTCTCTCTCTTTTTGCATGAGCAGTCTCCTCACATAAATCACCACCCACAGGGGCTTCCTAAGCTAAGCAATAATTGGGCTTCTCTTTATTTGAGAGGAACAAAATAGTGATTGCCCAGATGGAGTACCACCAAGGAAAGAGAAAGGAAGTGAGATTTCTGAGGCTAATTTGACCCACAGCCTCACTAAAGTTAAGCACATACAGTCACAGCATGTGGGAGATTTGTAACTTTTCTTATGTCGTTCTAACCTCTAACTTTCTAGCTATACACGATGGCATCCAAAAGTACGTGGTGGTTGCTATTCCGTTTCAAGAGAAATTCATAACTTCCTGGCATGTTCTTAGGCTTTAGGATCTACCACATGCCAAACTACAGGCTGTTTCGTCGCCCCACCCTGAGCAAAAGACACCGGGCAGACCCTCAGCCACCACTGTGCCAGGAGGTTCTCGAACAAGCTGACAGAATCAGCCAAAACACAGGACAAATACAACAGGATAAAGGGAAATTTTAAAAGGCCTCCTTCGTCAGTCAAAAAATAACTCCGGAGGCTATAAGATACCTTCCACTTGGATGCTAATAAAACCTGAAGAAAATGGGTAATAATACTAATATGAAAACATTTTTAAGCCAGTGTTTATTTGACAAATACCAACTGCCTTTTTCGAAAGAAAAAGAAAGAAAGAAAAAAAAAAAAAAAAACACATCAGTATCAAATGCCACTTAGTTCTTATTCAAACAGGAGACAGCAGACTCCAAGGCTGCAGAGTGGCTTGGCTGACCTGGGCCTTCAGTAAAAACAAACCACTATAAGTCACCAGATGTAAGCAATTGCAGAGTGATCACTTCAATTAATTGACCAGCTCTCCCGAAATTTACAATGTAACGTCAACCCTCCCACACCTTAACCAGAGAAAAAAGAACAAAGGTGTTTTGTTTTTTTTTTTTTTTTTTTAAATCAAGCTGTTTGGAGAACATGGTTTAACTTTAGAGACAAGTAAATTTTTAATCACTTAAGAGCAAGACGGGAAATTGCTTAATTTTAGAAATTAAACCTGAAACATACAAAAATGCTACTTTTAAATGCTGCAAAGACAGACGGGCCTCAAAACTGATCTCTGCACATGAATATAATGTATCATCTGTGCTGAAAATACAGAAAAGCTTGTGCAATTTTAATTGCATCTGAAGACTGCAAACTAATTTTTTGACTTCACTTACTGTTTTAACTACCTATGTTGACTTTTTCAGTTGGAGCTCCTAATTGTTTCCCACACCAGGAGCCACACTTAAAAGGTAATTCAAGATGATTCACCAATTAGGAGTAAATTCTGCTTGAGAGGACCCTAGTTCAGTTCCCAGCCCTCACCTCCAGCAGCTGATAACCGATCTAGGAGAATCCAGTGCCCTCTTCTGGACTCCAAGAATACCTGCACTCATGTACACACATACACACACACACACACACACACACACACACCCCTAAAAATAAAGACAACACCTCAGTGGCATATCGCTTACTCTCATTATCCTTACAGGAAGTCTGAGCATTATCTATAAACATCACATAATGCAGCATCCACAGTTGCCGTGCCAATGGCCAAGCAAACCAGAATTTAAATTCTAATCTACGGAACATAACCAAAGCTCAAAGTAGCTGCTTTTGAATCCTGGAAGTCAGGTTAGCAAAGCCAGCAACATGTAAAGTGTACTGTTGTACAGATGCTTAAGGGGGGAATAGTTTAATGGGCTGCCTAGCAAGCAAGAAGCTCCGGGTCCTACCCCCAGCACAGAAATGAATAGATAAACAACAAGTTAATTTAATGATGCCTTCTTCATTATGCCCTGGAAAGGGTATTCAAAGTTTGCTTATAAGAGATACATGCTAGTTCATATAAATCAGTGATTCTCAACCTTCCTAATGCTATAACCCTTTAATACCTCATGTTGTAGTGACTTCCGACCATGAAATTATTTTCATTGCTAATTCATAGTTGTAATTTTGCTATTGTTACGAATCTTAATATAAAAATCTGATATGCAGGATATTGGATATGCAACACCCAAAAGAGACATAACCCACCGGTTGAGAAATGCAGATACTGACAGTACCCACTGCTCTTATAAACATACATAGGAATGATGCTGAAATTCACTTACAAAGACAGCTGTCTAATATTTGCCGAGACTGGTCCCAGGTCTGGAATGGTCTCCAATTCATTGTTATTCAGTTTCCTAAGAATGTCAAAAGAACAGAAAAGCCTATTAGGTCGTTTGAAAACCAAAGGTGTAAAAACATTGTACATTAGTCAAAGATATCGCCCAAGTTAAAAGTTCAAAGGAGGAAGGTCTTATAATCCAAAGGTTTCTCCCATGAGATGGGATTGTATACCACCCTCAAATAGGAAATAACTGGAACTCACACTTCTCGGAGGCTTTGGAGGTGGCTCAGGGAACTTGTCTGGATAGAAGATAATTTGTTGTGACTCAGGTCCCTGTTTAAAAAAAAAAAAAAAAAAAAGCAACATTACAAGTAGTTTCTTAAAATTACTAATATCACTTAATGATGTAATAGGCAGATGGGGGGGGGTGAATTCTCTCTCTCTCAACACCAGTGACAAGAAAGAAATAATAGGACCCACTCAGTCCACAAATTAAATGGCAATCAGATGCCAAACTCGAAAGGACAAACTCTGAGAAGAAATTTAGTTTAAGAGGCTGGCAGACTCGAATACTTGAAGCCCACAAGCATTTTAAGAGCTGTTTTTTTGGCACATGGTGAACAGACCTCTTATGAACTGTAGTTTGCTTCACCATCTCATCTATCTCCCCACCCTCAAGTTGATACAATGACATCATAGACTACAAAAAGTAGCTAATTAGGCAAGTTACTAAAACAAGGGCTCCGGAGAAACATTTTTATTACCACAAAATTAAGTACCACTGTCTTTACTGCAGTCAAAGAGAACAGAGGTTGGACCTCCGTGGGTAGTTATTTTAGTTATTTGTTTTTATGTGTTTACGGGACTAGATTACTAGTAATAGGCTATGTTCGTGTGTGTGCAATCACACACGCCCCTGAATGGACAGGCCCAAAAAGATCCACCACAATCCTCTCCTTTACTAACTCTTTGAATTTCAATATCCAACAATGCAGGGCAAATGGTACAAGTATTTTAGTCACAAGAGGGGGTGGGGGGGAGAAAAGTGCTTCTTATCCAAAGGCTCAGTTAAACTTATCAACAGTTTCCATAAGCATCAAAGTACTACAAAGTAACCAACTCCTGGCCATGCAATGCTCTGGGTTAGGAAGTCCACTTAGCACCAAGCTTTGAAAAAAACCAACAACATAAAAGCAACAAAATGTAACAAATGTTTCAACATCCCATCTACACGCCTGCAAGGAAGCACAATGAAAATGAAATGGGAGCCGGCACTGGAAACAAGATTCAAGAGCAGTGAGGTTGGAAACTTCCCTCTGGAAGAGGCGAACTGATCCTAAACTAATTCCTCATTGTTTAAAATGAAGACTTTTAAATAACCAAAGTCTTAGATAACTAAAGTTAGCCGCTGACAAGCATGAACCACACTGCCTACATCAGAATGTCCCACAAAGACAAGAAAAATTAGAAATCTCACTCAGGGTAACAGTGTCAGAGCTTGCTTAGCTGACAACTCGAAGTTAAGGATATCCTTAAGATCATTCTCCATGCTTTTTTGTTTTGAGAGTAAGCCCTGATTTCTGTGTTTCACCTTAAAAACAAAATAAAAAGGGACTTGCAGGGATTTTATTCAAGCTCTGTTTGCCTAGAGACCTACCAGACAGTAACAGACATGAGCAGAATTTGTTCTGGTGGAGTTATAACATGAAGGGGGGAAAAATCTGGCTCCCTTTTCAACTATAAAAATCCTGCAATTACAACCACTGCTGTGCTCGCTCACCACGCAGGCTGGAGCCAGACACTTTCCCCTCACAGTCCAGCCCAAGTCCATCTGGAGTTCATCAAGGAAGCCGTGAGGCCAACAACTCACGTTAGCAGTTAAACAAAACCTGCCTTTAGCACCCCAGACAGTCACAGATTGCCCACATGGTTTCAAACATAACCACGAAAAGAGTCTTCACCTGGGACTTTCTAGTCTCACCCCGCAGACAGTCATTTGGATCTACTTAACTCAAGAATGCTGAGGCTGCCCCCCACACCATTGTTTCCTGGGTTTGAAAGCATGGGGGGGGGCACAATCTGGTATTTACATTTCATACACTTGGTTTTCCTTTGAATTAAAAGAAAAGAAAAACTCATTCTAAGGATTACTTGACAGGGAATCTTGGGAGAAATGAGATTTGAGAGCTCAAAGTTTTTCACCAATGATGTGGTGACATCTCCCTCCCCCAACTCCCCCCCCCCCAAAAATAAAGATCATTAAACTGGGAAACAGCCCGCAGCCCAGTGCACATTCTAGGGACACTGGTTCCCCTCCTTCCGGCAGGAGCTGGCAACCACACATATTTCAGTTATTGCAAATGCTTCCATCCTGAGATCTGTGCACTATTAAAACCACATTATATGTGGGGGAAGAAAAGAAAACTCTTAAGTGACTTTTACTGCTAAATACTGAAAGCCATGGGACTTTTAATTCACTTAAATCTAGATTTTAAAATAAAATACATTCTTAAAAGTGATTCCATTCTTTTTAGAGGATGCCACATTTTCCTGTATCTTCCCTGTATTATTTTTATGGATGGAGCAATGAGAATGGGGGAATAAAATGCCAGTGTTTCCGTGAAGCCAGGACAGAAACCATGCAATAGGAAGGCAGATTCATTGTTATGTAAACTTCCATGAAAGAACATCTTCTCCAAGGAAACTTTTTTTTTCTTTTTTGACAGGATTTGCTATGATGAGGCCAATATATGGATGGCAAGGCATTAACTACTTACCTAGTAAAGCCACTGGGCAAAGGCTTGGAAAAAGAAAAAAAAATCAAAGCCCATAGTGTGGTAGAGTCCCTCTTCATTTTTATCAAGTGGGTGAGCATATGTGAAAAGTATTAATTATAAATTTGGTTCTATACTTTTCTTCTTTTTAAGTTCAAATTTGAAAATGCAAAGACAGCAAGAGATCAGAGCTTCTAAACCCCACGAGGGCCTGCCAAGCTGCTAACTCAGCAGAAATATGGAAAGCCAAAATAACAAAAAGGTAAACTGTTCTAAAACACTGATCCAAAGCGACTCATAAATCAGCCTTCTATGCTCGAGTTTTGGTCTGGAAAATATAGAAGAGCAGCTGTGGAAATCATAAGGACTATTACTCCCTCCCCACCCCCAGTTGTAGTCAATTCCAGAAGATTCATAACAGGCCAACACCAAAAAAGTCACAACAGCACAAACCACCTTTCAGACTTTCCCCTCGGCCCTGTTAAAAGCTCAAACATTTCCACGTGATAAGATACATCATCTGAAATTCCAGCTAGAATCTAATAACCCTTGAGGTTCTAGTTGGCAATCAAACAATTTCCCCCCTTTGGCTAAATACCGTATTTTAACAAGTCCTCCTCTTTGGGTTCAGAGCTCTGAAAAAAAGCACAACAATTTTTTGAGCGAGGCTCCAAGCAGTTACTTTTTTAATAGCCACTTTATTAAAGAACTGCAGGTTCCTTCTAAAAGGAGAAGCAAGTACAGTATTATTATTGTTTAGCTCCAACTATTCAGCTTTCCACACAAGGCTCTCCTATGGCAATAAATGACAACTAGATAAAGTGGGTAAACACACACACATCACACACACTCACATACACACACACACACACCACAGAAAATTCATAACTTGCAAATTCAACAAAAGGAACAAAATGCATATTTTTCCTGAACTTTCTCATAAACTATTCCAAAGACAAACTTTTGCTCTTTTAATTACCCAAGGAAAGGAGAGCTGGGCTGAACAATACCCATTTTCTTCTCCCTCCCTGGTCTTAGCAGCCTTCTACTTAAAAGCTTTTGCAATTATGTAAGATTTAACTAGCAGCAACACCTCCCATTGCAATCCACCAAATAACAGGGGGCGGAACTCAATTGCACATTGCCTATTGCTCTTCTTTGAGGTGTAGAACAGAGCTCTTAGGCTGAGTACAAACAAAAGACTCAGTGATAATAGAGAGCTTTAAGACCACATGGCTTGGTGACACCTACAAAGGGGGTCAAAAGTCACACGAGTACAGGAATGGGAAGGCTGTTCGATGAGCGACCACAGCAGGGCCTCTGACAACAGACTAAGTGCTTATTTATACAAGTGGAATGTATTTTCACATACATTTAAGGAATGTGGACTTGTATTGAGACAATTTACTACTGGCGGAAATGTAATTAAAGACGGCACTAACCAAATAAACTGTAATTTGTTTTTAGTGTGCCACCAAATTATCTGCAAAACAAAATCCTAATTAGGTCAGCTCCCTTTAAGAATGTTTAAATAGGTATTGAATCCCCCCTTTTGATTCAACTCAACTTCCAATCTAGGTCCATACAGTTTTCTGAAGTGCATCTAAGTTCCAAAACACAATGCTGTGTCCTGAGAACATTTAATGGGCCACCTGTCACTGAGATAGTACTGGGTAAAGTTAGACTTAGCATTCTAAAGGCACTCCGGGGAAGCACCATTTTTTTAATTTTCTCCCTCATCCCACTATTATCCATAGGTGTTCAC